>OW240918.1:78512823-78590897 GCA_933207985.1 Pelobates cultripes
TGTATTCAGCGGACTGTGTGTGTGTATGTATTCAGCGGACTGTGTGTGTGTATGTATTCAGCAGCGGGCTGTGTGTGTATGTATTCAGCGGGCTGTGTGTGTATGTATTCAGCGGGCTGTGTGTGTATGTATTCAGCGGGCTGTGTGTATGTGTATTCAGCAGACTGTGTGTGTGAGTGTATTCATCAGTCTCTGTATTCAGCAGTCTTGTGTGTGTGTATTCAGCAGAATGTGTGTATGTATTGCATATGTTAGAGATACTAATAAATACAAGCTTAATTTTATCTATATCATTATTTAAAATTTGTATCATTGAACTCTCTGTTGTTGTGTTTTTTTTAAAACAAAAGTTCTTAATTAGTTCGGACAACAGTACGAGTTGTTTTTTCTAAACTTAAACCTCAGTATTGAGGTTTAATTGCCGTGTTGGCACTTTAAGGAAAAAAAAGTTGGCTTGTATTGCGGTTTGGGCACTCAGGCTCAAAAAGGTTCACCATCACTGCCCTATACTAACAAATATGTTTATAAGGTTTGAAAAATAAAGTTACAACTGTAGTTACCTCTATCCTGGCACTGAACTCCTCCATCTTGGCTCCTGTTCAGAAATTATTATAAGCTTTGCCCTTTGCATTTGTCAGTCAACATAAAGACACGGGGAAGAACAGAAAAAATGTTTGGGTATTTATCATAGTGTTAAGAAAAATTATTGTTAAATTCTGTCTGAACTAAGTGACGTCAGTCATTTGGTTCCTATATTCCCCAGCCAATGCAAGAAGCATCGGCTGTGCGTTAACCATAGCAATCATCTTGCCCTGTGGTTGCTGTCAGTCTCTACTTTTGCAAAGTGGTCTGTGCCAGAGAACCGAATGACAGGTGGGGTAAAGGCCAATTTTGAAATGGTTTTTCTCCTTGCCTATACATTTGCTAGAACAATGTGTAAATTCAATGTTTTGTTCTTTAAAATGAGAATAAGTAGGGGCGTGTCCTGGAGCACGTCCTGGAGCGCAGAGAGAACTGTCTATTGTGCTGCTAGCTCCAAGGAAAACTGGCCCTAAAGCACCATTTAAGCCCAAAAATCAACACTAGCAAACCATCACACCATGTCCCAACACAAGAGAAAAAGAAACATTGACAGGACCGACAAACACAGCTTCTTTGGGGCCAAAACCGGCCACCAGAAACGGGCGCCGACCATAGAAGACAGCCAAAATGGCGGCGACACCGACCAAGAGCAACCTCCCTCTCCACAAGCACAACTCACCAGTGAAACGCTGCAAAAGTTGCTGGATGCGATGGCTGCTAAACTACAGGCCTACGTGGCGACATTCAAGAGCTGGGCAACCGGACCTCCACTCTGGAAAATAAGATGGCTGACCAAGCGGAGGCCCACAACGCCCTGACATCTGAAGTGAGAGAGCTGAGGGAACAGCTAGAGACCTATGAATCCAAGCTAGCAGACGTAGAAGACCAGGCGAGGCTCAGCAACCTCCGCGTCCGGGGGATACCGGAGGATACACGTCACAGAGCTATTTCGTTTACTCACCCCGGATACACCGCAAGATATGCTACTCATGGACCGGATCCATCGGGTTGCCAAACCCCCATTCCTACTGCACGATCTGCCAAGGATATAATCCTGAAGATGCATTACTTCCATATTATGGAAGTAATCCTACGCTCCAGCAGAACAAAGAAGGATTTGCCTGACAAATTCCGCACGGCGAAGATTTTTGTGGATATCTCAGCACCCACCCTGAGGAGAAGAAAGACCTTTACCCCCATCACCAACTACCTACGAGAACAACACATCGGGTACAGGTGGGGATTCCCCACAGAGCTACTCATCCAACACAACGGCAAAACCATGGCCATTACCTCACTCGAAGACGGCCTGCGCACGCTAAGAAGTTGGGGTCTCCGGAGCCGGAAGACACCCAGCAGCGCTCCCCACAACTCCAACCGGAATGGAAGAAGGCGAGACACTAAACTACACGACAACGTCCATGGCTGAGGTCTCTTCTGAGTCGCTGTAGACCGCAAGTATACAATGCACCCACATGTAATATACCCTGAACACCTCCCAACTATTAAGCCTGCACACACGACAGGTTGAACCCATGGACATGGTGTGTAGACACACCACCGGGGCTTGGAGGCAATGTGAACCTCCCAGTGGACACAGAGCAACAAGCTGCGTAACCACAGCATACCAACTAATTAGACGCAGGGGAATGGGCAGGACTGTACAAGCGGCAGCAGTGGCGCACTCCCGCAAGCAATACATGGTGATAACTCTCCATATTCACTGCCTTTAGAGGAAGAATGTAACAGAGATAAGATGGGAGCCGTTTTGACATGTACTATAATATACCGCAATGCCTAGCTCCCACTATTTCTCTTCCTGTATATAGTTATGCATGCTCATGCGGTTAAGGTAGACCTAGACCCTAACCCTGTTGCGACAGAAGGGGGGCGCGCTGAACACTGCGCACAGGACGGCAAGGTACACCCCAAACCTTACATGGTTACATGCCACCTAAGGGACCACACAGGGCTAAGGAAGACCCACAAACTTACTCTAGAGGGCCGAACCCACGGGTTCACACAGGACAGGAGCTTACCGCTTTGCCCCCCAGGATGCCCTCCAGGTATCCGGACAATTTCTTGGCACACCATCTGTTACCGATGCTGTTAAAGTTTTTGTTCTGTTATCCCCCTACCCCCTTTCCCCCCCCAGAGCAGACTTGTGCACCCCTAAAAATACACCATCCAAACCAGATAGGGTGTGGGTGGGCCTACAAGGTCTCGAGAGAGGCGACAGAGAGGCAGATAGGGAGACTGGGGATAATGACGCCAGGCTTGACTAAGCTGGAAAAGGCGACACCCCCACAGAATAATATATACTGGCTACGGAAAAGCATAACCATACCTTTCAAACCCTCATGAAAATTTGTCACAATGTTAGAGGCCTGAACATACCAGTGCAGAGACATCACCTCAGCAGAGACCTAAAAACCCAGGGAGCAGATGTCGTCTGTCTCCAAGAGACCCACTTTAAAGAAGGGAAACACCCCACAATCCTCACCAACACCTACCCACATCAATTTCATGCCACCTCGCTCACCAAGACCAGGGGAGTATCCATATTAATCAGAAAACAGCATTCAAACTAATGAAACAGGAACTAGACAAAGAGGGCAGATACATTATTCTTATAGGCAAACTCAACAACATCACGCACACGATAGTAAACATATACGCGCCCAACACAGAGCAACGCAACTTCATCACAAAAGTACACAAAATCCTCAGAAAACTTGCAGCGCTACAAACAGGGATTGTGATCATTTGCGGTGATTTCAACCATGTACTCGACCGTAGTATGGACACTCTGCCTCCCCGAAGCCCTAGACATCGCCCACTGAAACGCCAATGCACAGCCCTAGCAAAATTACTACTAACACACCAACTATATGATACATGGCGCATAACACACACAGAAGACAAGGCATAAAACCTATTACTCCTCAGTTCATAACACCTACTCCTGAATAGACCGATTCTTCATTTCATTTTTTTAAAATTGAGTTTATACGTTATAACATTCTGGCTAGTTCTCTCGCTATATCGCCATATTCTCGGTTTAAAAAAAAAAAAAAAGAGTTGGTATGTGTAGTTTGCTAGACTCTGTACGTCTAGATCGGGGCTTGGGTGATGAGCAACTAATACTTGCATCATGCTGGTGGGTTTCAGTGGTGGTAATGGCGATAGGAAATATACCACGCGTCTTGCCATTGTGGCGCTGTCTAGGGTATGGTGTTTTGTGTGGTCTTGGCTATCTCTGTCCCTAGATTGCCCTATGTGCCTCGTAGATGCTTGTAGGGGTCTGTGACCCCTAACCTAGGGGGTCGCGGGGTGAATATGCTGGTGGCCCTGGGCTTAGCCTTCTCACGGTGGTGACCATTGTGTATGGTGTGATGCCCATTGGTTGTTGTGTCGATTTGTGGGTCATTGCCAATAAGGTGGCCCTTTGAGTCAGGGAGAGGTCAAATGAATGTGTGCTTTGCATAGTTCCTAATTGTTTTGTTGAGCCAGTTGAAGAGAAGTAAACTATTAAAGTAGTACAATAAACATTAAAATTGGTAACTTTTTGCCTGTAGGCTGAGTAGCAGTCATTGGTGTCAGGTGGCTGCTATTGGGGCTCCTTTACTTCTTGGTACAAAGGGGACCCATGTGTGAGAGCTGGTGGGCTCTTCAGTTGGGTCAAGTCCTGGTGGGAGCCCCAGCGCCCTGAGAAAGGAGTCTGCCTCCTGAGTGTAGGTAAGGTGCAGAATAGTGCCGTTGTGGTCCACTGACAGGGTTTTGGGTACTGTCCAGTGGTAGTTCACCTTGGCTTCTTGGAGGCGACGAGTCACTGGGTGCAGGTTTCTTCTCCACTGGAGTGTGGATCTTGTCAGGTCCTGATAGAAGGTAAGACTCGCGGATTCAAAGTCCAGTGGCGTTTTGCCTTACAGGGCTGCGAAGATGGCATTTCTGCCTGTTTGAGTGTGGCACTGGACGATCACATCTCTGGTTGCTTGGGGGGGTGCCTGTGGCGATTTGCGGATACGAAATATCCCTGCGAAGGTTAGTTTTTTGGCCTGTGTGTATGGTAATATGGTGGCGACTAGGCGTCTGAGATAATGTGGCAGTTCTGACTGGCTTATTTCATCTGGGATTCCCCTGATGTTCACATTGCTTTTGCGGCTTCTCTCTTCTGCTTTATCCAGCTTGTTGAGCAGGATTGAGTGAGAGGACTTTAGTTGGGACACTGTTTATTTAAGGCCTCTCAGTTCGCGTTGGACGTCTATAATATCCTCCTCTGAGGTTTTCACACGGTCTGTGACCGCTTGGACCTCCGTTTTCAATATGGCCATGTCTGTCTCTATTAGGAGGTTTTTGATATCCAGTTTAGTGGCTGGTGTCAGTGCATCAGGGTCAGCCTGTGTGTCTTGGGGTAGCAGTTGGTCTAGGGTATCCCCCATGGCTTGCTCAGAGCATGTTGAGCTGGTGTCTGGGTCGGGTGTGGCCGCCATCTTTGTGACCGCGGGGCGCTGGAGCATGGTGCTGATATCGCGGGTATCTTTGCACGCACGTTTTGCTATTCGCTGGGATTTTCCTCTCATGTTTGCCTGGTCTGTGTTCGTGTTCTCCGAGGGTGGTGTAGCTGCAGAGAATACTGCGTTGTGGAGCACCGTTTTGAAGGCCCTGTAGTCTGGGTAGGCCTTGGTTTTGCGGCGTGCTTTCCGACCCGTCTGCTGGTATAGGAAGGGCATCGGTCGGTTGTCTAATTGGTTCCTTTGCTCTGCCCATTGGTCTTTGGGTTTGTGTGGGCTTCTTTGGCTGGATTTGCCGTCGATTTCCCCCCGTTTTTGTCGGAGCCCTCTGTGCTTGCGACTGCTCGGTTCAGTGGCTAAGCTCCGCCCCCCCATAGACCGATTCTTAATGAGGGGACATGACTTAAACCAAATAGCAGACTGCTCTATAGGACAAATAGTATGGTCGGATCACGCACCGATAACCATGACACTAATTGACAGATACGAATAGAAGAATAGAGCCCCATGGAGACTCAATGAGTCCCTCTTACATGATCAGGACTTTGTAAAAACCCTCCAATCGGACATCGAAACCTACTTCACCAACAACTCAAACCCCGACCTCCAGAACCACACTGTGTGGCTGGCCCACAAGGCATTCATCAGAGGCCTACTTATAAAACGGGCATCATACCTATGCAGGCGAGCCACAACACAGCTATCCACCTGGCAAAGAGAACTCTATGAAAATATAGCGAGCCACCAAATTGACCCATCCCCGGACACACTAGCACAAATAATACTGCTTCAACAAAACATTCAACGCCAAGCATTAGACAAAGTAGGATATCACCTCAGGAGGTTGAAGGCCACCCAATATGCCCAAGGCAACAAGGCGGGGAAACTCCTGGCCAACAGACTCAGACAGAAACAAGCTAACCAAGCTATAGCGCACCTCACTTCACACACCGGCCACAAGCTCATGTCCCCGAAAGACATCGGCAATGAGTTTTCCACCTACTACTCAGACCTGTATAACCCCCACCGAGATTCAAATACCCCACAACCCACACAGGAGGGCATAACATGATATTTAGACGTACAACTACCGCGACTGTCAACCCAACACCAACTCAGTCTAGAGGCACCAATACAGAGAAGTAAAACAAACAATACAATCACTGCCCACAGGAAAAGCACCCGGCCCGGATGGCTTCGCAAACTCATACTACAAAAAATTCTGAGACACCTTAGCTCCACAACTGACCAAGCTATTCAATGATGCCAATCCCAATCGTTTCCCCCCGAAATCCTCCTAGCACACATAGTCACACTGCCAAAGCCAGGCAAACCGCCCACGACCCAGCAGAACTTCAGGCCAATTTCTCTTTTAAATACAGACGCCAAAATATTTGCAAAGGTACTAGCCACTAGACTGGGACTCGTACTCCCCGACATTATACACAACAACCAGGTTGGGTTCATAAAAGGGAGACAGGGCTCTGACAACACCTGCAAAGTTCTGGACAACCTCCATGTCCTACGCAACACCGGAGGAAAGGGGCTGCTGATGTCCCTGGATGCAGAGAAGGCCTTTGACCGCCTGGGATGGGGATTCCTAAAAGCGGTGATGAGGAAGATAGGGGCGCCGGGGACCTTCATCTCAGCGGTCGGGCACTCTACGCAAACCCAGCAGCACAGGTGCTGAATGCGGGATTCCTGTCTGACAGGTTCACCATAAAAAACGTGACTCGTCAGGGCTGCCCACTGTCACCATACCTCTACGTGCTGGCTCTTGTGCCCTTAGCAGCCAAAATCCGGGCGGACCCCTCCATCCATGGAGTGGTAATAGGCAATAAAGAATACAAGGCGAACTTGTTAGCCGATGACATCCTCCTCACGCTCACTCAGCCTCTTATCTCCCTCCCCAACCTTCTTAAACAAATCAAGGACTATGGCCTTCAGTCATACTACAAATGACACATAGCAAAGACGCAGGCGCTAGACATCGGCATGGACGCCCCAACTCTGGAGACCCTCAGATCTAAGTTTAATTTCGACTGGAGATCCGAATACCTCATCTTTTTGGGGAGTAAAATCACCAAGCACAACTACGAGACATTACTGACTGAATTCAAAAACACATTTCAAAACTGGAATGACAAATACATTTCATGGTATGGCAGACTGGTGGCCTTCAAAATGTCCCTTCTGCCCAAATACCACTACCTGCTCCGTACATTACAGATCCCTCTGTGACGGAGTGCCCTTTGCCACTTGTGCCTGGAGAGGACTACTTGCCCGCCTCTTGCCCTGTGACTATGGCCCCTGGGATGTATTGCCCTTTAAAGACATGATTTGGGCATAATGGATTTGTGTTGTGCTGCTGCTGGCCCTTTAAGAACCATCTGGGGACATACTGTGGAGTTACAGGAAATGGTGGCCACCCAGTATCAGAAGCACATGGTGAGAACAATGGATGGCGGCCATTTTAACTCACAGACTGTTTGGACTTTTCAACACGGTGCCATCTCGCCAGTATTTGGTGCACAGAGACATCGTGCAGTGGTTTTGGACTATACAGCAGGGGACACATTATACAGTGATTGTTTTTCATTTAGCCTGTATATGTTCTGCAGAATCTGCATTAAACTGTATTTTCCAAAGTACTGAATGGATCTGGGTGAATTTTGGATATGTGGTTCAACCAGATCCCCTGGTTCCAAGAATATACTTTTTATGGGGTTATTGCATTTTTTGGGGTCCCTGTGATGTGTTTTATGAAACTGTATTATTTCTGGCCAGCAGATAATTGAGCTTTGTGTATTGTAGAAACTCAATTATCTAGCCTGGCCCATAGGAGGAGTTTTGTGTTGCATAAATTGTGAGTTCTGTGTGCCAGTAAATCAGTCTTGTTCCAGCATTAAGCCTTGGCTCATGTTTGGGGGATTGGAGAAATACACTCTGGGGATTGCTATAATCACTATACTCCCCAGGGTATGATCACTAAATTCTGCTAAGAGCTTGTTCCTGTTCCTGCTCTCTGGGGAAAGAGAGGTTCACCCACTGGAAGCTGGATCTTGGCCTTGGGTCTAGGGTGGGTGGAGACAGCAGAGACCCCGGCACAGTTGCATCGCTGGAAGTGGGGTCTGCAGTCCTGATGGTGTCGGTTGGAGTGCTTGGAGTCCTCAGCGAGCACTAGGAGCATCGAGTGGCGGAGGTACTCAGTCGGAGTGCCAGCGGTCCGTCACACCCTCTCTCTAACCGCCATACAAAAAGCTATAGTACAGTTCATATGGGCGGGGAAAAAGGTCAGGTTAGCAACAAAAATCCTACAACAACCAGTACCGAATGGGGGCCTCAACCTCCCAAACATGAAACTATATTATAGGGCGACATTGCTATCCTCAATGATCACGGCCCACGCCACAATAGAAAAGCCACAGTGGGTAGACATTGAATCTCATAGGGCCTTCAACCAAGGCATGCACTACATGTTCTGGGCCAAAAAACAAGAGAGACCCATGCCACAGACCACGCTACCCACCACAAAACTGCTCCTACAAACATGGGACTCCTGCCGAGATCGCCTATGCACGGAGAAAACACACTCCCTGGCCACCCCACTTCTCAGCATTAACCTGACAAATCCAACATTTGACTACAGACCATGGCTAAAACAAGGGTGCTCTCACGTGCTTAACCTATATGAGGGGAAAAAGTGGAAAGAATTCCCAATACTCCAAACCCAATACCAACTTCCCAGCTCAACCCTCTTCTCCTATCTCCAGCTAAAATCCACCCTCCACGAAACCACACAACACCTTCAGATCCCAACATTAACCAAATTTGAAAAACTCTGCCTGAACAGTTGACCCCCAAAAGGGGCAATATCGACTATTTACTGGGAATTGCTAACCAAAGAGGCGGATAATAATCCCTCCTTTACACAGGCCTGGCACAGAGACCTCAACACCACGTACACCGGTGAACAATGGAAAGAGGCGTTCACGGCACACATGGGAACCTCCGCCTGTGTATCCCATCTAGAATTAATCAGAAAGCTTCAATACCGCTGGTACCTAGTGCCAGAGCGGTTGGCACACATATACCCGGGCACTCTAGACACCTGTTGGAGGTGCGGGAGAGAAAAAGGCACCATGAGCCACATCTGGTGGACATGCCCCAATGTATGCCCGTTCTGGAGGGAGGTTGGCGAGGTGGCATCCCAGACCATCCCCCGGCCTTCACCCTGGACGCCGGAGGTATGCTTACTATTCATGGGACACAAAACCCTCCCACGGGTGGAACGCAAGCTCATTTTCCACATCCTTATTGCTGCCAACACACTGATAGCCAGGAGGTGGAAAACGGAGCACGTCCCCTCAAAAGAGGAACTTATACAGCAAATTACTGTCAACTGTGCATACGAACGCATGGCCCACACGCAAATCAGAGCCGACTCAGACACGCTAATAGGTGACATATGGACACAAAAATGGGCCCACCAGCAGGAATACTGACCGAGCCCACTTCTCCTCCTCCCGGTCCCCTTCCCCCCTCCCCCCACATAATGCTACAGCCATCTAGGCTAGGCACATAACCCTCCAGACGAGGGGAACAATCATCTCCCAACCATAATCGACCAGATCCCATGTACCTATGATCAATAGAGCAAAACACACGCGCACCCAGCAGATCCTAGGCTTGGAGGACTTCCACGCAAAAGCATTGATACACATCTGGAGGACACATATACGGAAACTTGGAACTACATAACCCCCAACCCAGACCCCAGAATCAGAACAAAACACAAATGTCATTGACCAAGCCCAAAAGCCACTCAGCAGGCGATAGGGACCCTAACAACCAAAGGAATCGCGAGGCACGTAGGAACACTATGGAGACACCAAACCACACCCTCACACCGAACTGCGTAAATAGCACAAGTTCGCCACTCCTCTGGTTAAGCCCCCCCCCACCCCCCTCCAGAGCAAGGCAACAACCCAAGCCAACACCCAACAGCAGACTACACATCGACACCCAGGGCCACCGCTGAGCCGCTCCGGGCCACCCCTCCACATATCTGCCTAGGCCAAACAACTCCTGGACTAAAGAACCATAACAAGGGAAACCACACCACCAGGGAAAGAACAGACGAGCAGGGTGGAGGGGAGGGAGCAGGTTGGGATAGACTAGACTAACCTAGACCAGAACGACATAAGTTAGGAGTCATTGACAGCTACGGCCAAGGTGCGTAACAAGGCAGGGAACACCTACACCCAATCCAGGTCCCCAAGAAGGGAACCCACATAGAACAGGCACCAAGGGATTGTTATAGCTACTGTACGATATATACCAAAAATCGCTATAAGTTATGTTGCCGAATATTGCTCGAATCCCCCCTTCCCTTTTTTCCTTTTGTACCCCATAACCACATGATAATCAATAAAAATTGTCAAATAAAAAAAAAAAAATGAGAATAGTGTTCCTTGACAGTTACAATTTATATCATCCAAATCTTACTGATGGCTTCTATTAAGTTATGAAACATTAAAAAGTTTAGCAGTTGAACTTTTAATATTATTAGGACTTTTACAATTCTAAAAGTCTATCATCTAATACTTAAATTGACACTCCACTGCCCCCACCCCACCCCCCCCAAAAAAGCCATGTTCAATAGAAATACCCCTAATGAAAACATGCACGTATTTAATTATGCATTTTTCATATCTAAAATCAGCTTTCGAAAGCCTCAAATGATTTGCAAGCCCTCCCCTTTTTCCTCAACCAAGATTTTTTGTGGCTGTCCAATGATAGATTTCCCAATGCAGCTCAGTGAGAAGTCTTTACAGGGCAGGTGCTCTGTGCAGTTTAGCTCCGATAAGCAAAAGAACTAGGGGGTTACAGAAACGGTTATCTGATTGAGGGGTGGGAGGAGGGGAGAAGAGTATCAAAGATAGTTTATAAAAGTGCCAATTTCTATTGAAATCTTAACTTTTTGTAAAATGAAAAAGGGAGGGCACACTCTGCACACATAAAGCACTTCAGTAAGCTAAAGTGTTTTAGGTGATTGGAGTGTTCCTTTAACCTTCCTAATAGTCTTGGTTTTTCCAAAACGTGAATTGTAGAATGTCACTGAATATTTTAGGTCAAAAGAAACCATAAAAGAAAGTGGACTAGCTTGCAATTCCTTTGTCATTTGGTCACAATACAATTCCCTGTTTTAGCACCTGCCATAATTCACACACTTAATACTGCATTATGTATGTAATTAGTCAAGTTATCCATTTTAATTTTCCCTATTTTTATTTTATTTTTAATTTAATTTTTTTTTTTTTTGCTGTGGAAAGTATAACATATGAGCTTTACAATGCCACAAGAACATTGACAGGCTCAGTAATAAACAATACAACAGTATGGCATGGAGGTAGACAGCACCATTTTTCTATAATGTATGATTTGTAGCAAGTTGCAGTACATCGCTCGTAAGGTGATAGGGAGTCCGGTAGGTAGATACCGATTACCCCTCTCCTGAAGAAGGGGTGGGGGACGGTGTTATACTGGGGTAATTTTAAGGAGAAAGCCCTGGATCGGGAACCAGTGCTTGTAATCTTGTACTGTATAGTGGTTCTTCCGCAGCCGTGTGTGGGGAGGTAGGTAGGTGGACGTCGAGGGAGAGAGTTATGGTCTGGTGCGGTGGGGCAGCGCTGGGGATGCCCTGTTGCCATTGGATAGTTAGAGCGGTAGCGATCTGTCCATGTTTGTGGGCGTAGCATTGACTCTCGGGTTTCGGGATCTGGCCTTAGCTAACAATGTTGTGGGATACAGCAAGCAGCAGTGGGACCTGTAGCTGTACATCAACAGGAATGGAGTTCGCGGCTTGCAATACCTTTTTCAAATGTTTCCAAATCCTTTATGTGGACTTTAGTACCATTAGAGGCATAGAGGTGATGGTACTGGTTTTAACATGAGTGTCTCCAGGAAGAGGTGCCGACTACTCTGGAGCAAGAGATTGAGAATTTCTCAGGGAGGTCAAGCACGACAGTCATGTTGGTGTCTTTGGAGTTTACAGACTGGCATGCAGAATTCATAGTCGAAAAAAGGTGGTGCCCAATCAGAGAGCTGGAGGCCTAGGTGGGGGCGAATATGGCAATGAGAGATGAAGTGACCCCTTTCTCCACAGTAAAAACAAAGGCCATGGCTTCTCCTCCAGTCTCTTTCTGCATGAGTCACTTTGAGCTGGACTAGTCCTATTTCCATAGTCAGGAAATAGACTACCTCTGGAGTCTTCCTAGGAACCGGATTACAAGGAGGCAACACGGGGGAGTAGTGTTGGTACTGGTTCTCCCTGTTTCTAGGATTCTGGGATCCTCTGGGATGTGGAGCAGGCTTTGGCACAGCGGTCTTACTAGAGATCTTGCACTGTGAGTCCATAGCAGTCATGAAAGAATCCCAACTGTAAAGGTCTTAGCCTGCAACATCTGGTGTGCCCATGTTCTGATCTGTCCAGACAGGAGGTTGATAGCCGCTCTGACCATTATGAAGGTGGTAGCATAAGTCCAAGGCTTCAAGGCAAACCACAATTCACAGTCCACCTCAAAGTGCTGGAAGGATGTACGGCTACCATCAAATTCTCAGGCATAATGACGAACGGCTCAGAATAAGCAGGTTCCGGGTCTGGGCGTACGGTTCCTTTAAGAAATTGAACTTCTCGCTGCAGCTCCGAAACAGTCTGAAGTGTGCTCCATAGCAGGACTAAGAACTATGCGGGACAAGGCAGAAATGAACCACAGTTCAAATCCCCTGTTGGGCACTGCCGGGACGACCACGTCTGGATGTCATTTTGAGAACCGTGTTGTGTTTTTCTTTTAAATTTTTTTTTATTATTATTTTTATATTTTATAATTATATATAATTGATGTGACTTACTTAAAGTACTAAATCATTCAGCTGCAGTATGTGCAAGCCAACTTCCATTACCTTTTAATATATAATTATATCCACTTGAAATTTAACTTTTATCTTTTTGCTATTCAGATCGTAATGAAATGCGTGTTTTTGGAATTGCTAACCGTACCATTCTGTCTATGCCTTGGACATTTTGTTATAAAATAAATTTTATTTGTCTGTCTTTGGATTTACATTGGATTTAAGGTATCTAACCCTTTGGTGCAAAATATGTTACTTTATGGCTCAAAAGTTACAAAGAGCCGCGCGCGCATTTAGCCAGTCTCATAGGAAAGCATTCACAATGCTTTCCTATGGATGCTGGCGTCGCGCGGTAGCGCCTCTAGTGGCTGTCAATGAGACAGCCACTAGAGGCTGGATTAACCCTAATATAAACATAGCCAATTCTCTGAAACGGCTATGTTTATAGAAAAAAGGGTTAACCCTAGATGGACCAGGCACCCAGACCACTTCATTAAGCTGAAGTGGTCTGGGTGCCTATAGTGGTCCTTTAAATATATGAACATTTTGAGTTAAAACTCCCTCAGTTTTGCATATCGTGATAAGACTTTGTGTGTAAATTATTCTGGATAAATGTTTTCAAGCTCTATAAGCTCTTGGTGAATAGCAATTTTCCAGTTGAATTGTGGCCTGGGCTTTGACTGGTCCACTACGATATAGTGTTGGCTGTGTGTTGGAGTCCCCATCCTACTGGAAGATGAACCTTTGCTCCAGACTCTCATATCTTGCAGGCTGATGCAGGTTTTCCTTTAGAATTGTCCTATATTTTAGCTTGGATGTGTTGCCCTCAGTCCTTGCCAATATCACAGTTCCTGCATGAAAATGAAAATTATTACCTGAACCCAATGCTATCTATTATTACTGCCATTCTTCATCACTCCTGATAGTCCTGGTGATCGCTGCCAGGTGAAACACACATTGAGTGCATACATTGGAGTCTTCTTAGTGGGGGGGGCTCTTCCTCACTCATGACTTGCATCTAACCTCACTACTTCCCCCCCCCACCCCCTCCCACGACCTGGTACTCCATTATAATTTATCTTATTTGTGTATTTACATATCTCTGAACCCAAGTAGTTTTTAGAGACGGATCTCTCTAAAAACTACTTGGGTTCAGGGATCATGTTACTTTTATAACCTGTGCATATTTTTTAACTTTCATTTGGGAACATGGAGGGGATATGTGTCGGTTGTTAAATATGTAGGGAATAGAAATCTACCTTTAGACAAGCCTGGGGATCAACTGTCAACCGGTGCATGCACCCTCACTGTTAATCACCACACTAGATTATCTATGTATGTATTCTTGATTTCTTTTTGGAAAAGAAATCCCAATTTTGTTTAATGTTGGCATTATTGCCAACCCATGCTCAGTTTCTTAGATAATTTAACTCCTTGCCATTGTCTGCTTATGTCCATCCAGAAATGAGAAGGCACCCATAGTGAGGAAAGCCTGAGTGCAAAACCTAAGGTATATTTCCCTCACAGACTCTAAAGTAGAAAGGACTGCACAACGTCAGGAATCTAGTCGAAGGCAGATTTATTGATGTTTTTACACTATGTTTCGGCTCACTTGTTAAAGGCTCCTATGTGAGCTGAAACATTGGAATACTTCATCTCCAATAAATCTGCCTGTTACTACATTCCTGGCTTTGTACATAGCCCATTCTACTGTTGTTTGCTTTTGCAACTAGTGCTGAGCAGTTGCTGAGTTTTGGTGGATGGTCTTTTCTGTTAGTCCCTTGGACTTTTCCACATTTTGCAACTTATTTAACAGTTTCATAATGTGGATGAATATTTATATTGACTCAATCAAATCAAATTCACCTTTCTTAAAGGACTCATCCACTCTTCCAACCCACCACCCAAAACACATCACAGTTTAGTAGATATACCCCCAATGAATGCATACATGCATATTTATATGCATGTATTCATTGGGAGTATACTCTAAAATAGATTACAAAAGCTGCAGTTCTTCTTCTTATTTTATTATTTATATAGCATCAGCAAATTCCGTAGCGCTGTACTTATGACTGCAGCCTTTGTAAGCCCCTCCCTCATTTCCCCCAGAAGAGACTTTCAGTCTTTTCACAGGGAAATAACCAGTAAGAGGCTTCTCACTGAGAACCGCAGTGTGCACGTGCGCACGCCTCTTGTGCACTGCTGAAGCTGGTCTGTTATGGAGGGAGGGAAAAGCAGGCACGTTCAAGTAGGATAGCTAATGGAAGTAGGAAGGAATCTTCCTTGGCTGTTTGTTTGACAGCCATGGGGGTGTTCCCTAGCAAACTTATAAAAGTGCTTATTTCTCATAGAAATCAGCACTTTTATAACCTGGGGTTAAATTAGGGTACACAGCAAGCTGAAGTGCTTTTGGGGTGTGACGTGGTCCTTTAAGTTGATTCTCCTTTTCAAATCTAATCACCTTTCCTTTTCAAATCTTCTCGTAAAATACATAAGACAAAGTAGCGACTACTTTGTGTTATGTATTTTTTCCATGCTTGACAAAACTTAAAGGATGCTATAGTCACCAGAACAACTACAGTTTAATGTAGTTGTTTAGGTGAGTATAGCCAGTCCCTGCAGGCCTTTTAATGTAAACAATGCCTTTTCAGAGAAAAGGCAGTTTTTTTACATTGCTGCCAAAGGACACCTAGACGGCCACTAGAGGTGCTTCCTGGGTCAGTGCTGCACTTCAGCGATTGCTGAACTCTGTTGAGATGCTGATTGGCTTCCTATGGGAAAACCATTGGATTGCCTAAGCTTATCAATTTTAATTATCTCAGCCAAGGAGGTGGATCGCAGGCAGGTCCAGCACCGGCAAACTTGTACGATGCTGAATAAAATTGAGTTTTATCACCTTTTAGAGGGGACTAGCCACCTAATTGGTGATTTTAACACTATAGGGTCAGGAATACACTTTGCCCATTGCATCCTTGCTTCTATTCTCGCAAGCCATCCTCTGTCTTTCCCCGAGCCTCATGCATGCCCAGTACAAACTCCTGTGCTTCTGGTTGTTCCCCCATTGGGTCCAGTGGGGCTGACTCGGCAGGAGGTCGGTCGGGCAGGCAGTTGAACGGTGAAGATGGTAGGCGAGGGAGCTTTGATCCTCCTGTTCAGCTCCCTCGCGCACCTCTTAGTGATGTTGGAGCCGGAGTGACATCATATTCTGGCTTCGGAATCACTGCGGTGCGCGTGATGGAGCTGAGCAGGGAAGAGCAGGAAAGAGCTCTGGGGACAGTGCTCCCTCACCTCCCGCCTCCTCCCGAAGAGATGCCAGCCTCAGTTGGGACGATTGATGGTCATGTGTGGGAATAGCATTGTGTGGCTGGGTATGGGTATATGAAACTTATCATCATTGCCAGAACTCTTAACCCTTATTAGGGAAAAAAAAAGATTCAGCACCTCAATCAAGGATTTCATTAAGGTGGTGAAACCTGGAGGCAGAAGTAAGATAAATTGGGTTTTCCTTGGGGTGCCATTAAGGCAGGGCTTGACAAATTTTCTTACAATCTTGGAGCCAGCAAAAAAAAAAGTTAGGAGCCAGGTTTTTCAATGTCAAAAATACAATTCTTAAAGGGACACTGTAGTCACCAGAACCACTACAGCTTAATGTAGTTGTTCTCGTGTCTATAACCTGTCCCTGCACACTTTTCAATGTAAAAAGGTGAGTAAAAAACACTTTCTCATGTGATTGGAGTGGGACCGGTCACCTAAACGCACTCACTGACAGACACACACACGCACTCACTGGCAGACATACGCACGCACTTGCTAGCAGACACGCACTCATTGACACACACGCGCGCTCACTGACAAACACACACGCACTCTTGGTTCTTGATCCGATGGCCAATGCAATTCTCATAGAAGAACACGAGAAACTAATGCTCATGTGCAGCAAGTGTCGCATGTGCATCTTAATGCTTTACATAGGAAAGCATTGAATTCAGTGATTTTCTGTGCCGGGTTTTACCACTAGAAAAAACATTAACTAAACTAAAGGACCACTGCACCAAGACCACTTCATTGAAATTAGTTGAAATTAATTGGTCTGGGTGACTTTAGTGGTTCTTAAATGCTACCAAAAATGTCTCATTTTATTTACTTTTTAATTTTAACTTTTAAATAATTGAAAAAAAATTCATAAAATCTCACCTTTTTTAGATATGTTAAAAATTTCAAATAAAATCAATTTTAATTCTAGATTGCAACACTGCATATTCACATTATATGTGTGAATTCGTTGAAATAGGTTTAGACTAATAGTGTCTGCTCTCTTAATGATGTTGCTCTTCAGAATTTTTTTATTTTTTGACACTTGTGAGTGAGATGCGTTAGGTCATTACATCACCCCAATAAATCTCCTAAATACTTGTTCTCCTGTGAGAATATCTCCGCTCCTGACTATTTCGCTATGTACCACAAGCTGCAGAGATTACATGTGTTATGCAGTTCCCCGCTTCCTGCGGATATGAATATACTTCTTGGAAAAGGAGATTTTGTCACCTAAAACCTGTCGTGCTCACTTACAAAAAACACAGTGTTTGCTATTCTGTTGTATGCAAAAACGTGCAGCTGTGGGACAGCTGCCCTGTAGAAATGTGGACTTTCCATTTTTTAAAGTAAAAAAAAAAAAAAGGTGTTGTTTTTCAATCTGAGTATTAGGGATGGATTTACTAATGAAGTACATTACAAAATCACAAGTCAATCATAACCTGATCTGACCTATTCTGGCCCTGTAATATCTCTATGTAAATATATTTTATAGATTTCAAAGTAGAGCAGTACTGTAAAATTAAAGGAAACTTATAGTCTAGAAAATATTGTTTTTTGGGTCAGGGGTGACAACCTTAGGCACTCCAGATGTTGTGGACTCCATCTCCCATAATGTTCTTAAACCCATAATGCTGACAATGCATCATGGGAAGTGTAGTCCAAAACATCTGGAGTGCTGAAGGTTGCCTATGCCTGGTCTATAGGTTCCCTCCTGTCAGCCCCTCTTTTAAAAAAGTTTTTTTTTAAATGACCTTCTTTCCAGTGCCAGGGCTCCCCTGCTGCAGATTTCATTTATTTAATAGAAATTATATTGCAATGCATTACCAACCTACTATTAAGGATTTCATTATGTGTCTTTCATATTTTTTTTCTCTAGAGAATTGAGGTCTGTGTAAAAAACACTTGAAACAAGTTTTGGTACCCTCTGCATGACAGCTTACTAGTCCGTAATGATTGGACATATTTTAGGTACATATACAGCATCTCAGGAACATAGAAGTCCCATTTGCCCAGAAGCAGTGGTGTATTCTGGTTTTGTGCTGCCCTATGCAGGACAAAACTCGGGCACCCATCCCCCCCCCCCTTAAATTTATCTTCCTAACAGACACACGCCCTCTCTGATACATGCACTGACATACACTAACTTACAGATACACAGTCATTGTCACACACACACTGTTTAACTAACATACACTGAAACATACACATTCACAGATATAAACACTCATTCACAGTTACACGCACTCAGTTACACACACACACACCACAGAGACACACATTCACACAATTTTTTTTAACTCACTTTTTAAGTTGCTGAAGTGTAATGTTTCCCCATTGGGTCCAGTGGGGCTGACTCGGCAGGCACAGATGGGCTGGCTCGGCAGGCGGACGGGCAGTTGAACGGTGATGGCAGGTGATCCTCCTGTTCAGCTCCCTCGCGCACCTCTTAGTGATGTTGGAGCCGGAGTGACATCATATTCTGGCTCCCACATCACTGCGGTGTGCGTGATGGAGCAGAGCAGGAAAGAGCTCTGGGGACAGTGCTCCCTCACCGCCCGCCTCCTCCTGAAGAGATGCCAGCCTCAGGGGGCAAAGAGGTGGCCAGCCGGCCAGCTCTTGGGTCCCCCAGGACAAGATGATGGCAAGGTATTTGCCAGGGTGCTTGGGGGTGCGGCTTTTTTTGCCGCCCAAGGCAAATGCCTTGTCAACCTCGCGCTAGATACAGCGCTGCCCAGAAGTATAGTGAGGGTAAGTATGTTTTACACTTATATCTGCTGGAAATCTAATTTTGGCAAAACAGAGTTACAGAGTTGAATAACAGATGGACTGTTCCATGAGAAAGATTTAAAGTTTCTCTTTAAATCGGTACTAATTTTGTTGATTAATATCACCAGTTTGTAGCAATACACAAACTTTTTTATCAAAACAGTATTTTTTTATTTTATATAATATAGATCATCAAGCTATGGGAAATTAGGTGCCTTTGCACGGCATACAAGTCTGCCAGACCCAAAACAGCTGGGGAGATGTGAGGATCTCCCATGGAGCAGGCCTATCGGGGGCCCCAGTGGAACTTCTTTAGATATCTCCTAGTTCAAACTGCAAGTTCGTCACTAGCAGTGATTGAAGCAGGTGAGGAGAAGCAGTCTTCAATTCATTAATTGAAGCACTTGTAAGAAGTAATCTCAGATTGCTTCATCTCATAACTTGCGAAAGTGATTCTGCACTGGAGGAGAGCTGTCAAGGCAGCCGCCACAGACCTTGACCTGTACTGTGCCAGCCTGGTGCCTGCTGGACTCCAGGGACAGCCAAACCTGTGCGCACACAACTGCAAAGGAAGCCTCCCCTACAAACACAACTAATGACATACATACACACAACCCTACAAGCAACAGCTCAAAAGGATTACCCAAAGCAGCCCCCCCACATACAAACACACAATCCCACAAGCACCCTATCTTCCATGCACCGCTAACATTCATACACGTTCTACAAAGTGGAACATATATACATAACACAATATTTCTCCTTCGTATATATTAAGGAAGAACCCATGGCATTAGATGTGCAAATGATTGCTGCTAAAAAACTTGCAGAAATATTGTAATTGGTCAACTCAAAACAAGGTGCTGCAGCAACTAAAGAAAGTTAATGTAAACAAAGCTCCAGGGACTGACGGTATTCATCCACGAGTACTTAAGGAACTAAGTGTAGAAATAAGTGAACCTCTGTTTTTAATCTTTCAAGATTCTTGTCTTTCAGTAAGTGTTCCGGAGGGTTGGAGGAAGGCAGATATTCCTATATTCAAAAAGGGTTCAAATTCCTTGCCTGGAAATTATAGACATGTGAGCTTAACTTCTGCGGCTGGGAAAATATTTGAAAGGTTATTAAGGGATAATATTCACGAATTCCTTGACAAGAACATGGTTATCAGCAAAAATCAGCATGGTTTTATGAAGCCCAGGTCATGTCAAACTAACTTGATTGCATTCTACGAAGAAGTAAGTAGAAGTATAGATCAGGGTGTTGCAGTGGATGTGATCTATTTGGATTTTGCCAAGGCATTTGATACAGTTCCACCCAATAGATTAGTGTTTAAACTCAAGGAAATCTGTCTAGATGAAACTGCTTGTTCTTTTGTAGATTGTTGGCTTAAAAATAGAGTACAAAGAGTTGTCATTAATGGTAAATTTTCAAGCAGGACAGAGGTGGCAAGTGGTGTCCCTCAGGGTTCTGTTCTGGGACTCCTTCTATTTAATATGTTTATAAATGACCTTGAAAAAAGCATTCAAAGTCATGTTTCAGTGTTTGCAGATGACACAAAACTCGGTAAAGTAATACAGTGTGAGCAAGATATTACCTTGCTTCAGAGGGATTTAGATAGACTAGGGGACTGGGCACTCAAATGCCAGATGAAAGTTAATGTTGAAGAATGCAAAGTTATGCTCCGCGTAAAGAATGCACATGCAACGTATACCCGTATTGGAAGCAAATTAGGGATAACAACACACGAAAAGGACTTGGGAATTGTTATAGACAACAAACCATGCACCATTGTGCAATGTCAATCAGCAGTGGCTAAGGTCAGTAAGGAATTGTCATGCATGAAAAAGGGCATTCATTCTCGGGATGAGAATATAATTGTGACTCTTTATAAATCACTGGTAAGAAACATAGAATGTGACGGCAGATAAGAACCATTCGGTCCATCTAGTCTGCCCAATTTTCTAAAAACTTTCATTAGTCCCTAGCCTTATCTTATAGTTAGGATAGCCTTATGCCTATCCCATGCATGCTTAAACTCCTTTACTGTGTTAACCTCTACCACTTCAGCTGGAAGGCTATTCCATGCATCCACTACCCTCTCAGTAAAGTAATACTTCCTGATATTATTTTTAAACCTTTGTCCCTCTAATTTAAGACTATGTCCTCTTGTTGTGGTAGTTTTTCTTCTTTTAAATATAGTCTCCTCCTTTACTGTGTTGGTTCCCTTTATATATTTAAATGTTTCTATCATATCCCCCCTGTCTCGTCTTTCCTCCAAGCTATACATGTTAAGATCCTTTAACCTTTCCTGGTAAGACCACATATTGAATATGCTGTGCAATTTTGGGCACCTGTTCTAAAGAAGGATATTATGGCACTAGAAAAGGTGCAGAGGTGGGCTACAAAATTAATAAAAGGAATGGAACATATCAGCTATGAAGAAAGGTTAACAAATTTAAACCTCTTTAGTTTAGAAAAACGTTGCCTGAGAGGGGATTTGATAACATTATACTAATATATTCGGGACCAATACAAACCATTGTGTGGAAATCTATTCACAAACCGGACTTTACATAGGACACGAGGCCATGCGTTTAGACTGGAAGAAAGAAGGTTTTGTCTAAGGCAAAGGAAAGGTTTTTGTTTTTTTTACTGTAAGAACAATCAGGATGTGAAATTCTCTGCTTGAAGGAGTGGTTTTATCAGAGTCCATACAGATGTTCAAACAGCATCTAGATGTATACTTGCAAAACCAGAATATTCAAGGATATCATTTTTCAATGTAGGGCTGCTTGATCCAAGGATAAATCTGACTACCATTCTGGGGTCAATAAGGAATTTTTTTCCTAGTTTGTTTCAAAATTGGAAGTGCTTCAAATGTTTTTTTTTGCCTTCTTTTGGATCAACAGCAAAATACAAATGTGAGGAAGACTGAACTTGATGGAGGCAAGTCTCTTTTCAGCTATGTAACAATGTAATACCATAAACTGCTCTGCACAATATAACACAGCCCACATACACACAAATACAACCCTTCAAAGCAAGATATCCACTTCACATACTAAAAAACTATTGTGTGTAAAGTATAGAAAGTTGTACCCAGCAGAAAACAAATCTTTCTAACTTACAATTATTTCTCCAATATACTGTAATACCTCTGTAACCTTACAGAGAGGAAACAACATTTAGAAATTAACATGTTTGAAAATTAGCAGTATCTTCTATCACAAAGTTTGCATTTAGTATGTCCTCAGGTTTCCCAGCTTTCTGAAAAGCTGTTTACCAAAGTGATCTTTTTACAGTTCAGTATACCAGCTATGCAGGAGGTCAGGCAGTGTAATAACATCCTTGCATTAATCAGCAGCTTAGATTTATTACTGTACCTATGCTAATCTTTAATAAACAGTATAATGTTTATTCAGTATGCTGATCAACATAGAGGCTTCACACCCATTACATCTATCGCATTGGAGTTGGCAAAAATAACCCTAGGATAAATGCTAATGTTTCCATGAGATGGTGAAAAAGGGCATACTGAAGTCCACTTTAACATTTTTATTACTCTAATTATTAATTGCTGGTATATATTACACAGTGTTATGCGGAGGAGTTTAGTAACTAAACTGAGAACTATAAGCTTGCAAAATTAAGTGAGTTGAAAACATTTTCACACAGCCTAGGTTTTGGCCCGTCACTTGTCAGTTTCTCAGATATTACTGTTTTGAGAATACATCTCTAGATCTCAAAGAATGTTATACTTTAAAGGGGTAAAAAAACATGCACCTAGGTTCCTGAGAACCTTGAACCCGCAAGACCCAAAACCCAGTTTTGTTAATTTATCTCCTAAAAATTTGTTCTTGATTAAAAATAGCATGTCTTTGGTTTGTTTTGTTTTTTCCTGTTTTTTTTAAATACAGGCTGCAAGCTAGTGTTTTTAGACTGTATACCTCTGTTTTGTCTGTGGTACACCTGCACCCTTCTTTCTTTCCTTCTTTCCTTCCTTTTTTTTTTTTAAATATACATTTTTATTGCTTTTTGTGAGCACAATACATTACATTTAAACACTCCAAAAAGGAGATATACGACATTAGCATTTTATCAAAAGCTATGTCTGCATACATTTTATATTGTGCTGTGTAATTTCTGTGCTATGAGCATTGACAAGCTACTGATTTGCTGAGCTTTTTAAAAACTGTGTGTATCACCCTTGCACAGAAGATAAGAACGTGTGTGTTTACCTCCATCTTTTGTCATGGCAGTGGGAATAATCTTGTCAAAAGCATACCTACAGTACCCTTTCTTCCTTATGGTTAGCCATCTCATTTTTCAATACCTGAAGCCGGATTCAAGAGTAGAATATCTTATCTGTACAGTCTTGATATAAACCTGCCTTACTGAACACTGTTTAGATATTCCTGCATTCCATATCCATGGTCGGTGAGAAAGACTAATAGCTGTTGCAGGCCTCAGTCCTTTTGAAACATGTTCTTTACTGCCACCTTGGTGTAGCATTACACTTGTTTACTTATTTATTTTCTGTGATGTACAGCATCTTGGTAACGCTGAATCCTGGTCACTGGCTGGATAAATGGCAAGGCAAATAGACATTGTACTCGGTTAAATAGACACTCCACTGCCCAAAATCCAAAAACCTAAAATCACTGTTTAATAGGTATACCTCTAATGAAAACATGTATACATTTAAATATCCTTTTTTTTCATTGTGAGTATGTCTAAAAACAGCTTGAGAAAAGTTGCAGATCTCTTGTATGAAACCTTTGCAAGCCTTCCCCTTCTAAACCCTGCCCAGACGTTTTGTGGCTGTCCAATCAGACTTCCTGTCACAGTGCCCGATTGGCACCTCAGTGTGACCGCACCAGATCAGTGCGGTCACACTATCACAGTGCCCGATCGGCACCGCATCTGATCGGTGCGGACACGTTAAAGGAGGGAGAGGTTATTCACCTTACCACTAGCGATTCAGTGGCATATTAAGGGGGGGAGGGGGCAGTCCACCCTGGGTGCCACTTACTATTGGGGTGCCATGACCAGGACGACCTTAGGATGTGTGAGCTGTGCTGCAGGGACAGGTTGCCATTGCAGCCGGACAGCTCACGCACATAGGGACAGGCAGCCACAGAACTTTAAAACCGCCACATCTAAAATAAACAGGGCAGAGCTAATTGACAACAGGGGCAGAGCCAAACCAGCAGTGGGGGCGGAGCTAAACACAGCCTCCAGCTGCTGCTGTTACTGCTGCACATAGAGGGGAAGCAGGATGAAGTCCCTGCTTCCCCAATAACTACACAGCAGCTGAATCCAATCCTCCTCCAGCCCAAGCTGACTGAAAGTAAGAGTCAGTGTGTGTGTGTGACTGCCTGCCTGTAACTGTGTGTGTGTGTGTGACTGCCTGCCTGTAACTGTGTGTGTGATTGTGACTGCCTGCCTGTGTAACTGTGTGTGTGTGTGAGACTGCCTGCCTGCCTGTAACTGTGTGTGTGTGTTACGGACTAGGAACCAGACAGAGACAGAACGTAGATGCAAAACACCTTTAATTTAAATAGGAAATAATGACATCAACCAAAAGCCCAGGAGGCAAGCAGGGGTCAGGCACCAAAGCGGGTAGTCAGACGAGCCAGGATCAGGAGTACAGAGAGCAGCGGAGTCTACTCCTGTCTCAGATGCATCTACTTCAAGAATGAATGATAAGGCAGGGTTAGGGCGTGCCAGTATTGGAGCTTCAGCAAAGGCGACTTTGAGAGACTCAAAGGCAGTGGATGTGGATCACCATCTCTCCTGGTCATATCTGTGAGAGGTTTAAACAAGGAAGAAAAATTTCGTATGAACTTCCGATAATTGGCAAAGCCAAGAAAACGCTGTATAGAGCAAAGACCCATAGATCGAGGCCATTGTAGTACAGCAGAAAGTTTCTCTGGTCCATAGAGAATCCAGTATCAGCCCAAGAATGTAACCTAAAATAGTGATAGAAAAAAATTGTATAAAATAGAATGGAAGTCCAACCTGATGTTGAAGAGAGCGATATATATTCTCTAGTTCCGTCGATCTCAGATGTTGCTGTATGTGCATAAGTAGAGGAGACCTGGATAGTATGTTGAAGCAAACCTCTGTGTCTGGAAACCTATGGTTTACTTTGGCTTTAGTTTCATCAATACAGATACAGGTGTTAATACCTGTGTGTAAAATCCCTCCATGGGAGCTGGTGGAATAGGTCAGAAGTTCAAGATTTGCCGGTTTGTAGTGAGCGGGAGTATCTCTTCACATAAACGATGCTGTATCTGAGCGCGCTCGAACTGCTGGAATCATACGGTAGTTCTCTTTTGATCTTCGTGTGTGGTCTTGACTCGATGGTTCTGCTAATCCTATGCGTTTCTTAAATCTGCGCTTACTTCCTCAGGGATTATTGTTGGGTCTCAAATCTTGAACTTCTGACGTATTCCACCAGCTCCCATGGAGAGATTTTACACATCTTGGTGCATTGTCAAGGGGATGCAAAACACCTTTATTATAAATCGCACATAATGACATAAACCAAAAGCAAAGTTCAGGAGGCAAGCAGGGGACAGGCACCAAAGCACGTAGTCAGACGAGCCAGGATCAGGAAAACGGAGAGTGGCGGAAACAAGGCCAGAAGTCAGGAAGCAGGAACACACAGGAATCAGGAAGTCTTCTGGGAAACAGGAAATCACGCAAGGACAAGGCGGTACTGGAACTTGCTCCTTAAATAGGCTGCACTGATTAGAAGCCGGGCTGGTTACTACAATCAGGTGAGTAACAGTGGCAACATTAATGATGGAGCTGATCGTTAAAATCAGCTGAAAGCTCAGACACAGAAAGGAAGGGTTGCTGTTTAAAACAGCAAAGAAACCCTGACACTGTTTAACTGTGTGTGTGTGTGCGACTGCCTGCAACTGTGTGTGTGTGTGCGACTGCCTGCAACTGTGTGTGTGTGTGTGCGACTGCCTGCAACTGTGTGTGTGCGACTGCCTGCAACTGTGTGTGTGTGTGCGACTGCCTGCAACTGTGTGTGTGTGTGCGACTGCCTACAACAGTGTGTGTGTGTGTGCGACTGCCTACAACTGTGTGTGTGTGTGTGCGACTGCCTACAACTGTGTGTGTGTGTGTGCGACTGCCTGCAACTGTGTGTGTGTGTGTGTGCGACTGCCTGCAACTGTGTGTGTGTGTGCGACTGCCTGTGTGTGTGTGTGTGCAACAACTGTGTGTGTGTGTGCGACAACCGTGTGTGTGTGCCTACAACTGTGTGTGTGTGTGTGTGTGCGACTAACTGTGTGTGTGCGACTGCCTGCAACTGTGTGTGTGTGCGACTGCCTGCAACTGTGTGTGTGTGCGACGGCCTGCAACTGTGTGTGTGTGCGACTGCCTGCAACTGTGTGTGTGTGCGACTGCCTGCAACTGTGTGTGTGTGCGACTGCCTGCAACTGTGTGTGTGTGTGTGAGACTGCCTGCAACTGTGTGTGTGACTGCCTTCCTGCGACTGTGTGTGTGACTGCCTTCCTGCGACTGTGTGTGTGACTGCCTGCCTGCGATGGTCTGTGTGTGACTGCCTGCCTGCGACGGTCTGTGTGTGACTGCCTCTGACCGGTGGAAGCTGCCTGTAACTCTGTGTGTGTGTTACTATCTGCCTGTAATTGTATGTGTGACTGTCTGCCTGTAACTGTATGTGTGACTGTCTGCCTGTGACTGTGTGCGAGTGACTGTGCCTGGGACTGGACTCTGAAGACTGTTGCTAATATTGTTGTGTAAAAAAAATGAATTCTATTGTAAGGGGCTGAGCAGGGGCTTTAGAGGGAAAGGCAGTTTTTTTGAGAAGGGGGAGTGCAGGGGTTTGTAGAAGGGGCATAGGAATTTGGAGAATGGGGGCAGGACATGCATTTTGTAGAATGGCAGGCAAGATAGGGGTTTTGTAGAAGAGGGCAGGACAGTGTTTTATCCATTTACACATTTGAGCAATTTGTAAAAATGAAAACATTAAAAATATTGTGGGTGTTTTTTTTTACATTTTAAAGTGTGTGGTGGTGGTGGGGAGGGTAGGGGTCCAATTGCTTTAGCTATGCCCCTGCACCCACTATGCCTCTTTCAAGACTTCTCCTTTCTGTTACCATTCTGTTATACGACCTTGTTGTCAATTGCAAAACCCTAGGAGCAGCAGATGCTTACTTTGTGTCCACACAGAAAATACCTCTAAGGGAGAGGTCAACACCTTTTGGCTGTTGAGGCCATAGATGGTAGACCTCTTAGGAAACTGCTCACTACCCATGAGACCTTACCTGTTTCATTACAAGTAGGGGCCTTGCATAAGGAACAAATCACTTTTCAGGTTATCTCTTGTCCCATTGTACTTGATTTTCCATGGCTAATCAAATATGATCCACGTATACATTGGAGGAAAGGGGAGATACTAAAGTTGGGTGGTGGGTGTGGTAACAGATGTTTAAAACCTATAACCAAACAATTGGGTACATTTAATGTTCCTACTGCCTCTCCATTGTCCACTACGATTCCCTCCCAATATGGGGAGGTAAAGGCGGTGTTTATCAAAGTACATACCGACACATAGATCCATAGGTCTTATGTGCTCCCAACTTGCGCCGTTACAGTCCATAATGAATGCGGCGGCGAGGCTCATCTTCCTGTCTGCTCGCACCTCCCATGCCTCACCCTTCTGTCAGTCCCTACATTGGCTTCCTATAAAATATAGAGCTCAATTTAAAATTCTGGTTCTTGCTTTCAAATCTCTACATAATGCTGCTCACACTTATGTATCCTCCCTTATACACAAGTATGTCCCATCTAGGCCCTTACAATCTGCTGAAGACTTATGTCTACCTTCTGTCCGTACTCCCACCTCTGATGCTCGCCTTCAATATTTCTCGAGGGCTGCACGGTTCCTGTGGAACTCACTTTCCTCCTCCGTTAGATGCTCACCCAGTCTCTACTCCTTCAAAAAATCGTTAAGAACCCACTTCTTCATAAAAGCGTATCAATTAAACTGTTAATAGCTCCTGACTGATAACTCTTCTGCAACTGTCACTAGTCTAATACTATCCTTACCTTTTTGTGTAATTTTACCCCACTCCCTCTAGCATGTAAGCTCATTGAGCAGGGCCCTCAACCCCTCTATTCCCGTGTGTCCAAGTTGTCTGGATACAACTACATGTCTGTTCATCCACCCATTGTAAAGGACTGCGGAATTTGACGGCGCTCTATAAATATCATAATAATAATGATTGTCCTATAGATCTATTGCCAGGTACTATACCCCTGAAATGGAGAGTTTATGCCCTGTCTCCCCTGAAAAGGAAAATCATGGAGGAATATATACGCAGATCCTCTTCCCCAGCGGGAGCCATGTTTTTCTTTGTATATAAAAAGGAGGGTGATCTGCGTCCTTGTATTGATTACAGGGCACTCAATAAAATCACCATAAGGAACGCTTACCCTATACCGCTTATTTCAGACCTTTTTGACAGGTTAAAAGGGGCTAAGATATTTACTAAACTGGATTTAAGCAATACTTACAATCTAGTTAGAATCAAGGATGGACATGAATGGAAAACAGTGTTTAATACCCGTAATAGGCATTACGAATACCTAGTCATGCCTTTTGGGTTATGTAATGCCCCCGCTGTTTTCCATGATCTCATTAATGATGTGTTGAGATTTTTTTTATCTATTCCTTTGTGTTAGTATATCTAGATGATATACTGATATACTCACCTGGTATAGGTATTCACCATGCACACATTAAACTAGTTCTACAGACCTTACTCAAGAATGGTCTGTATTGTAAACTGGAAAAATGTATATTTGATCAGAAAGAGGTACAGTTTCTTGGCTATAAGATATGTCTCAGGATTCAAGGATCCCAAGAAACTAGATGCGGTGTTACAATGGCCTTTACCTCAAGGTATAATGGCTATCCAAAGGTCTGTCGGGTTTTCCAATTATTATCGTAGATTTATTAAGGACTTTTCCCCGATAATAGCCCCGATCACCAGTTTGACACGTAAGAAGGTACATTTTGGCCAAGAGAAGCCATTAATGCCATTGAACAACTCAATGCTTCATTTGCTTCAGCCCCCATGCTTGCTCATCCTTTTTCCAGCAGGTCTTTCATATTAGAAGTAGATGTCTCTAAAAAAGGGTTTGTTCTATACTATCCCAGAGAGCGAGAGAGTGAGTCATGACAAACCCCTGCATCCATGTGGCTTCTTTTCTAAAAAGCTATCCCCAGCGGAAAGAAATTATGACATAAGTAACAGGGAGCTATTGGCTATTAAATTGGCACTAAAGGAGTGGAGACATCTAGTGGAAGGATCCAAAGACCTTTATCATCATAACTGATCATAAAAATCTAGAATATATCGGGGAAGCTAAAAGAATGTCATCCAGACAGGATAGATGGTCTCTGTTTCTTTCTCATTTCAATTTTATTATAACGTATAGGCCTGGTACTAGGAACATAGAGGCTGATGCATTATCTAGGCAATTGAGACTGAGGAAGAACCAGAGCAAGAGAACACTCCTATTATACTTCCTCCTGAATGTATTTTAGTTTCCACTGTCCTCTCCTTGTCCACGCCTCGTCTTGGTGTCATAATTGCAGCTCAACCTCAGGCACCTAGTACTAAACCTTCAGGTCTCCTGTTTGTTCCTGAAACAAAAAGAAGGGTGATTCTTATTGTGTTCCATGGTAACATTACAACTGGGCATCCAGGTACACGCAAAACAGTTTCAGCGGTAACTAGACAGTTCTGGTGGCCCTCTCTTAAGGTCGATGTTATCGCTTATATCAATACTCACAAGACTTGTGCTGTCTCTAAGGTTCTGCACAAATTGAAATTTGGGTTGTTACAACTGCTGCCTGTGCCTCTCATTCCGTGGTCTCTTATAGCCATGGACTTCATTTTGGAGTTGTCTGTCTCCAAGGGATATAACAGTATACTTGTGGTCATAGATCGATTTTCTAAAATGGCCCATTTTGTCCAGCTTAAAAAGATTACCTTCCTCTGATTTTCATTAAGGAAATAGTGAGGTTACATGGGATTCCTCAAAACATTGTTTCTAGCAGAGTTTCTCAGTTCATTTCTCGATTCTGGAAATCTTTTTGTAAAGAATTGGGTATTGACCTGTCTTTTTTTCTTTGTCTTATCGTCCCCAAACTAACAGGGCTGCTGAAAGGGCAAATCAGTCTTTGGAAGATTTTCTACATTGTTGCGTTAACGCTTCCCAGGATGATTGGTTTGACCTCTTGCCCTGGGCAGAATTTGCCCGGAACAACGCTACGCGTGACTCTTCCAAACATAGTCCTTTTTATGTTGTATATGCTCTCCACCCTGCAGCCTTACCTTCTGTGTACTCTGATACCAATATGCCCACTGTGGATGAGCATCTGACCTCTATAAGGAAAACATGGGATCAGGTTCATTCTGCCTTAGCTGACGCTTCCCATCTTAAGCAGCATGCTGATAATAGACGTAGTGCTGCACCTTCTTATCAAGTAGGGGACCGGGTTTGTCTGTCCACTAAATCCAGACTCAGGGTACCCTCTATGAAGTTCACTCCTAGTTACATTGGTCCTTTCCGTGTGTCACCTAGGATCAATCCGGTGTCTTATGTCCTTGACCTCCCTGACAACCTTTTGTATACCTCGTACATTTCATGTTTCTTTATTAAAGCGCTTATCTGCAATAGATACACTACTCCTTCCACGCCTCCTCCTCCCTTGTTGGTTGCAGGTCAAGAAGAGTACGAAGTCCATTCTGTTTTGGACTCCAGGTTCTTCCGTGGTTCTTTGCAGTATCTGGTGTATTGGAACGGTTATGGTCCTGAGGAACGTTCATGGGTCTCTGCTGTTGACATTCTTGCTGGACACCTTTTTCGCTCTTTCCATGCCCAGTACCCTGATAAGCCTGGTCCTGCCCTGGTCTTTATGTGGGTGGTACTGTCACGGGGCCCAATCGGCACCTCCATGTGACCGCACCAGATCAGCGCGGTCACACCATTACAGTGCCCGTTCGGCATAGCGATGTGACCGCATCTGATCGGTGCGGTTACACTTAAGGAAGGAGAGGTAACTCACCTTACCTCCAGCGCCTTTCCCTCCGAGCAGCTCCTAATACAGCGGCTGGGTCCAGCGTTGGTAAAGACGCCGGCCGCTGCAAGGCGGCTTTTATGATAGCGCTGCCCCAATGACATCACTAGTGATGTGTGTGCGGCGTTGCGTTTTAGCCATGCACGCATTTTCTGGGGTCATGGGACCCAAATTAGCAAAAAGCAATGTTTACTGGGTTATTTAAACCCAAACCTGCAGTTGTTCAGTGCCTTGTCATGGTTTCATTCTGTTGGTTATCCTAGAGCACGTTCCTGATGCTGTTTATTGGTTATTGGGCTTGGCTTGGCTTCCCGTATTTCTGGTATCCCTGACTTTGTTCTTACCGTATTTGTTCCTTTCTGTATTCCTGATCTCTGCTTGTGACTGGTTATTCTAGTACGGTAAATCCGGCCATTCTAAGGCCGTGTAATAAGTTGTTACTGTTTGTTATTTGTTATGTGTTTGACTTTATTCTGCGTGTTGGGCCACTGGTTCGTCCTGACACTTCCCATTGTAGCTCAATGAGAAGTCTTTGCAAAGCAGGTGCTCTGAGCAATTGCTGCCTCTTGAGTTTCGCTCCACTGAGCTAAACAACCAGGAAGTAACCGGGCCAATTGTCTGATAGCCAGGAGTGGTATAACAAGGTTAAGTTATAAAAGTGCTATTTTTTTATTGAAATCTGCATTATTATTATTTTTTTTTAAATAAAGAGGATACACTTCACACATAAAGCATTACAACTAACTGCTTTAGGGGTCTGGAGTGTCCCATTAATACACTGCTTTGCATACAAACATTGCATTAATATTAACCCAGAACATTTTCTAGCTAGGAATTCTCTTCAGTCTAACCATGTGTCCCATTATGTGAGTATATGGACTAAATGAGATGTTTTTTTGAGTTAACAACATGTAAACTAAAGTTAAAAATAGCCAAGTGGGGGGGAATCACATAGATGCTATTGGCATGCTCATTTTGGCTTAACATAAGCCATTCATTAATGAACTATGTAGATAATGCATAATTCTTGTCTCAAATCCCCACTATATCCTTTAGATTGTCTACTCTCTAGATTGTAAACTCTTAAAGCTAAGCGCTTTGAACAAAAGAGATTCAATGGTTTGATCTCCGCTTACAGGCAGGGCTCTCTCTACTTTTTTTATATGTCTGTGTATAGTGTACATTCTCCCCTAATTGTACAGCGCTGCGGAATATGTTGGCACTTTATAAATACCAGTAATAAATAAATAAGAAAATAATGAACAAAATTATAGTAACATTTGAACGTTTGCTTGGGCACCAGGTGACCAAATTCAGGATTACATAATTTTCCTGAAGATAACATGACACCCAAACACTTCTGCCCCATTACAACTTCAATAAACTGTTATGACGGGGGGCGTGTTCCTTCAAATATGTACTCAATTTTAGGACTAGATGTTCCTACACTGTTCAGGTCTGGTTTTGACAGCTTTACAAAGTGCAAGATATGCAAAATCACATGTAATTTTAGTAATTTGTGCGTGAAATCAAGAACAGAATTTTACTTCACTGTTTAAAATAAATTAATTGCTTACTGCTAATCTATATACAGAATGTATGTGTGTGTGTATGTATGTATATATATGTGTGTGTGTGTGTGTGTGTGTATATATATATACATATTCCAAGGAATCCATGTATAAAGTGGAATTATGAGGCAAAAATTTGGTTCTTTAAGCTCATTTGCATATGCCTACCCAGAATCTTTTGCAGTAGTGAGAGCACTGTTAAAGTGCGATTTCTGTGGTAAAGCCAAGTCTTATGGCTTGCCTGGTGTGTGTATTTGTGTTTAACATTGCGTTAAAGGGACTCTCCAGTGCCAGGAAAACAAACCGTTTCCTGGCACTGCAGGTCCCCTCTCCCTCCCACCCCCCATCCCAAGTTGCTAAAGGTGTTAAAACCCCTTCAGTGACTTTCCTGTATCCAGCGCCGATGTCCTTCGGCGCTGGTTCAGGGTCCGCCCACGCTCCTCACCCGCCGCATGCGCGACCGCAGGCGGGGGAGACCTAATGCGCATGCGCGTCAATGCCATGCACGCGCATTAGACCTCCCCATAGGAAAGCATTTAAAAATGCTTTCAATACTTTCCTATGGGGATTTCAGCAACGCTGGAGTTCCTCACATAGCGTAGGAGAGCATTCTTTGAGTTTTTTTTGCTTTATACTATGGGCCCAGAGAAGAATTTTCCCGGGGAGAGAGTGCTTTGCTCATATTCTTACCAAACCCAAGTTGCTTGCTTATGCGAGTAACAAAATCTTTACAATTGTTTTTGCTTTGTATTTGGCTGAAGTTAAGTTTCCTTTGAATGTATATTAAAGATTTAGCAGGGGACTTCACAATCCAGCTGAAACCAGGCACAACCAGGGCATACATTCTATTGGAAGAGAAGAACTATAAGTATTGTTCAAGGATAAGATGCTATGCATTGTGTAAAGCAGCTGTTTCAACTTGATTTTGTAAAGATTGAAATTGTTAGCACAAATGTATACAATGTCCATATTTGTACAATACCATGTAGTTTTCATGTTAAAATTGGGCTTTTATGTTTAATTTAAGACAATACATTTTTCCCAATGATGAGACTCACGGTGCAGCGAGATTCTGTTCGCATGGCCGCACGGAAAATCAGAGGTCACGCCGACAAAAATAATACATACTTAAATTGCTTGCGGCAGACACTACCTGACCTCCTTCCGTCCCGGTCCCTAGCGCGGCCGGCGTTCCTGGAGACGCCGGCTGCTGCGGTTCCGGTTTTGATGGGGAAATTGCCTTTGCCCACATTAAAGATGGCGCTTACGTGTGTGCAACGTCACGTCATAGACATGCACGCACGTTTTGGGTTCAGAGGCCACATACAGCCAATTACAGTTTTAGGAGGCTTATTTAAACCAAAATTTCCATTAGATCAGTGCCCTGTCGTGACGGTGTTCCTGATCGTATTATTCTGGTTTTTGACTTTGGCTTAATTTTTACTTCCTGATATCTGGTATCCTTAACTTTTGACTTTCCCTCATCGTTGTGTCTCATTCTGTATCCCTATATATGAAAAAGTCTCAGGCACTCACTATATGTTATGTTCAAAGCAGTTTTAATGGATCCGCATCGTTTCGACCTGTACCAAGGTCTTTATCAAGCTCAATTAAAACTGCTTTGAACATATCACAGTGAGTGCCTGAGACTTTTTAATATATGTAGATTATATGGGGTATGCTGACCCATGCTCAATATAGCACCCTGTGTGTATTGTTGTGATTGAATGCAACCCTCTTCTTTATTTTTGATACTCATTCTGTATCCTTGACCTCGGCAAGTATTTTGACTATTCTTGGGTATGTTAAGTCCGGCCATTCTAAGGTCCGGTGAGACGTTATCTTTAGTCCTAGGTGTGATACTATTTCTGCGTGCTGGATCAACTACTAATTCATCTCTTCAGAAAATATTACGGTCTACCAGAGTAGCCTCTACCTCACATACCTGTCCCTTGCTCTCTCCTAAAGGACAGCACTCTATTCTTTCATCCAGCTCTGCTTCACTCTACCTTGTTTGATTACTACCTTCTGTCCTGTTGTGTTTTACACCCCACTTCCTATAGACTGTAAGCTCATTTGAGCAGGGCCCTCTTCAATCTAACTTATAGTTTATTAGCTTATTTAAGCAGTTTTGATGAATAGATAATGGTCTATTCGTCACAACTGCTTAATTAAGCTAAAGTTGTTTTGGTGTCTATAGTGTCCCTTTAATATACATTTTATTTTATGTAATTCGTCCATAAAAATACAGTTAACTCTTCTTTTGTGATAGGAACCATGCATTTCTGTTTTGTAAATCTATAGAGAAAAATGTGCTTATTAGATTTAAATATTCTACAAAAAACACATGCCTCTGTATTGCTTCAGAGAAGGAACAGTATAGTTATTAAATTTGCGTATTAAGTGGAGGAGCAAAATGATGTACATGTAAATAATTGTTCTCCATTCCGTTTTCCTTAACATAGATGTTGCAATAAAAGTTCTGTTTTAAGTCTGAATTCTTAATAAGTGGTAGAACCTAAGAATTCCAACATACGCTATGAATGTACCTTCGTAGTGAGAATCTAACTCATTGTGGACTAACTTAGAGTTGTCAGTGAATAGCTATCTACTGGGCATCCATGACTGAAATCAACCCAACAGATGCTAGTGTTTATGAGCATGGATTTTCAGATGTTCTAACTGGTGAATACTTTACAAGCAATATATCCAGTTGGCCCTATTAGGAACATAGTCAGCTGGTTAAGCTCATGTGTGAATCTAATGTTTGTAACCCTTTAAAAATTGATAGTGTGAATACTTTTGTTAGTCAATCTGTCAAAGTATTTACACCTTCATTATATGATGATTCTTGACCTACATCCAAAACTTTTAGCACAAACCATGGTTTATTGGTCAACTAGCCTTTTTATTGTCAGGACAATACAGTTGCCCAACACACAGAATTAAGTAAAACACTGAAAAACCCTACTATAGATAAATGTATTATCAGGCCTTAGACCGGACTTAATGTAAAATAATAGTCAATAACAAGCCAAGCTCAGTGACACAGACAGATGCAGCAACAAATACACAAAGCCAAATGGACAAGGATACCAGAATTAGGTGTAGTCAGAAATAAAGGAAGATCGAAATACCAGAGTAAAATCTCTCGGCTATCCAGCAAATGAAAACCATGACAGGGCACTGATAAGCACATTTGGGTTTAAATAAACCTGAAATACGTCTGATTGGCTAGAATGGGCCCTTTGACCACAAAAAGTACGTGCATCAATGACGTCGTCATGTGGTCGGAGACAGCGCTCTAACCTAGTGCGGTACTGCAGCAGCCGGCGTCCTTGTTGCTCTTGGACTGGCCGGGCACTACATCTGCAGTGATTTGAGCAGTGTGCAAATGTAAGTCCCTCTCCCACCTATCCATGAAACCACAAAGATTGGATGCATTAATGCTGCAGTGCCGAATGGGCACCGTTACAGTTATGCATTTTGCTGCTGTTAACATTTTACAATTTTACTTGTCTTGTGATGGGGAAGTTGCTTTGCTTTTCACATGGTTTGTGATCATTATCAAGTCCTTGGTAAATACAAACAGCATGGCGACCATAGCTTACTTTTGAGGCATGCCATTACATTGGCATTTTGGCACTTCTTCATTCCCTAGCACTGTAATAACTTGAAACATACCATCCATGTTTTACACAATATTTAAATTTTCACTTCATATGATTGAGCTATCCCTTACATTCTCTTTGATTGTTGGATAGTTTTGATACATGTTTTGTACCTTGTATCAGGTTTAGTTATTTTAAGTCCATAATATATCAAATACTGACCTTTCTGAATATATTTCAAGAACACTTGTGCTTCACTTTGGTATGAGAATATTAGGTGTGTCTATAGTGTCGACAAGACTAGCATTATTTTAATAATCTATTGTAAAATTAATTTAGAGGTGTATTTTTATTTTTTTTTGCATTATAAATAAGCAACAAACACATTTCGAAACTAGTCTGTACATTAGATCTGAGGGGTCATGTTCTTGGCTCTTGGACTCGTGATAATTCATACTTTCCCAGCATAGTTATCTATGGGCGCTCCATCTGTAGGTCATTTACTCAAAAACAACCTTCGGTGATGCTCCCAGTCCATCTCTTGCTGGGTACATCTGGTAAAGGGCTGTAACAGCCATCCTTCCCGTCTGCTTAGCAACCATATTGTAGTTTTACATCGCTTAGAATGTATTCTTGTAATTTATCTGATTCTTCTTGTGACTTATATGTTTGTATGTTCAGTTTTCTGTGAACACTGCATAGCTTTTACTGCTTTTTTATTATCTACTACCAATACCGACCTTGAGTTGTTTATAGAATAGATCTAGTAAAAGACACCAATAAAAGTCAAGCATGCAAAAGCATAAGCAAAAATGGTACTGAATAGTAAGATTCTATCACCCAATGGACCAAGAGAAAAATCAAAACACACCACAAATAAAGAAGGGCAATCCTTATTCATATATAATATCCCAAAGATACATAAATGTGCAAAATTAATCATTATTTATAGAAATAGTTTTGGGTATTTTAAAGCTTTACAACATGCATTAATTACGTATGAAGGAATATCTCCCACATACATAAATACATCCTCAGACAAGTGTTAGCTTCACAGTATACTAATGACATAATGGGGACTAGCCGCCCCAGCATTTCATCAGGACACCATCTTTCAAAGCAAGATCTCCTCTTGAGAGCCCGCGTGCAAAAGGCCAAACTGTTCCAAATGTATTCCAGCCGTCTAATAAGGCTATTATTTAAGCCTATTCTGAATTACATATTTGCCATATATCTATATATTATATTCTCCTATATTGTATATTTTATATAATATAAATACCATACGTCAGGTTTGCATCCGTAGACCTGTCATAAGGAATCCCCTTTCTTAGGCTCTGGTATATCTGTATCCCTTGCCTGTTAATAATCTTTTGGTAGGCTGTGTTACAACTCTGATGTGTGAGTTAAACATCTTGTGCTTTCAGCATCTCAAGAGTTTGGTGTCCTTGCATTCAGGGGAGTGAGCCTGCAGATGTGCTTAGGAGCAAGTTAATGGAGCAGGTGACCTGCATTCAACAAGACTATATTTAATGTAGAAGTGTTGAGCTTGTGCCATTTTTCTTTTTCAGGCTGTAATCTGGCAAAAGTCCAAAGTATCAGATCACAAAATGGCCTTCATGTCAGTCCTGGGAACTGCCATCATGAGCAGTATGGTCCCTTTTCAACACCAATGTGAAAATCCAGAGGTTAGTTAAAGTATTAAAATGTATTAATTTACTAAATGTTTGGTGTGTTTATTTTATTTTTCAGCACTTTGTTTGTTCAGTCTGTTGGTATTATACAGAATGTATAGGCCACACTCGTGCAGATGAAAGTATTGATGTGTGAAACGTTTTATTATATATATATATATATATATATATATATATATATATATATATATATATATATATATATATATATTGGAAAATGTATTCATACTTACCGTAATTTTCTTTTCCTGGCTATTATTAATGGCAGCATATACACATGGGTTAGCTCCTCCCCTTACAGCCGAGAGGACAGGAAAACCACCAAGGTTTTAAAAGGAGGCTCCATCCCTAAGGTCCTCAGTCAGTTTACAAGCTCCAGTACATAAATAGAGACATTTTAAAAGGAGGCTCCATCCCTAAGGTCCTCAGTCAGTTTACAAGCTCTACAGTACATAAATAGAGACATGCTGCCATTAATAATAGCCAGGAAAAGAAAATTACGGTAAGTATGAATACATTTTCCACTTTCCTGGCTAATCATGGCAGCATATACACATGGGGAATACCCAAGCTTACAAAGGGAGGGACAGAATAGACAATCAAATAATCAGAATAATTCAACATAGATAGAAGAATGAACTGACTTAAGTACTTGAGTACCAAATTGTGCATCATAGACTGTTTTATGAACAGTATGAAATGCCAGACAAACGTGTCTAAAGAGGTTCAAATACTAGCTTACAAAAAGTGTCAGCAGAAACCATTGCCATGGAAACCCATGATGCTGCAACAGCATGAAAGGAGAGTACCCTGATACCCTCCAGCACAGGTAGAGAACGGACGTGACGTCCAAATTGTGCCTCATTAATTGCTTCAATATCCAATATGTAATGCAGGACAAACTAGTTCAAAGAGGTCCAAATGCCAACTTTACAAAGTTTCAGCAGAGACCATTGCCATGGAAGCCCATGAGACGCTGCAACAGCACTAGTGGAGAATGCCCCGAAATCCTTTGGTGCAGGTAGAGAATGGCATTGAAAGGCTCTCACTTTAGGCAGGATCTCTGGTGCTAAATGCAAGACAACCATATCCTGTTGAAATTCAGTGAATGGGGTACACGGGTTCAAGCCTGGAGTTCACACACCCTGCTGAGGTACCAGCCACCAGCAACAGCAAAGTCTGTGCTAACATCATGAAAGCTCCTGCTAGAGGTTCAAATGATGGTTTAGTCAGAGTCAGTGAGACCAGTGGTACGTCACATATTGGTTTCAACACCCTCAGCGGAGGCTTGAGTTCAATTGTTGCTTACATGAAGCAAAGCACCAGGGGCATCAACGCTCAAAGGGTACCCTTCAGTACAGGTAGAGAATGACATAGATAAGCATTCACCATAGGCAGGATCTTCAGGTGCCAAATGCAAGACGACCATATATGTTGAAAAGTAGTGAAAGGGGGTTCACAGGATCAAGCCTGGAGTTCACCCATTTTCCTTGCTGGGGTACCAGCCAACAGCACTTTCTGTGCTACCACCGTGGAAGCTCCTTCTAGAGGTTCGAATAATGGTTTAGTCAGGGCCTGTGAGACCAGTGGTACGTCACATATTGGCTTCACCACACTCAGTGGAGGCATGATTTCAATCAATGCCTATATGAAGCAAAGTGCAGCTAAGTGCTCCTCTAGAGTGTTATAACACAGAACCTTTCAAGGCCTGAACGAGGAGTTATTCCAACAGACAAAAGCATGTCTAGCTTTGTAAAGCCTGTATAGGATTGTAAGAGGATCTCAATGACCGTCTCAGGGATGCCTATACTAATATGGACTCCCGCATCAACACCAGAACTTGAGGATCCTGGTGTGTCAAGGGGCCTTGTAATAGGTCTGGACATACTGGAATTTCCCTTGGAGGTTCCAGAATCATCTTATTCATCATAGGAATTAGAGTCGACACTGTCTTCCACTGTCACCTTTTGCATTACCTTTTTAGGAAAGTCGAAAACAGGAAAATATGTACATCAGACTAAAATTCTAAATTTGAGTCAGTGTATCCTGAACCTGAGCATTCTGGTCCTAGCATGTAGAAAATACTTCTGGACCTGGTAGTTCCAAGAAATAGCCATCAGATCTTTGTAGGGTATCAGACAAATCTGCGTCAACCCAAAGGATACATCGTAACATGGTTGTCAATCCACCTTGTCCACAGTTATTCGGCTCAAGCAAACAGCCATTGTATTCTGAGCCCCTGGTTGTTCTTCTGTGCCCTGATCATTATGGGCTGGAATTCCATCAATACGTATCTGTGAGACCCATCTTGATAGAGATAAAGGCGTCTGCTTTCTGAGCGCCCACCAGATGCGATTCACGCTTTGTCTGGTATTATCCTACAGTTGCCTATTAGGCACGAATCCTACCTGGTCTAGGTGGATCAGCTTGTTCAAGACTGGGTTTAACCTAGAGGCTAGGAGTTTTGCATATATTTTTATGTCAAAGTTTATCAGCGAAATAGGTCTGTAGTTTTGGACTTGGGTCTCGTCCCTGACTGGTTTGGGGATCACGGCAATGTCAGATTTCAGTAAGTCTTTGTTTGGGGTGACTCTTCCATCCAGTCATTGTAGACTTTGGTTAGATAAGCGGTCAGATTTTGTAGTAGGTACCATCAAAGCCATCTGGACCTGGGACTTTGTTGCCTCTTAGGGCCAATATGGCTATATCGACCTCTTACTGGTTATTGGGCTTCGATGAGGTCTGCTTCAATTGTCGGCAGTTTTATCTTGTCGAGAAAAGCTTGTATCGTGGCTGTCCCCCCTTTCCACAGTGGTCGACCGCTTGGCACAGTATCGCGTTGAGGTCTCCACCCACCACCACCACCCCATGGGGGAGCGATGCACATAGAGTACCAAGATTGGACCAGCAGTTGTTATCAGGGTTGTTAGGGGCATATACGTTGATCAAACAAAATGTAGTGTTATAAATGGTTCCCGTTAGGATTGGATATCTACTGTCTGTCTGTGTAGTTTGCACCTGCAACGGGCATTTTTTGTGTATAACTATTTCCACTCCGTGCCTTTTTGCCTGAGCCCTACAGGCATATGCCCTTGTGTAGATATAATCAACCATTGGACCCGGGATTAGCGCTGTATGTGGGTTTCTTGTATGAATGCAATATCGGTTCTTTGTCTTTTTATTTCCCTGAGGAGGAGGCGTCTGTTATTATGGACGTTCAGGTCATTGAAGTTTAGCGATGTAAGGTTGTGTCATTTGGTCTTGTTGGTGCTACCTGCTGTTGTCAGTCAAGCATCCATTGGCTCTCCCGCTCCCACCCACCCCCCCAGTGGGGATGAGGGGTAGGAGAATGAGAGGTGTAAATAGAAGAAGGAAGAACCTGGAAAGAGAAGAGTAGTAGTGTCTGTGTGACATGAATAACAATCATTTTCATGACTTTGTTAAACATTGTGTGAAAAAAAACAGGTCTCCTATGTCGCCAGGCCGATCGTGGGTGGTTATCCGCACCACGGGGGATGTCACCTACTGCAGAGCGGATATCCAGCTGACGAGCACTCTGTCAAGACCCCAAATAAATGGTAGTGTATATCCGCCAACATGCGTACAGTACAGCAAAATATAATAAAACACAATATAACAATATTACCAATTTAGTAAGTGAGTAGATCCATTATCGGTGAGGGGTGCGTGGGGTGGTTACAGGGGGTTTCCATGTATAATATAAATCTTATAATATATATTCTCCCTTTGGGAGCTAAGCTGTTGGGGTAGCTTTTTCTATTCTTAAATGCCATCCAGTGCTCTTTTATTTCCACTTGTTCATACGTGTGACCTCTTTTAACTGAACCACTTTGTATCCTGCATCTTTTATATGATGGGCTTTCCACGGTACTGTACCTAAATAAACCTTTCTTTGTGATGCCAACAGATGTTTATAAGTGGGTATCTTCCAAAGCCAGAGGCAGACAGCACTTTGACCAGTCTCTCTACCTCAGAGCGCAGTTTCCTGTTTATAAATCGCCGGCCAGTTCAGTATAAGGAGATCACAAAGGTAAAATTTTGGGATAATGTTGACATGTGGTGAATTAATGGTACATAACATTGTATATAAAGGGATGAGAACATTTAAGTATAATCACATTATTTGATATATATGGACAGATAGCTAAACAGATTGCTAGGTAGTGTTCATGTACCACTTATATGTGACAAGGTGAAGTTAAACACCTGCTTTAACCAGAGCTATTAATAAAACATTCTGGGTCTGTCAGTAGTGATAGGCAAACCTTTTAATGTGAAGAAACCTTTACACACATTCAGTTGGTATCCATCCCGATTACTTCTTACACTTAAAGGCCTCAATTTAATAAGCTTTTGAAATGATTTAATACAGATTGAAATAATTACAAATGAGGGAGTACGCGACAAAATTTCGCTAATGGCGGCCACACGGGTTGGGAACCAGCCCGGACTAGCCATCGGGCAAACTGAGCAAATTCACTGTGGTACTCACTTTTGTTTTCCAAAGGTTTAGACATTAATGGCTGTGTGTTGGGTTATTTTGAGGGGACAGCAAATTTACACTGTTATACAGGCTGTACACTTACTACTTTACATTGTAGCAGAGTGTAATTTCTTCAGTCTTATCACATGAATAGATATAATAAAATATTTATAAAAATGTGAGGGGTGTACTCACTTTTGTGAGATACTTTATATACAAATCACTGATACACTTAAGGATATGTAACCTGACACACATACAGATACATACCTTTACACACAGATACAGACCTTGACACACGTGCAGATACAAAGACATACATATACATACACTGACACACTTAAGGATACATATCCTATGTGTCTTTGTATCTGTGTGTGTGTCAGGGTAAGTATCCTTAAGTGTCAGGTTATGTATATATGTGTCTTTGTATGTATCTCTGTGCATCTACAAGTGTGTCAGTGTGTATATGTTTGTCAGTGTGTCAGTGAATGCATCTATGTGTCAGGGTATGTATCTGTATGTATCTCTGTGCATCTGCATGATTTTCTGTGTATCTGCATGGGTGTCAGTGTGTGTATCTGTTTGTCAGTGTGTCAATGTATGTATCTATGTGTCTGTGTATCTGTATGTGTGTCAGGGTATATACCTGTGTATCTGTATGTGTGTCAGGGTATATACCTGTGTGTCTGTATGTGTGTCAGGGTATGTATCTGGGTGTCTGTATGTGTGTCAGGGTATTTGTGCTTCAGTTTTGTTATCTGTGTCTGTATGTGTGTCATTGTGTGTATCTGTGTGTGTCAGTGTCTGTATGTGTGTGTGTCTGTGTATCTCCATGTGTGTCAGTGTATGCCTCTGTGTTTCACTGTATCTACATATGTGTCAGGGTAGCTGCATGTGTTTCAGTGTTTTATTCTGTCTGTATCTGTATGTGTGTCAGTGTTTGTATCTGTATGTGTTTTTGTGTATCTTGTGTATGTATGTCAGTGTTTTTATCTATGTGTCTTTACATCTGTACCTGTATGTATGTCAGTGTGTGCATCTGTGTATCTGCAGGTGTGTGTGTGTGTATCTGTATCCATATGTGTGTCAGTATTCGTTTATGTGTGTCTGCATGTGTGACATTTTGTGTGTCTGGGGGACAGTAGCAGGGGGAGCCTAGGGCAGAGGAGAAACAAAGAAAGCATGGGTCATATGATAAGCAGGGAGAGCCGGAGGAGAAGCATGGAGACTTAGGACAGAGAAAAAGTGGATATGGGACAGAGAAAAACTTATAAATGTAAACAATAAATGCAACTATATTGATTACAAAAATTTTGTTAATGTGAGGGGTGAAATTTATGGAAATGGGCTACCATGGGGTAATCAAGTGAAAAAAGGTTGGGGACCATTGGTCTAGGAGAATGTTAGTAGATAAATCATAAAAAAAAAGTTTAACAGTATTAAATCAACTGGAAAATTATTCAATTGAGACCAAAGTTCTTTATTCACAGTCTAACAATAGTCAGATCTCAAATAAGCTCATAGGAAAAAGAGTTTAAAGGGACCATTGCAGAACAAATACAGCAACCATGTATCAGAAAGCAATTTATGCCAAATTATCATACTGGGGTTTTTTTTTTGTGGTGTATTTTTTTTTTTTTATAAAGAATAATGAGTATATTATGATGGTTGTGATAAATTTAAAATATTAACTGGCTTGACTCACTTCCATCTCAATATTTTTTTTAAATTGTATCTTGAATTTGTTATGCTAATTACATGGTTGGCACAGAACCATAAGGAACCAATATCATAAATATTGATAAACATAAATATATTAATATTTTATAACACTGAAAACATGAATTTTTTATGGGCTGTTAAAAATTATTAAAATTTTATTGGGGGATCTGATATTTATCGTGTCTATTTAAACTGTTTTATTTTAACTATTAAATTAATCTGATATTTTTTAGATATCAAGATTTTGTTATTTCTTTCTTTATTTTTTTCTCTAACTTGTGTAGATGATTCGTTTGTTCTATAATCGAAGCCAAAATAAGGATTCCTCTCGCAGCTACCCAGTATTTTTCATGAATATTGTTCTTCCTGCCTCATGCTTGGATGTGAATGTAACACCAGATAAAACCCAAGTCATGATACAAAATAAGGTACTTGTTATATCATGTTGGCCAATTCTTATTCATTTTATTAATGGAACCAAATGAACGGGTTACAATTTAAATATTCATTCAGCAGATTACCTGGACCTGTTTTTGATGTTAACAACTGAATACATTTTAATTTTAAACCTATTTATATGAAGCCTTAAATATATTTTTCCTGGCTAATCATGGCAGCATATACACATGAGTTAGCTCCTCCCCTTACAGCCGATAGGACAGGAATAAACCAAATTCCTTTAAAAGGAGTGTCCCTGTGTAACGGCACCCCAGGTATAGAAGGGGTTAACGCCGCCAAAGCTGTTCTTTTTCCCGAATACGAAGTCAGCTACTGAACACTCCTAAGCGCCGAACAGGCATCATACGAATTATCCCCCTAAATACGAGATGAGGCTCTGTATTGAGGGTCAAGCAGGATCTGTTTAATGGTGGCTACATGTCAGCCTTTTATGCAGGTCTTCCAGCAAGGGACACTCCCATAGGGACCTTGTGGAAGACTGAGACAATTATTACAATAGTCAATCACATACAGTTACAGAATGCAAACACTCCCACACAAACAGTACAACTCCTCCTCTCTATCCTGAAGATAATTGGGTTAAGTGCTTGAAGTAACTAAATTACCTCCAGGCATAGAGAATATCCCCCATTTTACAGTAATGGTAAAAACACATTTAAAATAATTTCCCAATATACCGAACAGAACCCCCACATTCAACATACCCAAGATAGCTTGGATCTGAGCGCTCAATATAACCGAACAGCGCTCAGATACCATAAATATAGTTCAATCGCCATAGAGTTAAAGTTTATACATTGGGCGTTCGACGAAACGAATGCTCTCCGTAGGTTTACTATCTGGTACAGTTCCGTTCATGTATTGTCAATTTACCGAATGGCACGGCGTTCGTATGAATTTGGAACAGAGTGATGGATGGTCGGTGATTTCAGCAGTGTTCGTCTGAAGCAGTGTCTGAAAACAGTTCCATGGGTTTGTCACCGAACACCTGGGTGTCTTCGACTGTCCAAGATGGCAGCCGCCATCGTGTTTATTCATACGAACGACGACCACCCAGCCGACTGTTCGGGAGTTGGAAGTGTTTGCTGTTAACCACAATGTTAATGAGGGCAGAAAGGTTAACGAGCAGCACACTTTCCTGCTGGGTAGCCTGCCGTTCGGTAGTTTGTTCGTCTTTTGATGAATGCAAGCAGGAAACATACGAACATCCGGCAACCACCGAACAAACAGACAAATTAGGTTTTAAATAATAACCCAAAGGCAGAGAGGTCTGCCACACCCTGCATAGGTCCTTTCAGTCTTTTTCCTGTCCTACAGCCCTTACGATGTGAGCATTTTGCTCCCTTTACTCAAGGACATATAGGGTTTTTTCTCTTAATTACTTCATTTGTTTTTGCTATTATGGTGCCTTTATACTGTGGTGTGTTTATACTATGGTACTTTTACACTGTGATTACTTTAAAGTGGTGCATTATGCAGCTGTGCCTTATGCTGTAATGCTTTTAAACTGTGGTGCATTATACAGCTGTGCCTTATGCTGTAATGCTTTTAAACTGTGATGTCTTTAAACTGTGGTGCATTATATAACTGTGCCTTATGCTGTAATGCATTTAAACTGTGGTGCATTCTGCAGCTGTACCTTATGCTGTAATGCCTTTAAACTGTAATGCATTTAAACTGTGATGTCTTTAAACTGTGGTGCATTATACAGCTGTGCCTTATGCTGTAATGCATTTATACTGTGGTGCATTATACAGCTGTGTCTTTACTGCCTTATGCTGTGATGCCTTTTATACTAAGAAGCTTTTAACTTCGGTTATTTTTTGCACCTTGTTGCCTTTTTATCACCTTGCAGGCACTTTTACTTTATGCTTACCCTCAGTCCCGGAGATTTATTCCCGGTTCCCTGGGTGTTCAGGGGCCATGTATGCTACAGACCGAGCTCTCTCCTCGGTCTCTAGCCAGCAAATGCACTTGGAAGATGCCCGCGCATGTGCAGTTTGTGCCCTAAAGGCCCAATACCGATGACTTGCATTATGGGAATACAGATTGTGGCAGATGTCTTTGATTAGGGCAATTGCCAGAAAGTACCTAAATTGTAGGGAAAAGTTACTGTAAACATCCCAAACTTATTTGTAAAGTATTTTTAGGTTCTCCAGCCATGAGTAAGTGCTGTTCTCAGCCAGTTTTAAATCTGTTTGACTGTTTTCTTGGTTATAGAATTTGAACTTGCCCTTTTGTACTTTGTACATGTAATATTTTTTTTTTTTGGTTATTTCATTTCTGAATCTACACAGTGTTCTGTTTCAGATGGAAATGCAGTGGTAGGAAAACTGTTATGCATTGCCTGTCTTCAGAAGGTAACCTCTTCAGCTTCACCTATAGCTGCACAGCCACAGGACATGCAAGCATAGCTTACAAAGGAAGTTGCAAGGTATTTTCTGAATCAACACCATGTTTTGGGTTCTGAAGAGAAAGCCTTGTAAGAAAATAGTTATGCTCTGACTGTCTCCATGAAGTAGCTGCTTCAGCATCACTTATACCAGTGCAGCCACATGATGCTACCACTTGACAACTTGGCTTTTTTTTTTTACGCAAGCTCAAAAGTGGACGCAGACCTGTCCAAATTTATATGCCTGCTGATGCAGGTTGTCATCCAGCTGTGGTTTTCACTGCTGTTTCTAGAACCATGAAAAGAGTGTTTAAAGACCTAAATGCTACTGTGGATAGAGATATTAAAAGCCAAGATTGAAGATGTAGTCTGGCGTCTTCAGGTTACAAGTGACTTCTTAACAGAAGCTTTCTAGGATATTCTCTCGAACAAAGCGCTTTATATATGGCAGCTAGGGAAGCATTATGGTTCTGCTTCTGGGATGATGGGAGAGCTAGGTATTTACCTCAAGGTATTTACCTCAGGACTGAAGATCCAAGAATTCAGCTCCTCAGGGTCAGACAGGAGAACCTCCAGTGACCAGCATTTCTGAGAGACATGGAATTACTGACCCTGCAAGGTATACTCTAGAGGTAACTCGTGGCAGTTGGTAACCTGCTTTTCAAGGTTCTAATAGAGCTATGAAGAAGGTATAGCACTGAAGCTTCTAACACGAGTCTCTATATCAACAAGAGAGTTCAGACAGATGAATCCAAGGTTGAGTACTGAAGGAATATGTATGAAACCTTCTGGACAAAGAAGTGATTTCTTAGGTCCCTTAACAAGAGCGGTTCCTGGGAAAATGTTCGTCACTCTTGTGATGCTAAAAGTAAAGGCTCATGGAAGTCTATACTAGACCTGAGAAGGGCCAACAATAGGCTGAACTACAGAACCTTCGGGATGGAGTAAATCAGATCCATATCCCCAGCAATTTGGAAGGACAAGTTCCTTATCTCTGTATATCTCAAGGATGCTTACTATCAGTCCAATAGTCCTAGATCTTCAGCGTTATCTCAGAAGAGGACTTCCGATTAGTGCCCTACCATTTAGCCTACTGCAGCCCCAAGAACCTTATGTGTGCTTATAGTGATATTGTGAGTCCAGAACACCACCTGGTTCCATTATCTGGATGATCTACTACTGGTAGCCTCAGACCCACAGAAGGCAGGGGCACAGAGGGTTAGAGTTCTTTCAGAACGCCTGAAGTTTGGATGCTTGATGAATACCAACAAGAGCAGTCTCACGCTAGCTCAGAGGATGACTTTTCTGGGTGGAGTATTCTATACTCTGCTTTCCCCTATCTCAGGAACAGTTCCACGGGTGGCAGACGTTTTCTCTTCCAGTTTCTTCATTTTTGCTTGGTAACAGCAAGAAAGTAGAAGCAGCTAGTATTTGGAATCCTGGCTTCCATCATCAGACTTGTCAGATGGGCTCAATGGCATCTCAGGATTCCTTAACCCCTTAAGGACACATGACATGTGTGACATGTCATGATTCCTTTTTATTCCCTAAGTTTGGTCCTTAAGGGTTTAAAAGTCTTTCCTGTCTCAGTTCAACAAGAGAGAGAGGAATTGGGGACAGTCACTGACGATGTCACCATCAGTGGAGTTACACCTTACCTGATAGCTGACAGAGAGAATATGTCTCTGGGTTTCCTATGAACAGAACTTCATTGGGCAATTATAAGCTCGGATTCCAGTTTCCAAGGATTGGATACACATTGTCTGGACCATGTTACACAAGGTCTGTGAATAAGGGAAGGAACAATATTCCCATCCAATGTTATGGAATTATGAGTCATTTTCAGGGCTCTTCTTCATTTCGGAAGGTTGCTGAAGAACAAGTGGGTCTGACTTTGCTCAAATATCAATGCAAATGTATCCTATATCAATCATCAAGGTGGGTCTCACAGCCACTTATTGATGAAGCAATTACAGCCCATGATGTGCAGGGCACAGGCATACAGCCAGGGGCTCAGAAAACAATGGCAATTACAACAATTACCTGAGCCAAGTAACAGTGGTCAAGGTGGAATGGCAACTTTGTCCCGTCGTATCCTTAGGGTTGACTCAGATTTGACTGATACCCTATGTAGATCTGTTGGCCATTTCTCGGAACTACCAGATCCAGAAGCTTTTTTCTCGTTTTTAGGACCAGAATGCTTAAGGTCGGGATACTCTGACTCAAATTTGGATTCTCAGTCTGATGTACATACTTTTCCTGTCTTCAACGTTCCTAAAGGAAATTCAAAGGAGACAGTGGAAGGCCACGAAGACTCTAAATTCCCATGATGAGTAAGTGGTTGGAATTACTCTTCAATCAGGCCTTGATATGGTCTGAATTATAACACTCTAGAGGATCACAGATTGGCATTTTCCACATGGATGAGTACCCATTGCTTAATGCAAGCAGCAATTAAATTCAAGCCTTCACTCAGGATGTTGAAGTCCATATGTGACCTACCACTGGTCTTACATGCTCTGACTAAACCATCATTCGAACCTCTAACAGGAACTTCCATGATGTTAGCACAGACGGTGCTGTTGCTGGTGGCTGGTACCTCAGCAAGGTGAATGTGAACTCCTGGCTTGATACTGTGTAGCACCATTCACTGAATTTCAACAGGATATGGTTGTTTTGCATTTAGCACCAGAGATCCTGCCTAAAGCGAAAGCTTTTCAATGCCATTCTCTACCTGTACCAAAGGGTTTCTGGGCACTCTCCACTAGTGCAGTTGCAGCATCGTTGGCTTTCATGGCAATGGTATCTGCTGAAACTTTATAAAGTTTGCATTTGGACCTCTTTGAACTCTTTTGTCCAGCATTACATACAGGACATTGAATCAATCAATGAGGCGCAATTTGGACGTCACATCCTTAATTCATTCTTCTAATCTATATTGAATTGTTCTGATTATTTGATTGCCAGTTATGTATGTTTCTGTCCCTCCCTTTGTTAGCTTGGGTATTCCCATGTGTATATGCTACCATGATTAGCCAGGAAAGAGGAAAATGTATTCATATTTACCGTAATTTTCTTTTCTAGCTATTATTCATGGCAGTATTTAATACCCATCCAGTTTGGTTTTAACTTCTTCTGTAGGAGCTTGTTACTGACTGAGGAACATATGCAGGTATACTCCTTTTAAAGGAATTTGGTTTATTCCTGTCCTCTCGGCTGTAAGGGGAGGAGCTAACCCATGTGTATATGCTGCCATGAATAATAGCCAGGAAAAGAAAATTACGGTAGGTATGAATATACATTTTCCTCTATATTCATTGAAGCCTTTCTGCCAAGTGTAGAGGCTTGAAGAATGCAATGGCTTCCTAACTCAGGAGACACTCTGATATGACTTTTAACATTTACATTTGTAAATCCATATTTATATGTGGGGAGTACATCTACTAAATGGTATTATGCTATTGTGTTTTTTTTGTTTGTTTTTTTAGATTCTAGCCATATTTCCATTTTTTTCCCTTTTGGTTTGCTTATATGGTCTCTTCAGCAGTTTAAAGTTTTGTTTGGAGACCTCTAATATTTTATTCATGCCTTTGACCAAATATAAGCAGGGTTATTCATTAACACCTATGGGGGTATGCTCACACCATAAAAAAATTATGTATCTATCAAAGATTAATAAAACATTAGGTAAAAAATAAGGGCTCAAATAATATTTACCATGTTATACTTAGCCAGCCAATAAACCAAAATTGGGGGGAAAGTAACTCTAGACTCCCTAGCAATGGTTTAATTTTCAGTTGAGAGCAAGTTAATATTCTAAAAGGGTTATTCACTAAAGCATGAATTGTCAGGAATTTATTCAAATTATGGACAGTTGTGGAATTGCAGGGGTGGTTGGAATTCCAAATCAGCTATTTTTTTCAATTTGACTATTTTCGAATTACATTTTAAATTTACTTTCAAACAATTCTCAACCTTTCACACTTTAGTGAATAACCATTTTAACCACAAGTAAATGCAAATAATATGTATGCGTTTATTCAGGTCAGTCCTTCCCATTCCATGTTTTAATATTTTTGTATTTTTCTTTGTTGTTTATTTATAATGAAGCACAAAGCATAGATAAACATGTCAAAATATATAACAAAGATAAAATGCACCAAATGTTTTAGAATACATTTATTAAATGGTACAACTTAAAAATCTCTTTAAAACCTTGTACTTCCCCAAGTACATGTAGGGAAATAACAAGAAACAAAATAGGAAAACTTACCACCATGTTACAAATAATACAGGAAAAGAAAGAAAATTTTAAATATCTTGGAGATGAACCAAAGGTCATGGCCGCAAGCTTTATACGCCTTCCATGGCACCAACACCTTGCTAAATCTACCGAAGGATTTGTGGACAGTAGTCATAAGTTTGTCCATCAAACGGTTGTCTGCATACCAAGCTGGTAGTAGGGACACCATCATTCAACCAACCTTGCACCAAAGTTGATGAGAATATGTGCCTATAATGGTCCATAGTATTAATCAACAAGAAGTGCCATAGCTTTATGCAAATTTCCTAAACTTATTCTGGGTTGTATACTTGCAAGCAGGCCTGGACTGGCCATCGGGCGTACCAAGCAAATGCCCGATGGGCCGCGATGGCAATCGGCTGAGGCCGACAAGGGAGATCACAGGATCTCCTCTGTCGTCCCATGCAGAACCGGAGCTATCCAAGCACCGGCTTTGCTGTGTACCTTTATGGGCTGGTGGGGAGATCAAAGGCACTGATATGTGACCGGAGGGAGGCAGGAGAGGACCCGGAGAGCTCTAGCCAGCAGCTCCGCCGGGTTCCTCTTACAAGGTCGGAGCGTTGCCGCGGTTACCACGACAACGCTCAGATCTCACAAGAGTGAACTCTTGCCCTGCAGGCTAGAGTTCACTCTCACTAATAAGACCACTAGGGATGGCAGCACGCCATATAAGGTTTTTATATATAAACTACTATTTATATATATTATATAAAATAACCCTTAACAGACAAAGAAAATTAGAAACGGCAGATAAGAACACCCTCACACACTCTGCACACCCAACACACTGCGCCCCTCACACATACAATACATCCAAACATGTGTGTGTGTGTATGTGTCTATATATATATATATATATATATATATAGATATATATATATCTATATATATATCTATATATATATAGACACATACACATAGATACATACTAGAGCACCCCTCACACTGCACCACTATACACATTACACGCTAGATCCCTTACTCTATATACACTCTTAATTATATATATATATATATATATATATATATATACACACACACACATACAATCTCCTATACACACTCTAGATCCTTTACACACTAGATCCCTAAACACACACTGCACCACCTACACACACTACATTCCTGACATACAAACTCTGGATCTCCTAAGCACACACTGCATTCCTAGTAAGCAAACACACAACATTCTCTAACACACACTTTCTACATCCCCTACACACACACACACTACAGCCCGTATGCACACACTCACTACATCCCCTATACACACTATGCCCCCTATACACACACACTCTACAGCCCCATGCCACACAAATTACACCACAAACACAAATGAAATTGACCTATTTACACAATACCACACCACAATCAGCTCACTTTACACACACGCAATCACACAAGCAGGCTCCAAACACATGCACCATACGCTTTCCTGGTCCTTTTGTCCTCTGGTATCCCACTTATGGAAACACCTGAGACAAGTTAAAAGCAAACACAGCGCAAGATGTTATTACATTTGCTTGCACTGTGCAGAACAAATACAGGGCCTTTTTCTCAGGCTAGAGCTCTTCAGCGGGGCTCTGCGCATTAAACCAACATGCTCACTTTGAGAGGGGGCGTGCTTGTCATTAGTGATGACAAAACACACACTCTGGCCCCACCCCATCTCAGCGGGCCGCTGTGACTGAAAAATGCCCGGGCCAAATTTTTTCCCCAGTCTGGCCCTGCTTGCAAGATTCCAAATTTTACACTAATTCTCTCTAAGATTAGATTCTCCTTTTCCTTTATTTGTAGTTGCTGGAGTTGTTTTCTCATTATTTATGTAATAGCAGTGTTTACGTATATATTATCTTTTCCCTTTCTTTTTTATCATTGGTTTTACACATTCTATTTCTATATTATTACAATTATAGTATCAATATTTTCTGCGTATAGGGATATGTATAGGGGGCCATTGTATTATACACAGATTGGTGAGGCATTTAGATGAATCTAGCATTTATTATGAATTGTAAGGTGGCAGTCTAACTTTGAATAAGATCATTGAGGAGCCAATTGCAGTATTCAAGGCAGGATATATGATGTAACGTGCATGAGGAAGGGGTGGATACTAATTGAAGATTATGCTAGCGCAGTGTACTGATAATCTTAATTTTAATAATGACAGGAGGCGAATATTTGCATTAACTTTCTTTACTAGCTCCATAGCAGCAAAGAAAAAAACTCTTAAAGAAAAGAACCAATCAGAATGAAACAGAGGATATATAAACCCATGCATATCCCATCATTCCCTCTTGAGTAATGCAACATCACAAGTCCCAAAGAAATATGACAAACGTGTCAAATCCAACTTGCTCCAGCTTGACGTAGTTATTTCATTGTTGAGAATGAGAAGGATTTTCAGTCACTCCGTCCTCCATGAAGCTTGTTAAACTGAAAGGAAAGAGAGACTAGTATCAGTGATACGGAATTAACCGTAGACCCCAAATATCTGATTAGAAGTGTAAATTATCAGTCATTCCAATACGTCTCATCCTACAATACCCGTGATCTAATTGAACTACAATATCCAGATGACAACACTCTCTATTCTACAGCCCTTGAAACCAAAATGCAACAACGGTTACCATTATCCCTATGGATCATAACTTACCTCGTCGTTTGGGTGGGAACATCAAGAGAAAGGGGTGGGAAAATATTCGCCTCCTGTCATTATTAAAATTAAGATTATCAGGCTTCATATTTGCATTTTTAAAGCTTAGGCAGAAGGGAGAATGCGGCATTAGTCGACTGTCGGAAGTAAAAGGTCCGGAATGTCGTTTTGCGCGACCAGTCCGCTGCTTGGAGAATATCCGCCAACGATGCCCCTGCCAAAAAAGCTGAAGACGCCGCCGCACCTCGTACGGAGTGCGCTCCGAAGGACGATTCCACCCCCGCCAGGGTGAGGATCCATCTAATCCATCTTGATAGTGTGGTGGTCGACACTGGACCATGAGGTTTCACGTATGATATCAGTAGTTGTCGGGAGTTTGGTCGTCGTAGCGACCCCGTTGTCTCTATATATGTTCTCAATGCCCTAACCACACATAGTTGGGGTTCCGATGTAAAGAACGGGTAAAATACCGACTTCGAATTGGTCTTGGTTCTCCGGGAGAGTTGGAATGTAACCCCATCTGGGCCAATAGAAAAGGCATCAGCATCAAACGCCCGTATATCTGAGACACGGCGAAACGAAACCAGGCTCAGGAGGAAGGTGAATTTCGCCGTCAGCTGTTTCAAGGATAAGTGTTCATTTGAAGGCCATTCCTTCAGGAACCGAAGTACCACATCCACATCCCAGAGATGGTGATATTTTGGTGTCGGAGGGCGTCTCATTTTAATCCCCCTTAACAGACGACAAACCAAAGGGTCTTGTCCGATTGCTCTCCCCTGGGACGGAACGTGAGCTGCAGATATGGCTGACCGGAGGACGTTGATGGTGCGATACGATTTACCTTCTGCGAAGATGGATGAGAGAAAATTCAATATCTCGGGTACAGGAGCCGTAAAGGGATCCAAACTCCGTCCCACGCACCAATTGGACCAAGTTCTCCATGCCGATAGGTAGTTTCTCCTAGTTCCCGCGGCCCATGAATCCCACAGTAGGTCCCTAGCTGCCGCCGATAATCCGTGGGTGTCCCATGCGCCCCTGAAAGCGTCCAGGCTACCAGCGGTAGGTGATCGTCCAGAAGCATGGGGTGTGGGTTGCCCAGTGGATCCTTGAGCAGGTATGGATCGTTCGGTAGGAGGAGTGGATCGTTGCACGATAATTAGAGTAGGTCGGGGAACCAGGGCTGGCTCTGCCATAATGGCGTCAATAGTGTTAGCATCACTCCCCGTTGTCGAACGTGATGAAGTACTCTCGCAATCAGTGCGAATGGAGGGAAGGCATACGCCCCCTGACTTGGCCAGTGTTGAGTGAATGCGTCCACCGCTATGCACTCCGGGTCCGGGAGCCAGCTGTAAAATCTCGGTAGTTGACGGTTGCTGCGTGACGCAAAGAGGTCGAGGGTGAATGGTCCCCTCTGTTCGTTCAGGTGAGCGAATATCTTGGGGTTCAATCGCCAGTCGCTGGCGTCTCTCCAATGTCGTGAGTACCAGTCCGCGGTAAAATTCGATTCCCCTGGTAGGTGCTCGGCCTTGATCGAGATGTTGCGTGGGAGGCAGTAGTCGAAGATCTCCTTCGTCAGGTTGGCTAATGTTTGTGAGCGAGTCCCTCCTAGATGGTTGATTTAGCGTACTGCGGAAAAGTTGTCCATCCACAATAGGATACAGCAGTTGGATTGTCCTTTTGTCAGGCTGCGAATGGCGAAGGATCCAGCTAGTAACTCCAAACCGTTGATGTGCATGGTGAGTTCCTGGTTCGTCCAGATCCCGCCTGTGGACGTAGATCCATCCGTGGCGCCCCATCCCCATCGGCTCGCATCGGATTCCAGAATGAAGTCCGGGTGATTGCCAAAAATGGCTCGACCATTCCATGCCTGCATGCAGTTGAGCCACCATTCGAGTTCCTGGCGGACCTCGTCCGTCAGGGGAACCGGCTGGTTGTATGTGGGGTTCTGCCTGAGGAAGCAGGCTTTCAACCGTTGCATGGCCCGATAATGTAGTGGTCCTGGAAATATGGCCTGGATGGAGGAGGATAGCAGACCCACAATCCGTGCCAGCTGGTGGAGGGGAATGGACTCGAGTTTGAGGACGTTGCGTATCTCTTTTCTGATGGCCGTTACTTTGGTCCTCGGCAAGTGCAGAGTGCAGGATCTGGAGTCTATGTCGAAGCCCAGGAATTGAACCGTGCGTTTGGGAGTCAGTGCAGATTTCTCTCTGTTTACAATAAATCCCAGCGATTCTATCAATTGGATCGTGTATTCGGTGTGACGTGACGCTTTGTCGCTCGTGTTGCAGAAGTTGAGTATATCGTCCAAATAGATGATACATCTGATGCCTCGAGCCCTGAGGTGAGCTACCACTGGTTTCAGCATTTTCGTGAAGCACCAGGGGGCTGAGCTGAGGCCGAAAGGGAGGCAGGTGAATTGCCACGGGGATCCGTGCCAGAGGAAACGAAGTAGTGGCCGGCTGTCTAGGTGAATAGGAATCGATAGGTATGCGTCTTTGAGGTCCAGACGCGTAAACCAGTCCCTTTCTTGTAGCAAGTCCCTTAGAAGGTGAATGCCTTCCATCTTGAAATGGCGGTAGACCACGGGGCGCGACTGCAGTTCGATGCGATAGCCCCCGACCGTTTGCAACACCCATGCGTCCGTGGTTAGACCTGCCCAATTCTGGGAAAAAAGAGAAACACGGCCGGCAGTCATGGTTATTAAAGACATAGGTGTGTTTGGTTTCCTTACCTGTGGGAAATCGTGCGCGGGTACGTCCGCGGGCTCCCCGGCCTCTATCTGTTCCCCTTTGGAAGTGGGAGTAAGACTGCCTCGTTCCGGAATCCGGGTAGGACAGTTGAGGGTAAAACTGTTGCGGAGGTCCAGTGCGGGGGCCCGATGGCCAGAAGCGGCTGGTGGCACGGCCCCGCTGCCGACCAGCCCTTGAAAAAACACCCCTGGAGGGGTTGCCCGTGAAGACCTTTCTCATAGAGGTACGAGCATTGTTTAGGGACGTGAACACGTTCACGTGTTTATTGAGCTCCTTCATAAACGCCTCTCCGAAAAGTTTGCCCTGTGCCAGGGGGCCTAATTCTTTTATCCCAAGGTCGGCCAGCTTCGGGTCAATTCGAAACAGTGCTGCGCGGCGCCGTTCTGTTGAAAGGGCCGCATTCGTATTCCCCAGAAAGCAGAAGCCCCGCTGGGTCCACTCTCTAATATCATGCACCCAGTTGCGCACCATGTCCGCGGTAAACGAGTCTGCTCTGGTATAGGCGTCATCAGCCAAATACATCACTCGGGCCAGCGGCCCCATCGCATCTAGGAGCTTGTCTTGTGCCCCTTTAAAGCTCCGTTCGATCCCCCTGCGTGGATCGCGACCACCCCGTTCCATAAACGTCAGCATTAGCTGGTCAAACTCTGGCGTAAACGCCATTTTGTCTGGCAGGGAAGGTCTAGGGCACTCAGCCCGCATCCTCTTGCGGACGTGCTTCTCGAGCGGTTTCCGAATCCAGAAGTGCATGAACTTCACCAGGTGGTCGGGTGGAGCCCACTCCCCGGAGCGGGGGTGGCGGATGTTCCTGGGATCGAACATGCGTTGTCCCGTAGTATCCAGGAATGTCTCTTGCTCCTGGCTAGCAGATGTCGTGGAAGACTCTGCCAATCCTGTCTTCTGGGGCTCACCCAGGAATGTTTCTGTGACATAGGCGTTGGATCCCCAATCGCCGTCGTCCGAATCCGACGCCTCTGCCTGCCACTCATCCAGGACGGACAGGGTATGGGGCATCTCACCTTCCTCCTTCGAGGAGGCGTCGGGAAATGTTGTAGGCACGGGTGTTATCGGTGCATGACGCTTGAGAGGCGCCTTGCCCTTTTTTGGGGCTTTCCGAGACCCTTCGCCCTTCCAGTGGCGTTTCGTCGGGCGTTGCCTCTCTGGGGAGGAGTCATCGGAGTCACCGGACTCGTCCCTGGGGTGACTAGACTTGCCAGGCGGCTTGAGGGTGTCAGAGGCCGTCGGGAGTACCAGTGCCATGGCCTTTTCCAGTGATGCGGCTACCGCCGCATTAATCATGGCTTGCATCTGGTCCGCAGAAATCTGTGTCTCCTTTTCCATGTTATGAATTAGCTGGCAGGCACAGGGCGGAGAGGTATGGGGACGTTATGGGAGGGTATGAATAAGAGGCCGGCGGCCGGTTAGGGTATAACGCTTAGTAGCGTGAAAGTCGGACTCGCACTGGGGCTCACCCAGCAAAGAGGGAAGTTGCTTTAACAAATCCCCGTAAGCAGAACTGATATGGGGGCTCACCCCGTGCCAGGATACTAGTACAAAACTGACTGGCAAATCCACTCCCAAAGGGTTAACAAACCCAAAATATACAGGTCCCCTTTAAGGCTCTAACAGTAAAACTCACTTTTGCAGCAGATTTAGCAGGCAAACCCAGGAGCTCTCCAGAACACAGGCTCATTCCACAGCAATCACAGCACCCACAAAATGGCCCCCGCGATTCTCGCGATGTCTGGCCCTTTAAAAGCCCGGGAAAATTGCGCGGGGTTAAATGGAGGCAAAAGTGCGTTCGGCAAGTTTATTCGAATAAACTGCCGAACGCAGGTATGTGCACATACACCTCCGTTCGCGCTGTGTAATGCGAACGGAAGAGTCCACAATGGGGAAGAAGGCTTCCGTTCACGCTTTGTTTTAAAGCACGAACGGAGGCAGCACTGGGTGAAACAAAACCTCAGTTCGCGCTATGTATTGCGCGAACGGAGAGGAGGCAATAAGGAGAGGGAGAAGGCTTCCGTTCGCGCTTTGTAAAGCGCGAACGGAGGCAGCCCTGGACCTCCCTCGAGCCCTGACTGACAGCAGGGCGGGAAGTACAACCTCCGTTCGCGCTCAGTAGTGTGCGAACGGAGAAGAGGCAGCACTGGGAGGGCGGCTGTATAGAGGCAGCCCTCCGTGTGTATGCTGCCTCAGCCTGCCCGGCTCCGTGCACACAGCAGTGTGAGCCGGGCGGTAGACAAAGGTGGCGAACGTTGCCACTGGGGGGAGAGAGGGAGGGGAGTGGGTTGTGGGGAGAGAGGGGTAAAGAGTGTTTATGGGATACCCTCAAGGAACTAATCTGCCCCACAACAGTGAAGGAGCCCCTAATTAAAGGAGCCCTCAAGTAGTAAAGGAGCCCTCAATTAAGGAGCCCTCAATTAAAGGAGCCCTCACCACCCCCACTACAAATACCACAATCCGTTATCTAAAACCATAAATAATGAAAATTAAACAATAGTAAAACAGAAGTAGTACTCTGACCTGTACTTGTGATGGAGCAGCAAAGAAAGAGGGAATGATGGGATATGCATGGGTTTATATATCCTCTGTTTCATTCTGATTGGTTCTTTTCTTTAAGAGTTTTTTTCTTTGCTGCTATGGAGCTAGTAAAGAAAGTTAATGCAAATATGAAGCCTCCTGTCATGTTATAAAATTAGGTTTTTAAGATGGAAGTGCCAGGATTTGGCGTTTGACTGGATGTGGGAATATTAATTGCGTGCTGACAATTATTAAATTCCCCGTTTCTTTACTATAGGAATCTGTAATGCTAGCAGTCGAGGATATCCTGAAATCTGTGTATCCATATTCAGAAAATGATAAAGCACATGTGCAATCTGAAGAAGCTATTAATGAACATACAGATGTGAACTCTGCCCAAAATAAATCTTCTGGAAATCAGAGTCCCTTACAAGATAATTTATGTTCTTCTATTAACAATTATCAAGTTGACGAGGAATCAGATGGCCATGATGTTAATATAGCTTGTGATGTAGATAAAGTTGACTGTACCGGTTATCAAAAGTGCGATGCATTTCAAGATGATACAGCAAATTCCTCCATACATGATGAATGTAACTATGCTGTAAACTTTGCTATTGGTAACAATGTTTTAATGAATACTCAACCAAACTCTGAGCTTGACTCGCCTAATGCTGGTCCGATTGAAGGAAAAGAAATAAGTAAAAATCCAGCCGTGAACGATGACCTTGACGACCTTGAGAACTGGAGTAAAGGGAATGCACTACAGAATTCCAGAGGGGAGAATCTGGAACCAGTAAAGATTTTGAGCTCTCGAGTGGAAATTGATGTTGGTGAAAATACACGTGAATTTAATGTCCCGAAAAGCCCTGAAAACACGTTAAAAAAATCGTCCAATGTCATTAGTGAGAAATCTGGATTCATCACTGCCTATGATCTCATCAATAACAAAGTGATCAAGAAGCCCAAGTCTGCTATTGAATTCTTTATTCAAGAACATCGATCTAGACTTCTGGATGACAACCCAGAGGCCAGCATTGAGGACATATCTTCTCAAGCTGAGGACCTGTGGGAGCAGCTAACTAAAGACGAGAAAAGCAAGTTAGTATTTTTATGATGTTTCCTATTTATGTATAATTAGTTATAATGTCCTAGAGCAGTGATGGCAAACCTTTTTGAGCCCGAGTGCCCAAACCGCAATACATGCCAACTTTTGTTTCCTCAATGTGCCAACACGGCAATTAAACCTGAATACTGCGGTTTAGGTTTAGAAAAAACAACTCGTACAGTTGTCCGAACTAATTAACATCTTTTGTTTTAAAAGAAGAACACAACAGAGAGTCCAATGATACAAATTTTAAAAAAATGAAATAAATAGATATAATTAAGCTTATATTTATTAGTATCTCCAACAACAGGGGGTTAGGGTGCGGTGTGTGAGGGTAGAGGTGCTGTGTTGGGGGGTGGTGATGCTGTGTTGGGGGGTGGTGATGCTGTTCTGGGGGGGGGGAAGATGCATAATAAAATAAAAAGTATATTAAATCCGTACTCCTCCCTCCCCCCTCCCTTCTTCTTACCTGGTGGTCCGTTGGTGGTAAATATGTGAAAGGGAAGCAGCTCTCCTGTCCTCCCGCGCGATGCTGTGTTGAGCGTTGCCATTGCTCCACACAGATTGTTTGCAAGAGGTCAGGATAGCTGCTTCCGAGATCCCTCCCCCTGCTTCCGGTCCTCCCGATAAGAAGGTGTTAAAACCACCATCTAGCCCCCATGGGCCCCTCATACCTCCATAAATATAGCAAAATCTTACTGTATTCAAGCATGAAGCTCTGCATGCTGTTTACCTAAAAAAAAAATACAGCAGTCTGCTGATGTCATCAGAAGTGATAGCCTGATAGCCTGATCCAATCACAATGCTTCCCCATAGGATTGGCTGAGACTGACAAGGAGGCAGATCAGGGGCAGAGCCAGCATGATTCAAACACAGCCCTGGCCAATCAGCATCACCGTCTTATTTTCAAACGGTGTTCTATTCCATCTCCCTCCCTATACTATCACTACTCAATTGATAACTATATCTCCCATCCTGATCTTCTGTTTTTGTTTTTCTTAAGGCTGGTATGATCATGTCAATTTATGTTCATTCTCTTAGACTCTTTGTTAATTGTTTGTTTGTTTAGCTAGTGTTACTACTCTCACTGATAATATAGTAAATTTATGTTCATGGTTTATGACTTTCACCTATCTGATCCTTCCTATCTTTTTATCCCAAATGTTCTCTCCTTTTAGTTTTTCATCTCTAATTAATTACCTCAATAGCCCCATGTCTCCCCACCCATAACAGTGTGTTTTATTTCATTTTTTTTCTAACCTCAGACCTTATATTTCAGACTGGGCCCCTTAAAACAGCATTAACACCCAGCACTCCCAAGCAACCAAGTCCTGCTGAATCTTCAGAGCAGGCTCTCCCCCTCTGACACTGCCACCCCTGCATCTTTGTCCTTCGGTGGTCTCCAACTTACCCACACCCCAAGAAACTCTGAATGTAAAGGTGGTGGTGTTGGGTTTCTCCTCTCCCCTCACTGCTCTTTTAAACCTCTTCCCACCCCCCCTTCCCTCTCTTTCCCATCATTTGAAATACACTCAATTCGCCTTTTCAAACCCTTCGCTGCTAACATTGCTGTTATTTACCGTCCCCCTGGTTCCCCTCTTCTCTTCCTTGACCATTTTGCTGCCTGGCTACCCTATTTCCTCTCTTCTAACATCCCATCCCTAATTCTCGGGGACTTCAATATTCCTATAAACCCACCTTTGACCTCTGCAGCCAATAAACTACTTTCAATTACTTCCTCCCTCGGGCTATCACAGTGGGCAAATTCACCCACCCATGTTGCTGGCAATACCCTTGACCTAATCTTCACTGTACGGTATCTAATATCTGCAACACTCCCTATCCTCTCTCTGATCACGACCTCTTATCGTTTGCTCTCACATACCCCCTCACCCAACAACCTCCGCCTAACCAGCCTCAACTCAGGAGGGACCTTAATTCTCTTGATCTCCAACAGTTGTCAGCTGACATTGATCCACAACTGCTGTCCATCCCTTCCCTATCCTGTCCTTCACTGGCCATCTCCATATATAACTCTACTCTTACATCTGCCTTGAACACTGCAGCGCCACTCCAAACAAGCACCTCAAGGAGGACCCGCCCCCAACCATGGCATACTAAATCAACGCGCTACCTGCAAAGATGCTCCCGGTGTGCTGAACGCTCCTGGAGGAAGTCTCGCACCCAGTCAGACTTTCTCCATTATAGATTCATACTGTGTTCATACAGTGCAGCCCTTGCCCTTGCCAAACAGTCCTATTTTTCCTCTCTCATTAGTTCATGTTCCTCTCTTTGACACCTTTAATTCTCTTCTTCGCCCCGCTGTGGCCACCCCCCAAACCAACCTTACTGCTGATAACTTTGCATGTTACTTCACTGACAAAATTGAACAGCTAAGGAAAGAATTCTCCCCTCCTTGCCTTTCTGTTTCTCAATCACACATTGATCATGCCTTTCCTACCCTTCAGACATTCTCCCCAGCCACTGACCAAGAGGTGGCTGCTCTTCTTTGCTCCTCTCGCCCCACCACTTGCCCGCTCGATCCTGTCCCATCTCACCTTATCAGATCTCTCTCCACTTGTCTCGTGCCTTCTCTAACACACATCTTCAACTGCTCGCTCTCTTCTGGCATCGTCCCTGCTGACCTTAAACATGCCACTGTAGTACCTATACTAAAAAAACCATCCCTTGACCCATCCACCCCCTCTAACTACCGTCCCATATCCCTGCTCCCTTTTTCCTCAAAGCTTCTGGAAAGACTCGTCTTTACCCGTGTGTCTCATTTCCTCAATTCCAACTCTCTCCTTGACCCCCTTCAATCTGGCTTCCGCCCTCTCCACTCTACAGAGACTGCCCTTATCAAAGTTACTAACGACCTAATCGCAGCTAAATCCAAAGGCCACTACTCCATACTAATTCTTCTTGACCTCTCGGCGGCCTTTGACACCGTTGATCATGCTCTCCTTCTTCAAACTCTGCAATCGCTTGGTCTCTGTGACTCTGTCCTCTCGTGGTTTTCCTCTTATCTCTCCCAACGCTCATTCAGTGTCTCTTTTTCTAATGATACCTCCTCCCCTCGCCCTGTCTCGGTTGGAGTCCCCCAAGGCTCCGTCCTTGGTCCCCTTCTATTTTCTCTTTACACTGCCTCTCTTGGCAAACTTATTACCTCATTTGGTTTCCACTACCACCTGTACGCTGATGACACCCAGCTATATCTCTCCTCCCCGGACCTCTCCCCTGCTGTCCTGCAACGTGTCACTGCTTGCCTTTCTTCCATCTCTGACTGGATGTCCTCCCGCTTTCTGAAACTCAATCTCTCAAAAACTGAGCTCCTTGTCTTTCCTCCTCCTAATACTGATCCTCCTCTCTCGCTCTCCCTTCAAGTTTGTGGTACCAACATCAGCCCATCCTTGCAAGCGCGCTGTCTTGGCGTCATACTTGACTCTGGTCTCACCTTTGAGCCTCACATCCAGCATGTTGCCAAATCCTGTAGATTCCATCTTAAAAACATAGCCCGCATCCGCCCCTTTCTTGCACCAGATACTACCAAGGAGCTTGTCCATGCTCTAATAATTTCACGCATGGATTATTGTAACCCTCTCCTGCTTGGTCTTCCCAAAAGCCGTACTGCACCCCTACAGTCTGTAATGAATGCTGCTGCTAGACTGATTTTCCTCTCTAGTCGGTTCTCTCACACCTCACCCCTCTGCCAGTCCTTACATTGGCTTCCTGTGTGCTATAGGAGTCAATTCAAGGCACTAACTCACACCTATAAAGCACTGAACAACTCTAGCCCCTCTTATATCTCCTCACTGATCCACAGGTATGTCCCTTCTCGGTCTCTCCGCTCTGCCCGTGACCACCTCCTGTCCGTTGTCCGCACCCGTACGGCCAACTCGCGCTTGCAGGACTTCTCGCGGGCGGCTCCCTTCCTATGGCTTAGCCTGCCTACCGCCATCCGACTCTCCCCTAGTCTTGCATCTTTTAAGAAGTGCCTTAAAACCCATCTCTTTAGGAAAGCTTATGGCCTCCAAGACTAACCCCTACCTCATATACCCGTCTCTTGCCTTCTCCTAAAGAGCAGCCCACCTTATTTGATTGCACATTCCTGTCCTAATGTGTTTTACACCCCACCTCCTATAGAATGTAAGCTCGATTAAGCAGGGTCCTCTTCAACCTATTGTTCCTGTAAGTTTATTTGTAATTGTCCTATTTATAGTTAAATCCCCTTTCATAATATTGTAAAGTGCTACGGAATCTGTTGGCGCTATATAAATGGCAATAATAATAATAATAATAATAAAGATGAATTTAATCAATGAATCTCTATGAGGAAAGTTCAGTGTCTACATGCAGAGGGAGGAGACACTGAATGTTTGGATGCATTTTAGGCAGCCATGACCCATGAAGGATCACTAACAGCCATCTGAGGAGTGGCCAGGGAAGTTATCACTAGGCTGTAATGTAAACACTACATTTTCTATGAAAAGACAGTGTTTACAGCAAAAAGCCCGAAGGTAATGATTCTACTCACCAGAACAAATTCAATAAGCTGTAGTTGTTCTGGTGACTATAGTGTCCCTTTAACACAACTCCATTAGTTAGATAATGATAATGAACCTACAAACTGGTAATGGACATCACCAAAGATGATATGTATTAATGTCTTTGAAAACTTCTCTAGGAAAGCATATCAATTAAACTGTGAACAGCTTTCCCTCCCCACACCCTGATTCCTCTCCTGCAACTGTCATCAAAACAAAAAGTCCTCACTGAATACTATCCTAGCAACCTACTTTTTTACCCTATCCTTACCTTTTGTGTCATTTTACCCCACTCCCTCTAGCATGTAAGCTCATTGAGCAGGGCCCTCAATCCCTCTGTTCCTGTGTGTCCAACTTGTCTGCTTACAAATATGTGTCTGTTAGTCCACCCATTGTACAGCACTACGGAACTTGTTGGTGCTTTATAAATAAGGATAAAATGAGAAGTTTTGTAATACATTGTTTGCTTTGTAAAGTTATGTATTTTTTTTGTCTCTTTGGTGACTTCCAGTCTACACAGTGGTTCTCATCCCTATTGCTTGACCCTCAAATTTAGCCAGGTAACTACAATGTGGCCTTTGTACTGTTTAATGTCAATTACCATTTTACATAAAAATACTGCATGACAGATTATCCACATGTACCTTCATGTTACATATACTAAAATACAATCTAAGTAGATTTTACATATGAAAGGGCTACTCCAAGCACCGTGCCCACTTTGGTGATTATGTAGTCATGGTGACTGGGGTCTGTAAGTTCAGCATTTCGCTTTGAAACACTGCACAGACAGTTGAACCTTTCTGATGCTGCAGGTTTATCTCCACCTGTGGCAACATCATTATGGCATCACCAGCCAGAACAAAAATTTCAGGCTGGCTTATGTAAATTATGTGCATATACCTATTCACAGAATTGCATTCATTGGCTGAGAGCATAAAACTCATTAGGAAGAACGGTGATCTGGTAGTCCGGCACTATTTCATGCAATGAAGTCATTTTTTTTGTATAGCCAAGAAAGTGCTGTCACTCATTATATGTTTAAGGAGAATTGCTCAAATTTGTTTTACAGATTCATTGCAGCAGATACCTTCAGCCATTGAATGACTGGTGGTGTCAATTTCCTGCTTCTACAGCTCTGTAGAAACCTGATGTTGTCATCAGTCATAAAGGCCATCTGTATCCGGCAAGCACCCAGGTAAGAGGCAAACTGTTGCAAAATGGTTTGTCACATTACCGGTAGCGAGGCCAGGGTACTCCTCACATCATAACAGCTATAGCAGACTGTAGTGGTTATAATGCTTGGAGTAACCTATTAAGATGGAATAATTTGTTATGATATGGGAAAGATTAATTTTTGTGTTGTACTGGAACAGCAAAATCTGATCCATGGAGGCCCCACCTTGAAACTTGGAGGGCTTTAAGGACCACTATAGTGCCAGGAAAACAAACTAGTGCCTCCACCCTCAGGGTCCCACTCCCGCCGGGCTGAAGGGGGAGGAAGGGGGTTAAACACTCTCCTTTCTCCAGTGCCAGGCTCCCTCGGCGCTGGGGATTCTACTCCTCCCTCGGTCATCGGCTGAATGCGCATGCGCGGTAAGAGCTGCACGGGCATTCAGCCAGTCCATAGGAAAGCATTCTCAATGAGACAGCCAATAGAGGCTGGATTAACCCATATGTAAACTTAGCAGTTTCTCTGAATCTGCTATGTTTACAGCAGGCAGGGTTAATCCTACATGGACCTGGCACCCAGACCACTTCATTGAGCTGAAGTGGTCTTGGTGCCTATAGTGGTTCTTTAATAAAATATTTATACTCTAACAGCTCAAGCCATTCACTGACTTATAATGAGCTCTGAGCATAACGGCCCAATAATACATCCACTCACTCTACCTAGTAAACACAATTAGGAAAAGGCCAATGGTTTGTCACATTACCGGGAGCGAGGCCAGGGTACTCCTCACATTATAACAGCTATAGCAGACTATTGTGGTTATAATGCTTGGAGTAACCTATTAAGAAGGAATAATTTGTTATGATATGGGAAAGATTAATTTTTGTGTTGTTCTGGAACAGCAAAATCTGATCCATGGAGGCCCCACCTTGAAACTTGGAGGACTTAAAGGATCTGCTGCTAATGTCCTGGTGCCAGATACCCCAGAGGTCTTGTGGAGACCAAGCCTTCAGAGGTCTTGTGGAGACAAAGCCTTGCTGCATCAGAGCTGCTTTGGCAGGAAAAAAAGGACCTACACAATATTAGGCAGATGGTTTTAATGCGGTGGCTGATAAGTGAATAGTTATAATACAAATTATGTCAAGCTTATACAAGACTTATGTATGATTACACATTCAGTACTCTAACATTTTATTTTTATTTTTTGGCAAAGACTCCTACTCAAAAAAACATTTCCTAATGTGACTGCCGATGTCATTGTTTTTCTGGTTTGCTCTTCCTCTTCTAGTATGTTGCTAGGTAGGTAGCTGATTTCCTTTCAGTGGTACCCCATTCTTGCAAAAAACACAATAGTGGTGGATTTGCTAGGGAAGATGAAAAGAAAGGCACAACATAGTGCTTAACTGTGTTGATTTTAAAGGTAATGTATAATATAATTGGCCACTCACACTTTGAATGCCAAATTCAAGCCTTCATAATATATTTGGCAATGTCAATAAATATCTCATGTTGTTGTGTAGCCTGAATAGCATTGGACCATAGATGTTGGAAAAAGAAAGAGCAAAAATATAATGAAAATACCAATAAAGTACAAAGATATTTGTAATCACTTATCACAGTTAAAAACAGCAACTGTGGCAGTTAAAATACCAGTTCTATGCGTTTTGTCCCAGTATGGGACTTACTCAGGGACAAGAAGCTGCCTGTGTGCAAACCAGCATTCCTAAAGGTCTTTTATGAAAAAAATACTAATTTTAAAGAGTCACTATAGTCACCAGAACGACTACAGCTTAATGTAGTAGTTCTGGTGTTTACAACCTGTCAGGGCAGTCTTTAACACAGGGCAAACGGGGCAACTGCCCCGGGCCCTGTCCCAGCTGGGGGGCCCAAGACAGCTGCTCCTTTTGCCCTCTGCCCGCAAACTATGGGGGCCCATCAGGTGGCCCATGCACTTAGGGCCACCCGGTGGGCCTGTGTCAGCAGGGGCCCGATCGGGCGCTGTGGCGCTTTAACAGCGCGACCGGGCCCTTGCTTTTTCGGCAGCACTGGGAGGAAGTGACAGCCGCGCATCACTTCCTCCCACAAAAACAAGAGCCGCGCGGGAGCCCTCCAGGCCGGGAGAGCTTAACTCCCAGCCACCCCACTGGACCCCAGGGAAGCCACCCTCCAGGAAAAGGTAAGAAACTGGAGGGTGGTTATCAAATTTTGCATGAGTGTCTGTGTGTGTGTGTGTGTGTGTGAGTATGTATGTATGTCTGTCTGTCAGTGTGTCAGTATGTCTGTCAGTGTGTCAGTATGTCTGTGTGTGTGAATCTGTCAGTGTATGTGTGGTTCTGTATGTCTATGTTTGTCAATGTGTCTGTCAGTGTCTGTGTGTGTGTTTCAGTATGTCCGTCTGTGTGTATATGTGCCAGTATGTCTGTCAGTGTGTCAGTATGTCTGTGTGTATGTGTGTTTCAGTATGGCTGTCTGTGAGCGTCAAAATGTCTGTATGTGTGTTTCAGTATGTCTGTCTGTGTGTATGTGTGCCATAATGTCTGTATATTTGTCAGTATGTCAGTATGTCTATGTGTGAGTCTGTCAGTGTCCATGTGGTTCTGTGTGTATGTGTGTTTCAGTATGGCTGTCTGTGTGTGTCTCTGTGTCAGTAAGTCTGTCAGAATGTGCCTTTGTATCTGTATGTTGTCCGTTTGTGTTTGTGTGTGTGTGTGTATCTATATATAGTTAGTGTGTATCTGTATGTGTCCGTGTTTGTATATGTATATCTGCATGTGTGTCAGGTTGTGTATCTGTATATCTGTGTGTCTGTATGTGTGTCAGTGTGTGTGTCGGTGTATCTATATGTAGTCAGTGTGTGTACCTTTGTATCTGCATGTATCAGTGTTTGTATCTGTGTATCTGCATGTTTGTCAGGTTGTGTATCTGTGTTTGTGTCTATCTGTGTGTCAGTGTTCTATATGTAGTCTGTGTGTATCTGTATGTTCTTGTGTGTATCTATATGCGGTCAGTGTGTATCTGCATGTGTGTCAGGTTTTGTATTTGTGTGTATCTATATGTAGTCAGGGGGCCCAAGTTAATGTTTGCCCAGGGTCCAATCAGAATTAAAGACGGCCCTGCAACCTGTCCTTGCAGGCTTTTTAATGTAAACACTGCCCTTTTTAGAGAAATATCAGTATTAACATTGCTTCCAAAGAACACCTCTTGTGACAGTCACTCAGATGGAGATGCTGAACAATCCCCATAGAGATACATTGGTTCAATGCACCTCTTTGAGGGTATGCTGATTGGCAAAAGCCTCCCAATGCTTTCCTTTGGGAATGCATTGGATTGGCTAAGGTAACCAAGTCTGATGATCTCAGCCAAGGAGCCAACCCGAGCCACGAAGAGTTCCGTGCGTCGCTGGAAAAAGTAAATCACCTTTTTTTTGTCAGGGGACAATGGGGGTCTGGGAACCTAAACTGCTATTTAGATCTACAGTGTCCGGAATACATGTTTGTATTCCTTTAAATTTCTCCATTTATAGCATATTCTATGACATTTGCTATGGTGTTATTAATTGCATAAACTCAACAGTGTATTTTCCATCCTTTTTGTAGATACAGTGACAAAGCCGCTAAAGACCTCCAGAGGTACAAGGCGCAAAGTGAAAAAGTTACCGGACAGAATATTCAAAAGCCAAAAGACATTGACAAAAGGCAGAGACTGTCTTCTGAACATAGTCCTGCACAGAAAGTGAAACTGAAAACACCACTTTCTAACCAGCAAATACTGGACAAGATGTTTCAGTCTCAAGTGGAAAAGAAAAAATCCACCACAATTAAAACTGTGCCGATCACTTTTGCTTTGAGTACACTAAAGCGCCAACAATGTTTGCTGCCAGAAAAAAAAACGACAGATGCCAACGAATTTAGTCTGGTTAGCAAGCTGAACTATCCAGGTGCATGGGTTGTGGCCTCAGAGCAAAAGGTGACTTTATTAAATCCTTATAGGATGGAGGAAACGTTGCTATTTAAACGCCTGGTGGAGAATCATATAATATCTTCTGAGAACCTGGACTCTCCAATAATCTTGACAGATAGGTAAGGAAATACTGTTTGCTGTTTGATATTATAAAGTGATTTGACTCTTCCTTTTTGTGGTGCTTTGATGGTACTGCTAGGTGATGGTCTGAATTATGTACGTGCAAAAATTCTGTTTCATTTTTATATTTAATAAACCATTTTACATGATTACAAATAATGACCTAAATCTGTATAGATATGTGTAAACATTTCTTTGAGTCATCATACAGCATGTATTGTAGTGGGTTACCTTGTAGATAGCAGGGCCTTCAGTGTGTGATTGCGCTCAATGCATTACCATAACCATAACACAAGGGAGGGAAAACAAGGGCCTTGTGGAATATACATAGTAGGGGCATGTGCATATCTATCAACATATAAAATGGACAAAAGGGGACAATTTAGTTTTTTTAGTTTTATGGAAATGGCTAGAGTGTGTGGCCAGAGGCAGGGCTCTGCTGATAAACTTTAGTTAAATACTAAAAATGCATGCCAGTAAAATGTCATTAAGAACAAGAACAATGTAACTTATTTACCACAGACTGATTTCTAAAGAGATTTATTGTAGTTTGAAGACGCATTACTGCGAGCAGGGTCGGACTGGGAAAAAAATTTGGGCCAGGCATTTTTGAATCACAACGGCCCACTGAAAAGGGGGGAAGGGGGACAGATAGGGTGTGTTTTGTCATCCCCAATGACAAGCACACCCAGGGCCGCCATCAGAAATTTTGGGGCCCCTAACACAGCTCAAGGTCTGGGGCCCCCTTCAAGCCGGCCCACAGGAATACACACACACACACACACACACTAACAGATACAAATACTGAAATAGACATACACACATGCATAGGGAGATACTGACACACACACACACACACACACATATATATATACATGCAGACATACATACTGATACATACATACAGACACACACTGGCATACACACATACACTGGCATACATGGGCATACATACACACATGCACTGGCATGCATACATACACTGGCATATATACACACATACACTGGCATACATACACACATACACTGGCATACATACACACACTGGCACACACACTGGCACACATACACACACTGGTATACACTGGCATACACACACTGGCATACACACACTGACATGCATACACACACACTGACATGCATACACACACACACTGACATACACATACACTGGCATACACATACACTGGCATACACACACACTGGCATACATACATACACTGGCATACACACACCTCATCCCCAGCCACCCTCCTCTCTTCTTTACCATTTCGTCGCAGGAGGGTGGCTGGGGTTGATGGGCATCGGCTGCCTCTCCTCAGGCTGCGTCCTCCTTCCCGCGTGGAGTAAAGTGGGAGGAAGTGACCGGACGTCACTTCCTCCCAGCCGCACTCGCTTCCTTGTGAGATCATATGCTGGTGCGGTCGGCCCTGGGTTCCTCCTAATGCAAGACAATGCTAGACCTCATGTGGCTGGAGTGTGTCAGCAGTTCCTGCAAGACAAAGGCATTGATGCTATGGACTGGCCCGTCCTGAATCCAACTAAGCACATCTGGGACATCATGTCTCGCTCCATCCACCAATGTCATGTTGCACCACAGACTGTCCAGGAGTTGACAGATGTCTTAGTGCAGGTCTGGGAGGAGACCATCCGCCACCTCATCAGGAGCATGCACACGCGTTGTAGGGAGGTCATACAGGCACATGGAGGCCACACACACTACTGAGCCTCAATTTGACTTGTTTTAAGGACAATACATCAAAGTTGGATCAGCCTGTAGTGTGTTTGTCCACTTTAATTTTGAGTGTGACTCCAAATCCAGACCACCATGGGTTGAAAAATGTGATTTCCATTTTTTGATTTTTGTGTGATTTTGTTGTCAGCACATTCAACTATGTAAAGAACAAAGTATTTCAGAAGAATATTTAATTCATTCAGATCTAGGCTGTGTTTTTTTTGTGTTCCCTTTATTTTTGGAGTATTGTGTGTGTGTATATATGTGCATATATATACACACACACACACACACACAGTGCAAGAGGGAGGGAAGTGAAGAAATAGCAGACTGTAAACTGATAGCAAAAATTTTAGTTTTCATTGGTCTTCGTGATTATTTCTGCTTGTTTGGGAGAGATGTTCACTGATGGCAGCATTAAGTAGAAAACTAATTTTTCCTGGTATGTGTTTTCTGAACATTTATTTTCAGTTTTATTGTTTGTTCCTTTTTTTTTTTTTTTTTCAGGCTACTTGGTGGTGCTCATTATTTGAATGCCCTCTTAATTATGGAAAAGGAATCTCCAAAACTGAATGGTGATGTGTATATTTCAGATGTAAGACTGACTTCTAATGGATTTCGGATAAAAATCACACCAGGTAATTTTTTTTTTTTCTTCATGAAAGAAATCACAGTAGAAAAGAACACTAGCAAATTTAGGCATCAATTTAATATAGTTGGACAAGCTTTCCAAATGATTAGATATTTATTTGTTCTATATTTTTTTTTTATATGTGATGTATTTTAATACGTTGAAAAGTATGTTTTAAAAGTTTAATATTAAAAAAAAATTGTCATTTGCAATGCTTATCCAACAATCGTAAATTGAGGTCTTGCTTGAAAAAGAAGTCAAACACTTTTTCATATATAGCAGTATGAAGAGTTGCCCTAAACAAAAGGGGACATTCCCACTAAATTGCTTTAGTAGTATATAAAAAGTACAAAACATTTTATTAAGTGTTGCAAAAAGAAACAAAACACATGCATAAGGAAATAATTGATTGTGTAAAACATGAAAACAAAAAGTAAGTAAAATATTTAAAAAGTTGTAGATTGGGTATTAACACACCTATGCCCTAGAGTCATTTAATAACATATTAATCCAGCTTTCAGATGCTAAGTATTTAAGAGAGGGGTAGGCAACCCTTGGCTCTCCAGATGCTGTGGACTACATCTCGCCTGATGCTTTGCCAGCGTTTTAGCTGTAAGAGCATTATGGTAAATGTAGTCCACAACATCTGGAGTGTCAAGGGTTCCCTACACCTGATAGAGCTTGATAATTGCAAAATTAGAAAGCTGCTAAAATCTTCCATTTACTGCATACCACTTTTTGTTTCACAATCGCTCCATTATTGGAGACATTGTATCTGTCTGAAATTGCTTTGCTTGGTTTTACTCAATAGCTAGAACCAAGCAGTAATATCACATGGAATAGGTTGAACCCAAATAGCCTCTGTGTTGTATATCTATGTGGCATAATTAGCACTAAAGTATACATAGAGTGTGAGGTAGGTAGGATAAGAGAGCACGCATGAAGTTACCCAGGCGCAGAATCTTCCTGTGTATTCATATTGGATAGCTGCTACACTTGGGTCTGGGAGAGCAGCAAGTGGGGTATGTCCAGTCTTTTTTAATAGCCACTTAGAGTTTGTGAGTAAGAAGCTACTAAAAAAAGACTGGACATACCCCACTTGCAGTACCTTGGATTGTCTACTTTTGCAAATGGTATGCCATCGTAGGGGTAATTCTAATTCCTGGGCTACCACACGGTCTCAAAGGTAACATTTCAATGTGAAAAAAATGGAATGTGCTATATTTGACCCTGTAACTTTCCAAAACACTGTAAAACCTGTTAAATATAGCTACAGCCTTGGATAGCAGCCCTCAAAACAACCAACTCCTCTACCTGTAAAGTCTCTTCAATTACTAAACTGACTGCATAGCATAAGCAGGCAGCCTACCGGTACATATGTAAATAAAATAACACGCGGCTCTACGCACATTTCATCACTTATTTGTCTAGAACTAAAATGTTAATTTATTTTCAGTGAATTGTCACTACCTATATCCCCATCAGAACAGAATATGGTAATCCAAAAATCTGACAGTTGAAATTCATTGACCTAGGTAGTTAAGGTTAAAAATGTAATCACCCATTCATTTTAAAAACAAGATGGATGATATTTGTATCTATTCAGTTAGACAATTAACAAAAGAAAGGTTTTTGAATTTAACTTAAGCGTAGAATACATGCCTTACAATTGTCTATCTGACCTGCACGCTCTAGTGTCCTAATTTGGAGACTCTACGTATGGTTTTGTCATAGCTTGCAATGTGGCATTCAAGTACAGTTTAGCATGAATTTACAAATGCTTTTATTTTAAAGAGAATTTTCTTAAGATTTAAACTAAACAAAGACAAACTATTTACTATGCAGTAATATTTTAAACAATCCTGTGAAATATATCATAATAGGCAACGTTTTATTTAAAAGTTATACAAAAAGAAATTTCACCTTTTCTTTTTCTTACATATTGTTAAAATACTGCTTATCAAATCACTTTTGGTATGATCCAAGGAAAGCATTAATAAGTAAGAATAAGACATTTAGCTTTTTTTTTTTTCTCCTGCAAATATGCCAAAGTTCTCCTTATATTTTGCAATGATGCTGTTTGGAAATATAGTTATTATTCCACTTAAGGAAGATTTTCGAAAAACAGCTTTTGTTTAATGCCAGTAAGAAAACGTCTCAATGCTTACAACATTTCAGAACTTCCAAATCTCCTTGTTTACTAGTTTGAGTGTTAAGGGCATCTGTCTGAACAAGAGCAGATGTTAAAATGATGTCTCCTTCCCTTTAGATTTATAGTAATTATTAGGCACACAGGAGGACTGTATAATGATTTCCTTTCGCTAAAGCATCATGATGTATCTAAATTAGCAAGTCAACAGGATGTCAGGCACGTATATGTAGTTTGTCTGAGAAATTAATAGGATATCTGCAAATTGATTTATGTGGAACATTTAACACTGAAATCCAAGATAGAAGCATGTGAGTATAATCTAGTCAGCTGGCTTTGGATGTACACGTAAACAAGCCCTCATAGGGCTAGATAAACAGGTACCAGAGTACCCTCAAAAACACTTTGAGTAAATGGAAGAGTTTTTACAACCTCAGCAGGGAATGCTATTCTCTAAAGCATGCTATGTGTGAATAACCCTTTACATTTGCATTTTTATTTCATTGAAGTGTTCTTTAGAGCAGGAGTCAATGGGCACCATCTTTCCTTAAGGTGCTAAACCATTAATAAGTTTGACAACTAAGCTGCTCCCCAGGTGCCTGTTCTCATTGATTTAGCCCTTATTTGATCAGCCTCCACTCTGAGCAGAGAAGGGAAACATCGGGGACAGGTGATTGGCTGAGGGTTTCAGCCTATCAGTAGCCACCTGTTGCAATTAACAAGTCAAAATCAGAACACCAACTGTACTTTTTCCTATAGTTTATTTCTATATGACAAAAAAAAAGTTTGGGTACATAAAGTAAACTGTAATATGTAAATTAATAATGGAAACGTCACTTTACACCACCAGTGGCAGTGCCCTTAATATACACATTACTGCCATAGTGGAAGTATGATCAGTGGTCTATTTGGGGTACATTCTTGATGCACTCTACATTTAAACACACAGTCTAGCATATGCACACACACAAAATCAACCACTCACGTACATAGCTGTATACGAGGTGTGCCAAGGAAAGCCCTAATGCAGCCAGGTCAGACTGAACTGAGTGACTGTGGTCAGGGCTGAACTAGGAAAAGAAAATCAGTATGGGCATTTGCAGGCAAAACACCGTAGTAGAAGGGGTCAATGCAGAGAAGTAGCGTATCATACCATCAACAATGATGCGCATGCCACTTCAAAGTGAACATGTAAGTTTGCTGTCCCTCCAGGACATCTCATGCACAGAGCACAAGAAGATTTAATGACACAGTTGCACTGTATTTGCTGGATAATGTGAGTGTGCTTAGAGGCGGTTGTTTGTGGTGTAGTGTGTGCAAAGCAGCCTTTTTTTTTTTTTTTACTGTACTATGTGTGGGTAGGGACTTAGTATGTATGTACCAGTGGCTGCGAAGTGTGTGTTTAGGGGCTGTAGAAAGATTTTTTGTGTGTCAATAGTGTGAAGTGTGTCTCTACAGGGCTGTAGTGTGCGTATACATGCATCTAGGGGCTGTCGTGCTACTGTGAGTTTAGGCCATAATTTCTGTTTTGTGTGTGTGTAGGAGGCATTAATGTGTATATATTTTTTGTGTGAAGAGTTCTTCAGAAAGCTGGGGTGAAAATTATATTCGCAAAATTAAGGGGATTATAGTCACTACTACAGCTTATTGAATTTGTTCTGGTGAGTATAATCATTCTCTTCAGGCTTTTGGCAGTAAACACTATCTTTTCAGAGAAAATGCAGTGTTTAGATTACAGCCTAGTGATAACTTCACTGGCCACTCCTCAGATGGCTGTTAGAGGTGCTTCCTGGGACAGTGCTGCACACTTTGGCCAAAAGAAGGGGGACTTCCTGGTGGTCCAATGGGCTTTGTGCAGTCTCCTTGTTTATTCCTCAAGTATCAACATTACTGTGAGAGCATTGCCATGATAACCCAAGACTCGAATAGAGAATGTGTGTGTTTGTGAAAGCTCACACAGATGCAGACACAAATACAGCTCTACATTCACATAAACACTGGCACAAAATACACAAAAGAATCATTTATGCACAGTGACCCTACACACAAATTCACACCCTTTCTGTCTATGCAAATACAAACTTGAATTCTCAGTGACCATATACACAAATAAGCACACACACACATTCATGTTGACAGTGCACACTAACATCAGATATAAATTCACCTTAAATTCACACACTTGGACTACACTTTACTCTCTCCTTTCAGTTCTGGTACTTTTTCACCCAGTCACTTGGTCCTATCAACCACACTATAGTGTTTTATACCCCACCTCCTCTTGATTGTAAGCTCATTTGATCAGAGTCCTCATCACCCTATTGTTCTGTCAAAATCAGTAATAGCGTGTCTCATTTGTTGCAAAAGTCCCTGTTATAATCTTGTAAAACTCTGCAGAATTTGTTGGCACTATATAAATGCCAATAATAATACATGTCCATTGTGCCAACACGTTTAGCATTCCTATAGAACACATACTTAAAATAGTGATCACATATTCACACAGAAACAAACAATGTAATAATGAAAATTAAATATTAACCCCTTAATGCCGTTATGGCGTTCTCTGCCATCCCCATAGAATGCCGTAACGGCTTAAAGGACCACTCTAGGCACCCAGACCACTTCAGCTTAATGAAGTGGTCTGGGTGCCAGGTCCAGCTAGGGTTAACCCATTTTTTTATAAACATAGCAGTTTCAGAGAAACTGCTATGTTTATAAATGGGTTAATCCAGTTCTCAAAGTTCTTAGCGGCTGTCCTACTGACAGTCAGCGAGTAATTTGCATTCTCACCGTGAAACTACAGTGAGAGCACGTAAGATGCCCGCAGTGGCGCCATTTGTAAATGTTTATGAGACCGCTGAATGCTGCACAGCTCATTCCGGCCAATGGGGAGGAGAGGAGGAGGATCGGAGGAGGAGAGCTCCCCGCCCAGCGCTGGAAAAAGGTAAGTTTTAACCCCTTTCCTCTCGCCAGAGCCAGGCGGGAGGGGGTCCCTAAAGGTGGGGGCACCCTCAGGGCACTATAGTGGTCCTTTAAGCCCCCAGGAGCTCCGGTGGACTTACCTCCACCGCTATCCTCTTCGGGAGGACAGCCTGACAGCCCAGGCAGCTCTCCCATGGAAAATTAGGCCTCCCTATAGCTGGCTGTCTGTCAGACAGTCCCTCTGCTGGTGGGTAGTGTAAAAAAAAAAAATTAAACATGTTTAAATAAATTAAATGTACATATGTATAAAACG
>OW240918.1:78590997-78703104 GCA_933207985.1 Pelobates cultripes
CACACACTGCATCCCATACACACACAAACTCACCTTGCAGCCCTTACACATACAAACACAGATTCACACAATGCATTCCTTACACACATCAGGACATCCCCCCCACACACACACCCCTGTGAACAAACTCATTGGTGGAACATAGAGGTGGACCCTGGGACCCAGACCTTGAGCTGTGTAAAGGGCCCTCAAAAAAATGGAGCTGCTTCCCGTTCTCCCAGAACATTGATTTTTGTGACCACAGTTACAAACCGCCTCCAGAGAGCCTGTTCTACACCAGACCAGTGGAGCCAGACGGCAGCTAGAGCCCTTCATCATTCTCATCTGGTTGTAAGTAGGCAATCTAGTATATTATTCGTGGCACTAATCTCTAATTTACCTCACATTAAAGGGACACTATAGTCCCCAGAACCACTGCAGCTTAATGTAGTGGTTCTGGTGTCTATAGCCTGTCCCTGCAGGCCTTTTATTGTAAACACGGCGGCACTGCAGCACTGTGTTAGTTAACATGGCAGATCATATGGGCCGCAAAAATCCTTGCAGACACTTCATCCCTGTGGGGGAACTCGGGTGCAGGCACCGGGAGGCCCAGACCTTGAGCTGTGTCAGGGGCCCCAAAATTTCTGATGGCAGCCCTGATTTCCAGGCAAGGATTTTGAATCGTTTTTGAATATCGGAACCACATCTGCCTTCCTCCAACCCTCTGGTACACTTCCTGAAAGAAAAGAATATTGCAAGATTAAAAACAGAGGTTCACTTATTTCCATACTTCGTTCCTTAAGTACTCGTGGATGAATACCGTCAGGCCCTGAAACGTTTTTTATATTAACTTTGTCTTGAGTCATCCAATTACAACCTTTTTGCAAGTTTATTTGCAGCAATCTTTTGCATACCTATTTTATATAGGAGAAATAGTTATTTAGAATTTTTGCCTTTTCCTGGTCTTCATTAACTAACTTCCCCATCTTAGTTTTTAGTGTACCTACACTTTCATTTTTTTTTTCTATATTTTTTTTTTTAGAACTGATGTACTTAAAAATGCTTTGGGGTTGGGGGCGGGGCCTAACAGCAGAGCTGTGAGGACGTGAAACTAAACTACACTACCAATCGATTTTAACGACCCAAAAAGCGACTAATCAAGCCACAAAGGCCAGCAAATGAAAAGGGAAGTTAAGCAGAGCGGAATGATACCTCACAAACGGCATTACAAGATATACTCATTGGTCAGATGTCCGGGGCCTAGTCACAGGAGGGACGGCCACTCTCCCACCGCCACGTCTAGCTACCTCGATGACTAAGGGCCCTTACTCCCCCCCCTATGGACCGGCGGGGGTCATCCCGGTCCACACGCCACAGAACCCTACAAACCTCCAAAGCCGCAAGTAATCCGCACTCAGATGCCAAGATGGCGGCAGCCAACCGAGCTCCTGGGACTTCACCCGCCCAACCTCTACCAACACGGCTGACAAGTGAACTACACCATGAAGACCGCATAGCAGCAGCTTTTGAACACTTTTGGACGCAGTGGAGGGCCACACTGGCACAGACCCAAACAATCACAACAATTCCTCGACCGCCCACTACTACACCATCATGCGGGCCGCCGACGAGGCACACAGCCAGACCAAAGACTGGTACAGAGCAACAAGGGGCAAGGAGGGCTTTGCCCAGTCCTGAAGCTTGCAGACCGTGCACCCGACGCCGCCAATCAGGGCCCCGACACACCCAGAGAGCCTACATCCTTGGCCTGACAAAAAGCATAATACAGAGGCGCACCCATGGGGCCTATACTCATCCGCAGCAAAACACAACCGCAACCAACATCCAGACAGGCTTTGCCCTCACAGCAAGAGGACACCCAGAGACACCAACTCGTGACACAGCAAGGAGAGCAGAACACCCATCACGCCACCAAGGAAACATCCCCGCTACCTGAAGTACTTAAGGAGGCCCGAGAAGCAACGGCGGAGCCCCTTCAGCTCTCTCAACCCGCAACACTGAGGCCCCAAGGGATTTTCCGGCTAGGACCATGCCACTGCCGACCACAGGAGTTGGCTGACTTTTGCTGACACACTGCGGCTTGGACTGCTGCCACATCACCACGTCCATGCATCTCTAGTGAACTCTGTATATCTTCAATGTCCAGCCCTGTCTCTCTAAGATAAGTAATATTTAGGCTAATGACCGGCAGAGGTGCACTGAGGCAGAGGCATTAATTACTTACTTATTATTATTAGATTAAAATCGAGATCGCATTTGTTTAAAGCCTTAAGAAGCACCTACGTTAATTAACATGAGTAGCGAGTTTGCATTGAACAGGGCAATCTTTATTATTTCTTTTAAGCTACGCTAGTCGCAGGACAGTACTTGGTTATTCTAGCTTTGTATCTTTACGTTATTGATCAGACCTGTCTACTGTTTTGCCTTATTTTACATGGGACTGATTACATTATAATCTACATAGTCCATATTATCTGTGCTTGCTTCTAAAAAGCTTTGTCAAACTACATACTACACAAAGCATATTACTTACGCCTGTTTCTAAAAAGCTTTGTTAAACTACACACTGCATAATTCTAAAAATGGGGCACAACTGCTCCATTGTGCAATCAACTACTGTTATTGTACAAAACGAGTTAACACAGCATAGCTGTACTAGCATAGATGACGTAGCAGTATCAAGCAACCAGCGTCATTATTTTGTTATATTTTATTTAATTTCACTCTGATGACATATCTGCTCAGTTAAGCTTGCAAAATATAAAATTTGTGCGAATTATCATGCCACTGTCTGACTATTGTGAAAGCTTCAGATACACTGTTGTGGCGTCTGTCAAAACCCTGTAACCACCTGCACAACAAAAATAAAGAATTTATATAAAAAAAAAATGCTATGGGGTTGGTTTTGCTCTCTTTGGCTATCACTTTCTCATTTTGAAGTTTAGCAAATCTAAAAGCCTTTTTGCACACATTATTGGCCTCCTTATATCTTTTATAGGATGCCTATGATTTATCCGATTTAAAGGCTCTGAATGCCCTTTACTTATTTTTTATTTCTTGATTCACTTTCCCACTAAGCCTCATTGGTTTTAATTTGTTTATTTTATATTTATTACCCAATGGCACATACTGAGAAATGCTAAATAAAATTAAAACAATACCGCACTCAATTAATTGCAAACAAACATTTAATTTAAGGAAAAAAATATTTGATCAAGAGAAAATTAATTATCATTACATGGAAGGGGATAGAGACAGATTCTTATGTAATTTCATTCAGAGAGAATGGCACAGTATATGTACAAAAATAAATCTATATCCTTAAACTATAATGCATAGTATATACAACGTCAGACATAAATTGATTAAACAAAGTATCAGTCAATCAGTTATATATACACAGTAATCATATGTCACTAATCTGGTGGATCCACCAATAATTCATTAAATATAGTGATATCACTCCCATGATAGCAAAAACAAGGGGAGGATGAATAAAAATTTCCTTAGAATAATATATATATATTTATTATATATATATATATATATATATATATCCGTTTCTCTCTCTCACCACTAAAAAATATATATAAAAAGAGTATGTACAAAAAAGAAAAAGAAGAAGAAAAATAGATAAAAAATTCAAAAATGATAAGTCCAAAGTGCAAAGATGCTTTGTATTAGACATGTGCAATTTAAATTTGGACAAATTTCAGCAATTCGGACATCCAGATGCTTCCGAATGTCCGAATTGCCGAATTTCAGAAGTGCCAAATTTCGGAAGTGTGGAACCGAACCAAATTGCAGAAGTCCCGAATTGCCAAAGTCCTGAATTTCAGAACCGAAGTGCCGAAGTGCCGAATTTCGGAAGTGCCGAAATTTCGGAAGTGCCGAAGTGCTTTGGATTTCTGAAAAGTGGCAAAACAGGAGTGGGAGGTAAAATGAAGGGAATGATGACAGGAATCTAACCCTACTCCTAACCCTATCCCTAACACGAACCCTTACCCCAACTTTCCTGTAACCCTAACCCTATCCCTACTGTAACGTTCACTAGGGAATTCTAACACGCAGACAGGACAGAGTAGAGAGAATTGCAATACCGATCCTTATAATGGTCGGGTTATGCAAAAAGGGATAGTCAAAACACGAACCGAGGTCAAAGGCAACAGAGAGACGGAATAACGAGAGACAAAGCCAAATATCAGTAACCAGGAAATCCAAATAACAAGTCCAATGCTTAATGGTAAACCAAAGACCACAACAGGGCACTGAGGCAAGAGAGAGGTTACCTTACATACACACAGGGTGTGTTTGATTGGCTAATCTCCAATTAATGTTAACCACAACACGTGGGAGGAGTTTCTTCCCTCCCTTGTGGTCTCTGAGGTCATCACTGTGTGCCGGGTCACATGACCGGGTGCAGCACACAAGTAAGGAAGCTGCTCTGGAGCGTGCATCGTCAGACACACTGTTAGTCTGGACATAGGGACCAGATAATACCGCTTGCTGTGATGAGGTAAGCAAGGTCGCTCCGAGCGGCACAGGGGACCAAACACCTACCCCGAACCCTTACCCTAACCCTACCCCTAGTAGGGTTAGGGGTAGGGTTAGGCTAAGGGTTAGGGGTAGGTTGGGGGTAGGGTTAAGGGTAGTGTAAGGGGTAGGGTTAGGGTAAGGCTTAGGGTAAGGGGTAGGGTTGGGGGTAGGGTTAAGGGTAGAGTTAGGGTAAGGGGTAGGGTGATGTGTAGGTTTAAGGGTTTGTGTTAGGGGTAGGGTTATGGGGTTGGCTTAGGAATGGGGTTATGGGGTAGGGGTAGGATTATGGGGTAGGGTTGGGGTTATGGGTAGGGTTAGGGGTAGGGAATTGCCAAAGTTATGAATTTCCAAAGTGCCAAAGTCCTGAAGTGCCGAAGTCCCAAATTTCGGAAGTGCCGAATTCCCAAAGTGCCGAATTTCAGAAGTACCTAGGTGCCGAATTGCAGATGTGTTGAATTTCTGAAGTGCTGAATTGCTGAAGTCCTGAATTTCGGAAGTGCCGAACCGAACAGAAGTGCCGAAGTGCCAAATTTCTGAAATCCCGAATTGCCAAAGTCCCGAATTTCGGAATTGCCAAAATGAACCTAATTTTTTGCCCATGCACATCCCTACTTTGTATAATACACTGAATAGTTTATGAAAGAAATGTAGAAAAAAAAGCAAAGAGAAAAGGAAAAAAGAGTCCAAAGAAAATCATGGTTGGATCTCACCAAGTTGTAAATAGTCTTTCCTTGGCAAAGAAGTCTCTTAAAACTTGTATAGTAAGTAGTACACCATATACTGCTGAAGCATGGATGTTGTCCTGGACTGGGTAAAGGAATGGTAATCTCCTGGGCTGCGCACTCGGGACCCCAATGTCCCTTTAAATGTTTGTTTGAAGTTATTCCATTTATCCTCAGTCTTCTTTTCACTAAGTAGTTCATGCCAGTCAATATATTGTAAAGCTGCCCTTAACTTATTAAAATTGGCCTTTTTAAAATTATATGTTTTAGGGGGCGTGGCTTGGACGACGATCGGAATGGCGGCGTGAACCCGAAGCTCCCTGCAGGCTCTGCACTATCACCTGCCTCATTAGCCCCACACGCAGCGAAATGGGCAAAACAAACCGGCAACAGCAAGCGGCAGCGGCCGCCAACACTCCCAGGGGGTCCCAGACGCCGGGCATGAGACAATACCTCCTGACCCAAGCGGATCACGTCTCTCAGGCCTCCAGTGACTCGGAGGCCTCGGGCCTGGCCCGCCCGCCCTCACCAGGCAGCAGACATCACGAACAGGTACTACTTACACCTGACCTACCCCCATCCCAGCTGGACTGGGCATCCCTATTGAGCAACCTACCCACGAAAGCTGACCTTAAAGAGGCAAATGCCGCCCTCCACAAGTCCATAACAGGGGAACTCCATGCCTTGAGGGAGGACATGCAGGGGCTACACCATAAGCTAGCATTGTTGGAGGCAGACTGTGACCATGTGACATCTGCACAAAACGCCACCGCAAACGTAATACAGCGGCAGACGCTACAACTGCGCCAAATGGCCCTCCACGTGGAAGACCCCGATAATAGGGGGAGGCGGCAGAATATCAGAATTCGGGGCCTGCCTGAGGAACTGGACCAGACAACCCCAATACGAGATTCCCTCACGGAAATCTTCAACTCCCTCCTACAGCGGCCGAACACGACGCCTATTGATTTCGTTAGGGCACACAGAGCCCTCAGACCCAGAGGCCCTCCGGAGTCCCCCCCAAGGGACGTGATATGCTGTTTACTACACTTTCAAGTGAAGGAAGACATCCTGAAGAGCGCTAGGGAGAAACAACAAATCCTTCATCATGGCGCGGAACTGCAACTATACCCGGACCTATCTCCAGCGACCCTGGCGTACCGACGGGCATTGCGCCCTTTTACACGCACACTACAAGCCAACAAGATCAGATATCGGTGGAACTTCCCCACTGGCATACAGGTCACCACAAGCACCGGCTCCTTTGCAGTGAAGAACGACGGCAATATGAGGGACATTGCCCGGGAACTACAACTACCGCACATACAGCTGACCTGGCCGGACCCGATGTCCTTCTATGAGTTTTCACCCGAAGCACACCGACAGTCGCAACAGCCCACCAGGCCACGAAGAACTAGACAGCAGACCACGCGCCCCACGGGCGCCAACATATAAAGGACTGCGCACCACCTACCTTCCATCCTGGGCCTCACCTCGACCCACCCGTGGACCAGACACACACCTCCATACCCGATTTCCAGATCCAGAGACTGTGTACACAATGCGCTGACCCATCCGAACCGCAAGTATACCTCCCATGGGAGACACACCCAGCCACATAAGCAGAGAAGCACCAGGGGGCATACCTGGGACACAGGAGCCCGGCCACGCGGAGCCCTGTGGCCTAATGGACTAATTTAAGCTTTTTATGATAACGCAAGGTGCAAGGGTAACGAGGGACATCTGGTCCACATATAAAGGGTTAGGAGAATATAGAGTGTCCGCTCCCCCGGCTGGGTCCGGCCGCCGCCGTCCGCCCGCTCTGCGATGACCCTCGGGGAGCAGGCGGGGGATGGTGCCGGCTGGGCACACCCGGGGTGGGGACACAAGGGTTGCAGGAGAGGGGAGCGGGAGCGGCCGCCACTGGGCCACACAACCGCAGGGACACCTCCCACAAGAGACACGTCCAGCCACACCAGCAGAGAAGCACCGGGGGGCGCCACCCCCCCGGCTGGGCCCGGCCGCCGCCGTTCGCCTACCCTGTGATGAACCTCGGGGAGCAGGCGGGGGACGGCGCCGGCGGGGCACACCCGGGGCGGGGATGCTGATAAGATACGGTGGGGATGGAGGGTAAGGTCGCAACCAGGCCACACAATCCAGACTAGCCCATAGATCAGCTACACGCTCTAAACATGTGACAAGGAGGGCACGGACACGTAAGCGACCACCCGAGGGAGCACACCCAGATTGATTAAAACGAATCCAGAGACACGAGTGCCCTCGCCCTGACCCCGGATGAAGGTGCCCCCAAACCCGGAGAGTAAAGGAACAAGGGACGAGTTTGCTCACGCTAGATAAGCAACCCAACGGAGGGAGAGGGGAGCGAGGGGGGAGGGGGAGGAAGCGCAGCCCTGCACCATGGTAGAAATGTCAACTGCTTGTTATCACCTGTTGTGAATTTAATCTATATGTTATTGTTACGGTTTATGCCTTACTACGGTACCTTGAACAGACATGCTGTGCAACACACACGCCGGCTCTCGAGCCAACACACCCCGAGGCGGGGAAGACCATCACATCCCATTGAGGTAGCATCCGGGAGCCAAAAAGGGGCGACATGGGACCCGACTGGCCGTACGGAAGACCAACACCGATATACCCTACCACTGCCCAGTAGGAGAGACGTCACTCAGACGGTGAGTCACTCACGGGAGCCACTGGTGGCACCGTGGATTGAAACTCCCTGACGTCTACACCTAACGGTTCCGAGACCGGAACACACCCACTGGAGATCACAGGACATCTCCACGAATCCCACGATACCTTATCCCTCTCTCTACCCCACCTCGAACCCTGACACCTTGTCCTCACACTGACCACGACGAACAGGCCACACCTGGTACACACACACAGCAGGGACTTGGACAACGACACAGATACAGCACCACCCAACAGCCGACTGACCAAACGACATGACACTGACTCCCGCCCCGCTGCATATTCTCACGATCAATGCCAAAGGCCTGAACAAACCAGAGAAGAGATCAGGAGCACTGAGAGACTTTCATAAACAAAGGGCCTCGATAGTCATGTTGCAGGAAACACACTTTCAGAAAGGGGCCAGACCCAAACTAACAAACCAACACTACACACAAGGATTCTACAGTGACTACCACGGGGGGAAAGCTAGGGGAGCAGCAATACTTTTCCATAAGAGGGTGCCGTTCCAGGAGGGGGGCTGCTTGTCGGACGATGAAGGCAGGTACCTATTCCTCAAGGGGGAAATAGCAGGCCGTCAGTACACGTTCGCAACTATATACGCCCCAAACACACGACACTACCGCTTCCTCAAACAAACACTCCACAAGCTCCAGGCGTTCAAAGAAGGGACTCTCATACTGGGGGGGGACTTTAATGTCGCATTAGAACCGTCATGGGACACCTCAACGGGCACCTCGCATATCCCCAACCAACAACTGCAAGGCATCAAATCCCTACTCCGGGACCACCGACTGGTCGACTGCTGGAGGGCCCACCACCCAGACGCCCGAGACTTCACTTTCTATTCCCACCCGCACAACTCATACTCCCGCATCGACCACATATACACCTCACACTACGACCTTTCATTGGTAACTGACGTCGAGATCGGAACAGCCACATGGTCGGACCATGCCCCTGTCTCCCTCAAAATAAAGTCACCACTATTTCGCCCCACATCTCCGAAATGGAGACTCAATGAATACCTACTCTCCCACCCGGGAGTCACGACCCTTATAGGCGATAAAATCAGAGAATACCTTGCCACCAACACGACGGAGCAGACATCGCCGACGATACGCTGGGAGGCACACAAAAGTGTGATAAGAGGTCACTACATCCAACAGGGGTCAATACTAAAAAAACAAACCGAAGCCCGACTGACCGCCCTATTAGATGACATATACAAAACGGATGAACAAAACAAACGCGACCCAGACCACACACACCAGACCCGACTCCTACAACTGCGAAGGGACCTAGCGACCATACTGCATTCCAAACACCACAGGGAGGCACTTAGAAATAAAGCATTCTTTACCCTACATGGGAACAAGAGCGGTAAGCTCCTCGCTACGATGCTGAGGAAACAGAGACAACACACATACATCGACAAGATCAGAGACAAACAGGGGTCCCTACACCGACTCCCGACTGATATCATGAGAGCGATCCGTACATACTACACTGAGCTATACGAACTCCCACAACCGACAACCGAACTGGCTAAGGCACACCTTCGCCGCTCGATTCAGGAATACCTGACTAAATACCCGATACCGACCCTAGACGTAGAAGTCGCTGACCTGGTTGACGAACCCATAACCGTTGAGGAATTAGCGCGAGCAGTCAAACTCACTAAACCGGGCAAAAGCCCGGGACCGGACGGCTTACCGGTAAAATATTATAAGACTTACGCCGAGGATCTCTACCCACCCATGGTGGAAGCATTTAACGCGATACGAGAAGGAGACCACATCCCTACCCAAGCCCTGACAGCCCATATTACCATCATACCCAAGGACGGCAAAGCATTGCGGGAATTACAGACCAATATCGCTAATCAACTGCGACATTAAGCTACTAGCCAAGATCCTGGTGGTGCGCCTCACCAAACATATCCCGTCTCTGGTCCACCCCGACCAGGTGGGATTTGTGACAGGACGCGAGGCACGCGACAACACCATCAGAGCGCTCACACTTATGCACGGAGGTGGGGGCACGGACGGAGGCCTCCTCTTGTTGTCCACGGACGCAGAGAAGGCCTTCGATAGAGTGAGCTGGGACTACCTCTTCGAGACGCTATCCCACATGGGGCTGGGTCCCCACATTCGACGCTGGATAGAGCCCCGACGGCCCAGGTATTAGTTAACGGGGCGCTGACTGAGACCTTTACCATACACAACGGCACGCGACAGGGATGTCCCCTCTCGCCGCTACTGTTCGCTCTCGCCCTGGAACCATTCCTCACACACATCCGCCACAACCCAGACATAACGGCCCGGACGACAGGCCAAATACACCACAAGGTAACGGCGTACGCGGATGACTTACTTTTCGTGGTGACCAACCCCGAGATCACCCTCCCAAACATCCAGAAAGACCTGCGGACATTTGGCGCTATATCTAACCTTAAAATTAACTACGGCAAATCCTACATCCTTAATGTTAGCGTCCCCGCCACACGCGCGGACCCGCTACGACGCAGCTTCCCCTTTCAATGGGCCGAACAAAAAATTAGATACTTAGGGGTATGGCTGACCAAGCAGAGCAGAGACATGTATAGGGACAACTTCGCCTCTATACTACACACGTTCCAACGAGACTTGAGGGAATGGTCCTACCCGCACATATCGTGGCTCGGGAGAGTGCAGGTCATTAAAATGAACTTCCTTCCGCGCCTCTTATACCTCTTCCAGGCCATCCCCACTGTCATACCAGGCCCCTTCTTTAACACACTCAGAAAAGAAATGATAAAATACGTATGGAACGGGAGGAGGCCCAGAGTGAAATATTCCACACTGACACGTCCTAAAGACAAAGGGGGACTAGCCCTCCCAGACTTCCACCAGTACTACGTAGCCACACACCTGCAGAGAATCATGGAGTGGTCTAAAGACGGAGTTCACAAACTATGGAAGACAGTGGAAGAGGCGGAAGCAGGCAGACCGATCTCGGGGCTTCCCTGGGGCCGAGACACAAGCGATAGAGGTGACATGTCCATATACACGAGACACACTATGAGAGTTTGGAGGAAGGCCGCAAAGAAAGGGAATATGGCACCGTACCCCTCCCCCCTCCTGCCCCTGACACACAACGAGGACTTCCCGCTGGGTCTGGACCCTGGAACCCTCAAACACATCTTCCCAGACAGAACCCCACGCCTACACCACTTCCTCCAAGGTGGGAAATGTAAAACACTAACGGACTTGATGGGAGAGACGCCCCCGACCTTTATGCACCGCTTCCGACATGCCCAACTGACCAATTACATCCACTCCCTACCACAGGGACCAGCACTGGCCAGAGACCAGACCACGATAGAAGTGGTCAGCTCACACCCAGACCCGCTCCCGCATGGAGTGTCCTTCTTATATTCCATGCTCCAATCAGAAACCCCGTCCGAGACATGGGAAAATTCATGGGAAAATGGGAAACAGCCCTGGGTAACACACTAACGGAAGCAGAATGGGAAACCATCTGCTACCTTACACACCATTGTTCCACTCACAGCAAAACACAGGAAACGGCTTACAAGCTTCTAACACATTGGTATAGGACACCACATCTCCTTCACCACGTAAACCCAGACCACTCCAGACTCTGCTGGAGATGTGAACGAGAGGTGGGCACCACAAAACACATCTGGTGGGATTGCGCGTTGATCCAACCATACTGGAAGAGGATACACAAAATGCTAGAGAAGTTCGCGGACGCACCCCCCCCGGAACCGGCAGCGATGCTCCTACACCACACAACAGTTCCCCGATCCAAATACAAAAAATCCATGACCATTAGAATACTTAACGTGGCCAAACGAGTGCTCCCCCAATTCTGGAAACAAACAGTTACACCTCCACTCTCGACCTGGTTTAGCCAAATGGAAGAACTAAGGTCGATAGAGGAACTGACCATGACGGCCAACACTACACCCACTACCTACATGAGCATCTGGACGCACTGGATTCTAGAGACGGCAAAAGAAGAGTTCCAATTAGAACTCAGGCCTAACATTAACGGGAACCACGACACAGACAGATAGTACTCAGAACACACACCCCAGACGACGCTAGATGGTCGACAGACGAATTGGATGGAACTACCCCCCCCTTCTTCCTTTCTTCCCACCCAGACACATTCCCCCCCCTCTTGCCCCCTGCGAAATACCAGAGCATCATCATTGACTGAATCATCCCCTCCGCACCCATAGCGACAAGGGAAAACATAATTGGGAACGATCAACAAACACGAGCTGGTACTTACATCCAGACCGGCCCGGGAAGACACCCCAAAGCCAAAACATGCGAACACCTGAGGGAACCCTGGACAAGCCCAGCAATGACACGGCTAATGCAGTATCCACACGCCCAAGGTAAGGGTACCCTTTCCCGCAATACCACCATTCCCCTGGTTAAACACGTGAAACACCGATAGTAATAACGGGGGTGTGACGGAACGCTGGCACTCCGACTGAGTACCTCCGCCAATCGATGCTCCTAGTGCTCGCTGAGGACTCCAAGCACTCCAAATGACACCATCAGCACTGCAGACCCCACTTCCAGCGATGCAACTGCGCCGGGGTCTCTGCTGTTTCCACCCACCCTGGACCCAAGGCCAGGATCCAGCTTCCAGTGGGTGAACCTCTCTTTCCCCAGAGAGCAGGAACAGGAACAAATCAAGCTATTGCAAGAGCTTCCTCTGGGGAGTAAGTGATTATAGCAATCCCCAGAGTGTAGGTATCCCTTCCCCCAAACATGAGCCAAGGCTTAATGCTGGAACAAGACTGATTTACTGGCACACAGAACTCACAATTTATGCAACACAAAACTCCTCCTCTGGGCCAGGCTAGATAATTGAGTTTCTACAATACACAAAGCTCAATCATCTGCTGGCCAGAAACATTACAATTTTATAAAACACACAGGGACCCCAAAACATGCAATAACCCCATAAAAAGTATATCCTTGGAACCGGGGGATCTGGGTGAACCACATATCCACAATTCACCCAGATCCGTTCAGTACTTTGGAAAATACAGTTTAATACAGATTCTGCAGAACATATAAAGGCTAAATGAAAAACAATCACTTTATAATGTGTCCCCTGCTGTATAGTCCAAAACCACTGCACGATGTCTCTGTGCACCAAATACTGTCGAGATGGCACCGTGTTGAAAAGTCCACACAGTGTCTGTGAGTTAAAATGGCCGCCATCCATTGTTCTCACCATGTGCTTCTGATACAGGAAATGGTGGCCACCCAGTAACTCCACAGTATGTCCCCAGATGGTTCTTAAAGGGCCAGCAGTAGCACAACACAAATCCATTATGCCCAAGTCATGTCTTTAAAGGGCAATACATCCCAGGGGCCATAGTCACAGGGAAAGAGGCGGGCAAGCAGTCCTCTCCAGGCACAAGTGGCGAAGGGCACTTCGTCACACATCTTCCCTTTGGGGGGAAGACTAAACAGGTACCTGACCTTCTGCCGGTCAGTACCTAGATTAGTCGGGCAGCCCACCCACAAAGAAAAATACGCAGAGTAACCCCCCCACAATAAATGGTACTGGTAGGTTCAAGTTTGTAGTGGGACAGCGCAGCACTCTCGGTCTCCCTGGTGCAGCTAGGCAAACTGCTGGTGTTGCTTGGGGGGCAGAGGCCAGTGGTAAGTCAGGCTCTGATACAGGGGAAATGGGGGGGCAGAGGCTAACAGAGCTCTGCCCAGATGCCTGCTCTTCTTCTATCGCAGGCTCATCCACTGCCCCCAGGACCCGGTTGGGATGTAGCTGGGGAGGGGAAGTTTCACTTACCTCCTCCTCCTGGCATCCCTGCGGGGTTGGTTGGGGATCTGGACCACCTGTCCAGCCTCCCTGTAGGACTGGCACAGAGACCGCGGTCCCATCTGTGCCAGTGTGGTTAGGTTTGTCTTCCCCCTCTCCTGGTATCTCTGGCTGCTGTTGGAGAGGGAGGCCGGTTGCCTCCCCTCCCCAGGACGCTGGTTGCTGTAAGGTGGAGGGATCGACCATCACCTCCTCCTGGAACTCAGGCCGCCGCTGGGGAGAGAGACCAGTTGTCTCCTCTCCCTGTATATTATACTGCCGCTGGGGACCTGGGCTTACTGCCCAGCATCCCTGTAGGGCTGGCAGAGAGACTTCGGTCCCATCTCCGCTTGCCATCTCTGTGTGTCCCCAGGACACGTCTATGAGGTCCACTACCTCAGGTACCTCTGGTTGGTGGAGGAGAGGGAGGCCGGTTGCCTCCCCTCCCCAGGACGCTGGTTGCTGTATGGGGGAGGGATCTACCATCACCTCCTCCTGGAACTCAGGCTGCTGCTGGGAAGGGAGACCGGTTGTCTCCTCTCCCTGTGAGATACACTGCCGCTGGGGATCTGGGCCGGGTACCCAGCATCCCTGTGGGGCAGGTGGAGAGACCTCGGTTCCATCTCCACCTGCTATCTGTGGGTCTTCCCAGGACCGTTCCATAAGGTTGCTCACCTCTGGGGCTGGTTGGACAGAAGAGGGTAGGGTGTCCAGGTAATCCTCTGGGCTGAGGGACGGTGATTGGGCTAAGTTGAACAGGCGTCGGTAGCTCTGCTCCAGCCCCCACTCCATTGCGACCAGATGACTCAGGTCTGGCCCCAGGTCGTCCGCTCGGGGAAGATCCAGCATGGTTTCCCTGATGTTGTGGATGTCCCAGAACCGAAACTCTGTGGGGCATCCAAAGTCATCGCCCTCCTCATAGGCCTCCCACAGTAAGCCCGGGCCATTATAATCCTCTCCCTCGGGCAGATAGTGGTTAGTCATCGAGGGGTTGCGCTGGGTGGCGTACCACTTTAATGCCCGGTAAGCTGCATCTAGCCACAACTCCTTCCAAATTAAATCCCAGAGTTCCAACAACCACAATTCACCCAGATCCGTTCAGTACTTTGGAAAATACAGTTTAATACAGATTCTGCAGAACATATAAAGGCTAAATGAAAAACAATCACTTTATAATGTGTCCCCTGCTGTATAGTCCAAAACCACTGCACGATGTCTCTGTGCATCAAATACTGGCGAGATGGCACCGTGTTGAAAAGTCCACACAGTGTCTGTGAGTTAAAATGGCCGCCATCCATTGTTCTCACCATGTGCTTCTGATACAGGAAATGGTGGCCACCCAGTAACTCCACAGTATGTCCCCAGATGGTTCTTAAAGGGCCAGCAGCAGCACAACACAAATACATCCCAGGGGCCATAGTCACAGGGCAAGAGGCGGGCAAGCAGTCCTCTCCAGGCACAAGTGGCGAAGGGCACTTCGTCACAGGGGGTAAACACAAGCCCACCACGGACGATGACACATAGCTAAGGACACAGGGCCCGATGAGACGCCGTGGACAGGGACCATAGGGGTGGCCTACAAACACTGACACCTAATCAAAGACTGATTAATCTGGTTCAAGGAAGATTACAAAGCATTATGTTCACTCAGTTCATGTAAACGTTACTTACAAAAAAGAGAGAGCAAGGAACACAACGTTCCAAGTCCCTGTATAGCCGCCGCACCCACCACCTCAAAACCTCCCCAAAAGGGGGGCAGTGGCTGCAGGGGTCACGCAGAGACAAACGTACCAGTATGAGACTCCAGCTGTCTCAGAGGGGCTTAACCCCAAATATAAACACAAGAACAAAGAAATATGCAGACCGTCTCAATTATATGAATGAAACTTACTGCATTGACTGGAAAAAATATATCTATGTATAGCGCGATGTTCCAAGTATAGAACCTGGCTATTAGAAATAATATGGTCAGAGACCCTAATTAAACAAAGTATATACAAGTGAACCTACAATCCTATGCCAGCCCAGGGTAGTATAGATCAAGAGGTAGTAAAAAAGATAACCTCACTCCCCCTTATAATTAAGCTTTATTGTGATCTGCTATAGGGATAGGAGTATACAGTAGCTAAGTCTCTATAATCCATGCATCCTAGGAAGTAGATTGTAGGTTCACTTGTATATACTTTGTTTAATTAGGGTCTCTGACCATATTATTTCTAATAGCCAGGTTCTATACTTGGAACATCGCGCTATACATAGATATATTTTTTCCAGTCAATGCAGTAAGTTTCATTCATATAATTGAGACGGTCTGCATATTTCTTTGTTCTTGCATGTAAACGTTACTTAATTTACATTCCCAAACAAATGTAAATACCAGAAAATGGGGACCTGCGAGTCCTTCTGTGATGGGGCCTGCGAGCCTAATTTGTTACCTTTTATAATAACATGCAATGGAGACCTGCGCGTCTCACCGCAAATTTAAATACGCAAAATGAATAAAAATCATATTCACAAAAAAATATGTTTTAGTATTAATATTAATATTAAATTTTGTTTTTTTTAAATTTATTTCAAATGACACTATATTGTGATCACTATTTCCCAAATGCTCACCTACTTGAATGTTGCTCAAATGATCAACATTGCTTGTTAGAACCAGGTCCAGGCAAGCGTCCTTTCTAGTTGGTGCTTGTACAAGTTCTGGCATGAATGTGTCATTTAGCAAGTTCAAAAACCGTATTTCCTTTGCTGAACTACTAGTCCCTCTGTCCCAATTCATGTCCAGGTAATTAAAATCTCCAATAATGAATGTGTTACACAGATTTGCAGCTTTCTCAATTGGCTCAAACAGTTGTTCCTCATCAGTATTCAAGGAACACTATAGTCACCTAAATTACTTTAGCTAAATAAAGCAGTTTTAGAGTATAGATCATTCCCCTGCAATTTCACTGCTCAATTCACTGTCATTTAGGAGTTAAATCACTTTGTTTCTGTTTATGCAGCCCTAACCACACCTCCCCTGGCTATGACTGACAGAGCCTGCATGAAAAAAAATTTCACTTCACTTCAAACAGATGTAATTTACCTTAAATAATTGTATCTCAATCTCTAAATTGAACTTTAATCACATACAGGAGGCTCTTGCAGGGTCTAGCAAGCTATTAACATAGCAGGGGATAAGAAAATCTTAATTAAACAGAACTTGCAATAAAGAAAGCCTAAATAGGGCTCTTTTTACAGGAAGTGTTTATGGAAGGCTGTGCAAGTCACATGCAGGGAGGTGTGACTAGGGTTCATAAACAAAGGGATTTAACTCCTAAATTGCAGAGGATTGAGCAGTGAGGTTGCAGGGGCATGTTCTATACACCAAAACTGCTTCATTAAGCTAAAGTTGTTCACGTGACTATAGTGTCCCTTTGATGTTAGATGGTTTATAGCATATCCTTACCAATAATTGATTTCCCTTCTTTTGCCCCAAGCAGATATTTAGCCATAAAGCTTTCACATTTTCCTCATCAAATTCTACTTGCTTGAGATTTGCTTTAACTCATGGTTGACATACAAAAACATACCCTACCACCTTTCCTGTTTTTTCTATCCTTCTTAAATAGTGTGTACCCATTTAAGATAACTGTCCAGTCACTTGTCTCATCCTACCATGTTTCAGTTATGTCTATAATGTCATATTGTTTAGTGTTTGCTATTACCTCTAGTTCCTCCATTTTGTTATTTAGGCTCATTGCATTAGTAAGCATACATTTAATATTATCATGAGTCACTTACATAATATTACATACCTCCTTTGTTTACATAGATTTTTACAAATCTGCTTTGCTGGTTTATTTTTTTTTCAATAATTGAAATTAAGATTGACACTTTAATTGTTCATATCCTTAACTACATCTTCAGTTCTGATTAAGATACAACACCCTGCTCCAGGAAGTTATTTTCATATGTGAAAGATGAACGTACTTTTGGCTTCAAACAAAATGTACTCCTCATGACAGCAAATATCTGAACTCTGCCAGTTAAATTCATTGTCTGTGTGTCAGCCAATCATTGGTTCTGATGACCCAAGTGTAACTTAAGTTGGAGTATAAAAGTGCACATGAACTATACATGATTTATTACAGTGACAGGCTTCTCTGCTTCCTTCAACGTTACACTTTCGTTAGGAGTCTGTTTGACTTTATAAGATTACTCTTGGCATAAAAAAAGAAAAAGATAGGGGAAAAAAGCAAAGTTAAATTTTAAAAAATGGTAAAATTAAGAATATATAGTTTTATTTTTGTTTGTATATTTATTGTACTTAGTCTAGTGGATTTAAACGACAGCAATCAAGCAACAGATAAGGATACCTTATGTAGTGCATGCATCTGGAGACAGAACAGCACGTCTTTGAGATTAGAAGCTATAAAAGTCCAGATTCTTAGCAAATTGCGATTGGAGCAGCCACCTAGCATTAGCAAGGATGCTATATCACTAATTCTCCCAAAAGCTCCACCACTACAAGATATAATTGATCGATACGATGTCCAAGGAGACGAAGGCAGTGAAGAGGCCCTTGAAGATGATGATTACCATGCTATCACAGAAACTGTCATAATAATACCTACAGAACGTAAGTAAATTATATAAGTTAACTTAGCCTACATTGAGATGTTCCATTTTAAGAAAAAATTACTTGCTTTGCAAGGATCCAGAATATTTTTGGATTCTTGTTTGCATTATTGTAATTTAACGGACATAGTCAGTTATCCCATTTTATTCTGGGCACCAGGAAGTCAAGTACATAAGCGGAACTAATAATTGTTTCATGTTAAGCGATTTCTGTTGTTTTGTGCGTGCTAAAAAATTTACTAATTGTTTTTTGTTGTATGAGGATGATAAAACACATTAAACAAATAAACATGTTTACGAGTGATACTTAGACACAAGTATTCTTGATTATAAACATTATATTTTAATCGTTAAAGTCAAAATCCTCACTGTCACAGTTATTGACTAAAATCAGAGCTGTAGCAAATTGAAATCCCAATTGTCAAATTTAGGTCAAAATTGCAAATTGCGCCCTAGGAGAATTTTTAAACAGCCTATTTTTGTGGTTTAGATTTTAGCTTTCTTCAATTCAAAGCTTGGTGAAAACCCACAAGTGTTGTGTTTTGTCTGCATGGTTCATGCATTAAATAAACATTTCCGATAGAGCTGGGAAATTACCTCAACACATCAAAGTCCAAAATTGCTCCAAAATAGTTTTAGGTGATGTTAAGCAAAGTTACATTTTTACACACTCCCTGATAAATTTGTGTCCAAAGTAGTAACCCTATTTATGCACTAGAATATGCTATTTTAAATTGGTAACAACAGCTAAATCTGATATGAACATGTTTACTTTGATCTAATAAATATTATTTATTCTCTCATTGACAAACATTCCAACATACTGTGCAATTAAAATACAATTCTCAGATATAATATTTACTGAAATAAGGAATAAGGTCAGGATGAAGACTAACCCCTTTTCATCCGCTCAGTGTTCACGACTGTTCCAAAAAATCTTTACTATATGTGAAGTAGGTATATCACAGGTAGAGTTAAAGTCAACCTTTTTTTTCATATGAATTCTTTTACAATCTTTAACCCCTTAAGGACGGAGCCAAATGTACACGTTGTGAACAAAACAAAATGTAAACAAAACCTGGCATTTGCGCTACATGTCTGTCCAACCGTAATACACCTCTTTCATATTAAATACACCCACCCTTATTACATATTTTATTCAGGGGAAACAGGGCTTTCATTTAATATCAAATATTTAGCTATGAAACATAATTTAATATGAAAAAAAGGGGAGAAAATAAGATTTTTAAATTTTTTTTAGTTCTACATGACATTTTAACGGTCAATGTCATAATACTGTTTGCTTTTACTGCAATAAAATACACATATTTGTATTCAGCAAAGTCTCACGTGTAAAACAGTACCCCCTATGTACAGGTTTTATGGCGTTTTGGGAAGTTACAGGGTCAAATATAGCACGTTACATTTGAAATTGAAATTCGCCAGAATGGTTACGTTGCCTTTGGGATTTTATAGTAGCCCAGGAAAGAAATTTACACCCATAATGGCATATCATTTGCAATAGTACACAACCCAAGGTATTGCAAATAGGGTATGTCCAGTCTTTTTTAGTAGCCATTTGGTCACAAACACTGGCCAAAGTTAGTGTTAGTATTTGTTTGTGGGTGAAAAATGCAAAAAATGCCAATTTTGGCCAGTGTTTGTGACTAAGTGGCTACTGAAAAAGACTGGACATACCCCGTTTGCAATACCTTGGGTTGTCTACTATTGCAAATGGTATGCCATTATGGGGGTAATTTTCATTCTTGGGCTACCATAGGGTCTCAAAGGCAACGTAACCAATCTGGTGAATTTTAATGTGAAAAAAATGAAACACAAGCCTTATATTTGACGCTGTAACTTTTGAAAACACCATAAAACCTGTACATGAGGGGTACTGTTGTACTCGGGAGACTTCGCTGAACACAAATATTTGTGTTTCAAAACAGTAAAAAGTATCACAGCAATAATATTGTCCGTGTAATGCTGTTTGTGCGTGAAAAATGCAAAAAAACGTCACTTTTACTGGCGATATCATCGTTGTAATACATTTTACTGTTTTGAAACACTAATATTTATGTTCAGCGAAGTCTCCCGAGTAGAACAGTACCCCCCATGTACATGTTTTATGGTGTCTTGGAAAGTTATAGGGTTAAATATAGTGCTAGCAAATTAAATTCCCTTTACTCTCGGCATGGGTTGTCAGGCAGGTCCCGCTAATTGTAATTAATTAAGATACCTAATTATGTAAAAATATTACATAAATATATATGTAGAATTAATATATGTATATATATGTATGTGAATATATATATATATATATATATATATATAATTTTTTAAAATATTTTTATTTATATATAGGTATATATATAGTGATATATACGAATATATTTATGTATATAGATATATGTTATTTTGTTCTACGTGTATTTTTATATAAATATATATATATATTAATATCACAATACAGTTAGAATGAAATAACACACATCTATATATTTTTTAATTATTTTTTTTAATTATTTTTTTAATTTAATTTTTTAACGTATTTACATATTAAATTTTTTTATATTATATATAAATATATATATAACAATAATTATATATATATTTAACCAGTATCAGTCTACGTGTAATTTTATATTAATATATATATATAATTATATATATATTAATAGTAAAATGCACCTAGACAGTGTATGTATGTGTATGTGTATGTATATGTGTATATATATATACTTAGATCATTAAAACCACCATCTATCCCCCCCTGTCCCCCTCATGCTTCCCTAAAAATAGTAAAATCTTATTTGTATTTAAGTCTGAAGGTAATGATTCTACTCACCAGAACAAATTCAATAAGCTTTAGTTGTTCTGGTGACTATAGTGTCCCTTTAAGATGCAGATAAATGCTGTTAATTTAGTAATTTCACATAAATTAGGTAGTAATATGTAGGGTATTAGTGAGATATGACTGTATAAAACAAAACTCAAAATATACTAAATGGTCTTGTATTGGTCTTGTATATCTTTTTGAGGGGATAGTAATATCTAACAATTTCTAAGTACTAGATTACGTTAGCAATACACTTTATGGAATTCTAGTACCAACATAAGCAGAAGTAATGTGTGTTAAAGGAACACTCCAAGAACCATACACACTACAGCATGCTGTCGCGGTTATGGTGCCAGCAGGGCCCTGGCATCCCCCAATGTAAGTAGACAAACATTTGATAATGGTTTGACAACTTACCAGGATCCACTGGGTAAACCGTTAGGGTATACTGGCCTATAGTGATCAATTGCCTCTCTCAGCCAGTGAGCTGGCTGTGCATGTCAAGGCTTAGCTCAGGAAAGCTAATGGAAGCTTGTAGCATGAGCTTCCAGCTTTCAGAGGAGGATATGAATAATGTACCATGGGGCTCCAGGTGAGTTGCCAAACAGTTAGCAAATGGTTTGACTAGCTATATTTGGGGGGCTCCAGGGCACCCCTGGCACCATAACCACTACAACATGCTGTATTGGTTATGGTGCATAGATTGTTCCTGGTTTTGTCATAAAGTGCAGCATGCACGCTTCAACACTATTAATTAGAAAAAATATTATACTTACAGTGAAATTCAAATCTTATGTGCAACTTAAGTGCGACTTTCCAGGATTTGAATGTGAAGTTTAAATTTGAATCTAAAATAGGAAAATGCAAAACATAGCTAACTATCTCCTAGTTTTCCTGTTTTGTTCTACAATTTGTGATTAGTAAAATTATTTACTAAAGTGTTAAATCTCACACTTTCACACAGATTCCAAGGAAGCCTGTGACATCCAAACATGTTAGAGGTGCATGAGCAGGTTGTGCCAAATAAATTACTTTTATTATGGCATGCTCCACATTGGATTTTTTAAAATTAAAAAATGTGAATATTTATTTGATGTTACATCTTAAATCACATTTTACACTCATCAGACAAATATTAAAACGTATTTGTATTTAATTACAATCGACAATCATTACCTAAAAAATACTAACTATAAACAAGTGATGTATACATATATATGGTGTCAACCAGCTGTATACAAATATACTTGTTTTTTTTGTCATCAGCCAGATAATATGCTAACCAGGATGGTTTGAATAAAAATAGGAAAGAGAGAACATAATTTGGCTTTGCACATGCAAACCTCTTGCATGGGTCTGTGATGACCCAGTAAAAACTGCACCTCAATGATATGGTTTGGAGGTTCCACTGATAGAGATCGCATGCTGGTTTCCTCTACATTATGATTGTGAGATCCTGAATAAGATACTCAGTTGGTACTTAATACTATGTATTATTTTATGGCAATGAAATGTTTCTGATACAGAGATTTGAAGTGATGATTCATTTATTTCATTTTCTTACAACCAATAATTGTCATGTTCAGAAAAAAGTTATAAAAAAGTAAAAATAATAGCTGAAATAAGATGCAGAAAGATCATTGATTAATTGCATAACTATAAAATTCAAAAAATCTGCTAGGTTGGCGATTTATACAACCTGGAAAAAACTTTAATGATTGGCTAGATCTCAAACCATGGTTTACGCATCCATAAGGAGTGATTTCCACGTCCATGGCAGGATCACTAGTAGTGGTTGTTACGTTCACAGCGGTATCTCAAGGAGTGGTTTGAACATCCATGATCAGGGCCGGTGCAAGGATTTTTGGGTACACAGGCAAAAATTATTTAGGAGCCCCCCCCCCCTTAAGGTATCTTCACCTGTGTCCCTCTTAACCCGCCTTTTGTTTCTTATCCCCTTTTATTAAATGTCTTACCCCCTTCAGTATCTTATCCCCTATTTCTTCCCCATTGTGTGTCTTACTCCCCCCAGCCTCTGTGTCTCCTTCTCTCCCAGACCCTTTGTGACTTTTACTCTTACCTGCTTCTTTTTTGTGCTTCTCTTTCACCCCCAGCCCCTTGTGTCTCTTTTTCCTCTTCTCCTGCCTCTCTGTGTCTCTTTCACCCCCAGCCCTTTCCACTCACAGGTCCCTATGTGGACTTTCGCAACCCCCAGGCCCATCTGTGTGTCTCTCACCCCCATAGTTTTGCCAAGCGGAGAGGACCGCCGGACCCGGCTGGACTGAAAGGTGCTCACTGAGTGCTCACATTAGTTCCTGTACTGCACACTGCTCCGCTTGGTAAAGAGGGGTTTTTATATCTATGTTGCGATCTCAAGGAGCGCTTTGCACATCCATGGTAGAATCTCTTGGAGGGGTTTGTACATCCATGGTGGTATCTAAAGGAGTAGTAGCCGCATGCCCATGGTGGGATCTAATGGAATGGTTTGCACATCTATGGTGGGATTTCAAGAAGTGGTTTGTACACCTTGTGTAGGACCTTAAGGTAGAGTTTGCACTATCCTTCTAGGTCATATAAAATCCATGTGCCCATTTCTTGTAGTTCCTAAAGGAACAATCTGAACATAAGGGGTTTAACTACTAACAACAGATTAAGAAATTGCAGCGATAAGGACAATTCTATATCTAGCTAAAAATAACTTTTACAAAACATATAATCATTTAATAATGTTCTTCTGCTAATTACAGCAAGAGAACAGGAATACTTCACCATTCATTACATGGAAGAACTACACATAGTAAATCAAAATGTGATTTGAGCATCAAAATAAAAAATAAATAATATTCTAAGGCAGGCCTGAAAGTACAAGTCTTCAACTTAAAAACGAACATTACATTGTTATGACGGCACTTTCTAAAAATAAGCAAAATACAACATAATTAACGGTGCCACTGTAGCGTTAAGAAACGTTAAAAGGGAAGCAGCTTTAAATCATATCTTGTTGAGTAGCACATAGTATTAGAAATGGAATGTAGCTCTTATCTTGGCTAGAGATCTAGCTACTTATATATAATACAAGCTCAAGTGATAATGCTTTTCTATCCAAAGCATCTAAAACATAGTGATCCCTTACCAGAATATGCCTCAGCAATTTTTCATTTACATAACTTAATGGCCATCATTCTTTTATGATTTTAGAGAGGAGATGGGCAGCACCAGCTGCGGCTCTGAGCCGTGCTGCTGCAACACTGTTACCTTAAAGGCAGAACTAGTTATGGTTACTTAGAAACAGGTAACTCGATGTACAAGATAGTACTGAAAAACATCCAGTGCCCCTTCTCTTCTCAATTTCACTACCAATTATAGGCAGGGCAGAAGTATTTTATAGGTAGATGTTTCAGAAAGACCGTTTCAACTTCAGAGTCTTTTTTTTTTGTATTTTTTTTTTTTTTTTTATGTTCAGGGTTATTCACTTAAGTGAAACTTGTGGGTAATTCAATGTGAATTTAAATGTCAAGGCTGTAACAGCCGAACTGAAAACAATTGTCTAAGTGATTTCGTCCACTTTGGCCTTAAATGTGATATTCACCTTGAATTCCCACTAATTCTCACTTTAGTAAATAACCCTGCAAGAAATATTACACTGAAAGTGGGGTCAATAAGTTCAGTGCTGCTAATCTGTGAAACAGCTGCTAGAGTTGTATACGTACAATTATGTTTTAAATATGTTTTAACTCTGTTTTTTTATGTGAATTTTTCAGCTGATTTTCCCAGTGAAGTGACGGAAAAAACAAAATGTTGCTTTTTCAAATTCAGCTCCAAAATTCATCTGAATAAAATAATGAAGGCTCAACTCTGGGTACATCTTAGACCAGTCCAAAAACCTACGACAGTTGTTGTACAGATCTTGAGACTGATTAAGCCTTTGAAAGATGGTACAAGATACACGGGAATCCGAGCTCTAAAACTTGAGATGTATCCAGGTTCTGGAACTTGGCAAAGCATTGATGTGAAAACTGTGCTGCAAAACTGGCTGAGACAACCCGAATCTAATCTAGGCATTGAAATCAAAGCTACTGATGGAAACGGACAGGATCTTGCAGTAACTAATAATGAAGATGGACTGGTAGGTTTTATATTCTGAAGAACCATGCCGTTAGTCAGTCTACTTTAAGCTTTTAGTATGAGGGTCATATTGTGCATTTACTGTTTCCATTGAATTTTCTCAGATGGCACACACACACATAAAGAAATTATATATTTCAATAAAGGGACATTCCAGATTCCTGAAGCACTGAAGCTTGCAAAAATGTTTTATGTGTGAGGTGTGTGTACTCTTTCTTTCATTTTGGAAAAAGTGCAGGTTTCAATAGAAATTGACGCTGTTATTATGGATTTTCAAGCACATACTTCCTGGTTTAGTTAGCTTTTTTTTTTTTCACTTAAAGGACCACTATAGTGCCAGGAAAACAAACTCGTTTTCCTGGCACTATAGTGCCCTGAGGGTGGAAGGAAGGGGGAGGAAGGGGTTAATCCCTTACCTCTCTCCTGCGCTGGCTCCCACGGCGCTGGGGACTCTCCTCCTCCTTCCGACATCATCGGCCGAATGCGCATGCGCCGCAAGAGCCGCGCGCGCATTCAGCCAGTCCACAGGAAAGCATTCTCAATGCTTTCCTATGGACGCTGGCGTATTCTCACTGTGAAAATCACAGTGAGAAGCGTGGAAGCGCCTCTAGCGGCTGTCAGTGAGACAGCCACTAGAGGCTGGATTAACCCTAATGGAAACATATCAGTTTCTCTGAAACTGCTATGTTTACAGCAGGCAGGGTTAACCCTAGATGGACCTGGCACCCAGACCACTTCATTGAGCTGAATTGGTCTGGGTGCCTATAGTGGTCCTTTAACTCATGGGCCAACATTTGCACCGAGCACCTGCTTTGCAAAGACTAGAAGTAGCGCATTGGGAAGTCTGTGATTGTACAGCCACAGAAAGTCTGGGTGTGGTTACAAGGGGAGAATTTGCACAGGTTTCAGACAATACATCTGCAGGTTTTGTTTTAAATACAACTCCAGTCAAAAAAACGCATTATTAAATGCATGCAAGTTTTTTTTTTTTTCTGGGGTATATCTACTAAACAGTGATTCTATTTTATTGTGTACTTAGTCAGTGGAGTATCTCTTTAAGGGCAGTCGTAAAAGACACTAAGTAAATCAACAGGTTTCTTAGCAGACAACATATAGAGTATATCTGCCCTCCTTGTCAGCTTTCCCTTCCACACAGGTTTCTCATTTTAAATACTGACAGACAAGAAGGACCAGAAGTTCGGGAGAGTCAAATGAATTAGGAAGGATCAACAAGGGAATCTGATGCAATATGGACCAGTAATGTCACTATACATCTCCACGGGACTCACAGATCTAACCCCTTGTACTATCTGTACTAAAATTGAACAGCATACACAAATAATTATTAAATAATTCAAACAGAAACAACAACAAAAATTTTTGTGCCTTATATTTTACATCAATCTATCAAGTGCAGCAAGTGCTTTAATCCAAATTAAGGCTTTAAAAAGCAGGTTTAACACCCACATGGTTATTTGCTAAAGTAAGAACTCAAAGTGCATTTAAACTTTAAGGACAGCTTAACAGAACTGAAAAAATAGCCACATTTGTGAATTTTTCCATTTTGGCTATATTGATCTTAAAGGGACACTCCGCTGCCCAAACACAAAATAAATAAAAATGACTGTATAGTAGAACGACCCCAAATGAAAATGTGCATGCATTTAATTTTCCTTTTTTTTTCATTGATATATCTAAAAACCCGCTTTTAAAGCCTGCAGTTTCTTCTCTGCAGCCTTTTAAAGCCCCCACCTTCTAACCTCACCAGACTTTCTTTGACTTTTCAAACACAGGCTTCCCAATGCAGTTCAATGAGAAGTATTTGCAAGGCATGTGCTCTGGGCAATTGTTGCTGCTTGAATTTAGTTCCACTAAGCAAACAGGAAGTAACAGGACCTGTTGTTTGCTTGAAAGTCAGGGGGTGTAACCAGATTCATTTGTAAAAGTGTTAATTTCTATTGAAATCTGCACGTTTTACAAAATGAAAAAAAACAGGACACACTTCACATGTAAAGCTTTTCAGCAAGCTAAAGTGTTTTAGGGGTCTGGAGGGTACCTTTAAATTTAACTCACTCACTTTAGTAAATAACGTTGCCAGTCTTCACCCATCACTCACTCTTACCCATATGATATACAGCACCTAGCCCACATTAAACATACATCACTTAAGTGAAACCCATAATACATACAGTGTGCTCAGCACACCCCTAGTGCATATTGCAGACACATAAACACATGACACATATACATAAGACACATATACCTATAAAGAACTGGTACTTATCATGCAATATGTATTCAAAGTGGCTCTCCCACAAAATATAAAATTAATCTAATCTGCTTCTATATAGTTCCCTGAGTCTGAATCTCTTTTTATTTTTTTCTGATCCCTCTACTTTTCAAAAGTAAAAGTAGGGACTATGTTTCCGTATGTATAAAAGTCTACTTGACAAAAGTTGACAATGGGGCATCTGAAAGCAAGGTTCAGTTTGTTACCAATCACATTTAACCACAGTCCATCAGTAAAAAGATCCCACAAGGGTAGACCACAGACATCAAGGTCAGCGGAGAACAAAGTGACTGCCCCCAGGTATTGAGACATAGCACATGGAAGAAAATATTCTAAATATAAGTTAAGCCAAGTGACAAGGGGGGGTGTAAAATCAATTATTTACTATGGACATGGGCCAAAAGAGACAGTGCCACTTTAATAATCAAGGGATTCAATGGGGCCTAGTAAAAAACAAAACAAACAAAAACATTTAAAAAAAATATCTAACATGCCAGCATTGCAAGCAGACATTACGCCTGCACTGTTCACTGCTGAAAATCAATTTTATGTCTGGTGGATGTAAATGCATAAAGGGGATTTACAAATTGATTCACGAAACCGGTCCATCTATCTGCCTGATTAATACATAAATAAATATTTTTAAACATATTTAATGAACTGTCTTATCAGTGTGAAGCTTTGACCAGCTTGAAAATTGTACAAGGATGGGTAGAGCCAAATACACTCTATACCAGTGACAAACTGTATATACGCTGGCCAGTTAGGGATGTTCTCATCTCTCACGTGACCAATTATAAATTGTATACGTCTTTTGCACAGATGCAATTTAACACTTTTTGGGGACTTTTCTCTGGTCTCCAGGGAAGGGGGATTCCTTAGGAAGAATTCCAGAGTGGAAGAATAGGGGTTTCAAATCAGGACTGTTCCACCAGATCGCAGACAGTTGGAAGGTAGCACAACATTGAATAAACCTGAGGATATGCTAAGGTTATTGCTTCTTTTTTAATGAAAAAGTGCTCACTGATAAAGCAATATTGTATAATTGCCAACTGCCTGAGTGTGAATGGGATATTACAGGAAATGTATTTCTGTATGAGTGAAGACCACATTCACTAACTGCTGTTCTGTGACGTATACCAGAGGTCTATATCATAAAATGTATTGTAAGTATCTATTGCAACTTGAAAACATATGTTCATACAATATTGCTGCTAGTCAGATGCACCATATTATCTGAGCCCTGTAGAGTACTCTAGTTTTCAATTATAGGTCCTCCATAGGGCAGAGAAAGACAGAGGGACTTATCAGAGTTACAACTCGAAAATCAATTCTCCAACTGGTGTTAACAAGACCTAGAGTCGTGGTGTGGCAGGTAGGTGAGTGTAATACACTTACCGTTCACATCTTCCAAGATGCCTTGTGTGAGTAGCTCCAAGGTCTTCAAATACTGAACACATTAAAACATCAGAATACAATTATTAGATGCCATGGCAACCTATGGTCTGTCATAAGCACCATTAAAGGGACACTAAAGCAACATAATCACTACAGATCGGCAGTTAAGTGCAGTGGTTTTAAACTCTTTGGGTAACAATCCTCAAATGTGTCGAATTATTTGTAAACATTTTGACAACAACCAACTCTCCTCAGTCACATTGATTATACAAAATTTACACTTCCGCATTAGCTATGTAAATTATAACCAACGTAAACCACAATAGTAAACTGTGAGTACTGGGCTAACCCACCACCAACCCTCTCACCATCCCTACACCCATACAAATGAATATAGGGTGGAGAGAACTATATACAGGTGAATACAGGCTTACTTAAAGGACCACTATAGTGCCAGGAAAACATACTAGTTTTCCTGGCACTATAGGGTCTCTAGGTCCCCCCCACCCTAAGGGCCCCCTTTCCGCCGTGCTCTAGGGGGTGGAAGGGGTTAAATATTACCTGTTTTCCCCCGCCGGGCTCCCTCGGCACGGGGACTCTCCGACTCCTTTTCGCCATCATCGGCTCAATGCGCATGTGCGGCAAGAGCCGCGTACGCATTCAGCCAGTCCATAGGAAAGCATTCTCAATGCTTTCCTATGGACGCTGGTGTCTTCTCACTGTGAAAATCACAGTGGGAAGCGCAGAAGTGCCTCTAGCGGCTGTCAATGAGACAGCCACAAGAGGCTGGATTAACCCATAGGTAAACATAGCAGTTTCTCTGAAACTGCTATGTTTACAGCTGCACGGTTAATCCTAGATGAACCTGGCACCCAGACAACTTCATTAAGCTGAAGTGGTCTGGGTGCCTATAGTGGTCCTTTAAGTAAGAATTGTCAGTGTGAGTGCATTTCAAATTTTACACCAAAATAGCCAAAACAGAAGTACATCTGGCTTAGAGAATTTTGCCAGTTTGGCTATTTTGTGCTTAAATGTGAAATTAATTTTGAATTCACTTTTACTTCCTGACAATTCTCAAGTTGGTAAATAACCATGAAAGACTAAAACTAAAAACCAGGTCTTGCATAAATATCGTGAATTAAAAATGGAAAAATAAACTTCTGCAATAATATGTATAAACAAAGCTCTTGGGTAACATGGATATGTTTTGTCTCCCTTTTAATAAAAAGTAATATAATAAATAAAACAAAATAAAAGAAATATTAAAAATATGTATAAAGTATAATATACCATATGTTTTTTAATCAGCTCTTTTTTTCATACTAATTTTACGTTCAAGTGTTTTCCTATGCCGAGTGCTTTGAAATTCCACATGCATCTCAGTTTTGAAAAGTGATCAGTGGGGGTCACATAGTATCCATCAGAGCAGCAGATGTTTAGTTCATTATGCTGTTTAATTTAATATCTGCGTACAATCTTTCTTAATTGCACTGTTTGGCAGCCTTTACAAATTTAACACCTCCATTTAAATGCTTTAGATTGTATCATGTATACTTCATTTGAAAAAGTATGTGAACTTGAGAATTCAATGTTTTATGTCTTGTTGTCACTGGCTATAGTATCATTTTGTACATGTTCATGATATTTACATCATATTTTGAAACATAAATTTGCTTACTTTTTAGTATTAGTGATTTTGGTGTTGAACTTTTGCGTTCACCCTGACCTGTAAGCTTAACTGAAAGTTAGAAGTAATGTTGAACTTAAAAGTAAGAAGATGCTTTGTGAAAATGTGTTTGTAATAATTGTCAGACAATAAAAAAAGACATTACACCGTAGTTGTTTCAACAAGCTAAAGTGCTTTAGGAATCCGAAGTGTCCCTTTCAGACAATAAAAAGCAGGCGATTTATCAACATGTTCTATCTATGAGTCATCAATGGAAGGTGCTTTCTGGTTCCAATGCTTTACAAGGTGAATGCTCCACATTTAGTATTTTAGACCATATTTTAGATATCTATTCAAAACACGTGATAAATATTATTTTATATAATTGTCTTGTTACTTTTCTACTTTGTGTTCTAAATTTCGACATAACAATGCTCTAATGGTATATATTGTTATTATGTGATTATACCTTATTTTTGTTTCTCCATCAGATTCCATTCATGGAGGTCAAGATTATAGACACACCAAAAAGGTTAAGAAGAGACTCCTGCCTCAATTGTGATGAGTTTTCCACCGAAACGATATGTTGTCGCTACCCATTAACAGTAGATTTTGAAGCTTTTGGTTGGGACTGGGTTATAGCACCAAAGAAATACAAAGTAAACTATTGCTTAGGAGAATGCCCAAATGGACGTCTGCAAAAATATGCTCACACTCATGTTGTTCAACAAGCCAACCCTAAAGGTACATCAGGCCCATGTTGTTCTCCAACTAAATTATCTCCTCTTAATATGTTGTATTTTAATGATGAATCAGAAATCATACAAGGTAAAATTCCTGGCATGGTGGTAGATCGCTGTGGATGCATATGATCATTCCATTTACCCATCCTCTAATACATTTTGCTGCCACAACACATGCAACTACTTCAAAATTCAGATTCTTTACCATAAGCTAACAAATGGTCAAGACTATTTAATCGAGTCTTAGCATAAAACCTTACAACTTAGAAACCAGATTGTATATAAATAAGCACAATTCTGTTGCAGATATTAAAAAGTCTATTAACAGGATGTTTATTTGGCCACTTCCGGCTTAGAGCATCACCATTTAGATAAGTCAATTGACTTATAAAATAATAATATCATTAAAATACGGTAGCTTCCACTTGAAATGCTAAGAAATAAATGTAAGATTATAAAGCGACATTGTTGGTGCCGAAAGCTAATTTATTTTGCAATTAATCTCTGGAATGTATTTAAAATAAACTTGAATATGTAAAATAGGGTGCAAATTCAAAGTACAGTACTTAAGCTCAATGTAATAATTTATGCACACGGTGCTTTAGCAAAACAGTAAAATTACTATAGTGATTGTTGTAGAATATCAAAAAAAAAAAATTTATGTTGGCATACACCTTCCAGAACAACCCCTTGCTTTGTTTTACTATAAAATTCTAGATTTTGCACTGCAAAACATCCACATTCTTCTCCCTTAAAATTTATTTGTTTTGTAGTTTTGGACTTTGTGTTTTTTCTATTATGCAATTTTTGTCGATTGTTTAATTGCTGTATACAAGTCCAAGACATACTTGAAAACAAAAATCATTTTACTTTGTTCTAACATGTTATAAATAAATACATCAAATGGTATGAACACAATTAAAACCATGGTACTAGGGCCATATTAACAGATTTAAAAAAGAATCTACTAATACAAACACTAGCAAGTTTATTCACTAAAGTGAGAATTGTCTAGGTAAAAATCGCTGAACTGAAAACAATGCCAAATTGGTGAAATTTTTCCCAATTCAACTTTGTTCTACAATTTGAAAATTACTATCAATTTACACTTCGGTAAGTGACCTGCTTGTGTAAAAAACAAATAGTAAATAACTAAGAAGTTAATCAGACAAAAAATACACTGACCTGGACCTTTCACTTGACCTAGTTATATATAGCTGTGAAAAAAAAAAAAATATCTGCTCATTACTATGAATGTAGAGATCATATATTTTAGTCATACTTTTCATTCAGTCTATTTTCTAGTGACATGCCATAATAAACTCAGCCTATCACTAAAAAATGTTAGAAAATAAGTTAAAATATGAAATATATTAAAAATAACATGGATGTGACAAACAACAAATATGTTTGAAACAAGAGAGCCATATGCACTATTTAAAATATATGTAAAATGAACTGCTGAGCTGTTGAAAAGAAATTTTCATGTGGACTTCACAATTTTTAATCTCTTAAGGACAGAGGCGAGTTTTCTAAGTTCTGGACAAAAACAAAACCTTGAATTTGAGCAATAGGTTTGTTCCACCGTAATTTAAAGGATCACTATAGTGACAGGAAAACAAACTCGTTTTCCTGGCACTATAGTGCCCTGAGGGTTCCCCCACCTTCATGGCCCCCCTCCTGCCGGGCTGAAGGGGGAGGAAGGGGTTCATCCCTTACCTCTCTCCTGTGCTGGCTCCCACGGCGCTCGGGACTCTCCTCCTCCTTCCGACGTCATCGGCCGAATGCGCATGCGCCGCAAGAGCCCCACATTCAGGGTCCCCCTCCCGTGGCGCTGAAGGGGTTAAAACCCCTTCAGCATCTTACCTTAATCCAGCGCCGGGCTCCCTCGGCGCTGGTGACCTCTCCTCCCCCTCAGACGTCAGCTCCCTCTGCCAACTTCAGCGGAGCCGAATGTGCGTTCATGGCAAGTGCCGCGCGCACATTCAAAGTGTCCATAGGAAAGCATTTCTCAATGCTTTCCCATGAGCGCTCTGCGTGATGGAGGCATAATATGCCTCCAGCGTGGCAGATGCGCCTCTGGTGGCTATACGGAAGACAGCCACTAGAGGCTGGCTTAACCCCAAATGTAAACATAACAGTTTCTCTGAAACTGCTATCTTTGCATCTGAAGGGTTAAAACCCGAGGGACCTGGCACCCAGACCCCTTCATCGAGCTGAAGTGGTCTGGGTGACTATAGTGTCCCTTTAAGGGTTTTTCTTCAGGTGACCCCATACATGTTACATAACATCTGTTAAAGGACATAAAGGGCTTTAATTTGATGTAACATATACATACACAACTTCTGATTATAAAAAAAAATACAAATAAATGCAAAAATATATTTTAAAAAATTACAACACATTCATTTATATGTCAGGATTTACAGAGTACACAATATGTCTAGAATTTCAGTTTATTTTTGATAGTTAAGGATTACAAAATACAAGGAGTAAAATATTGTTTCAAAGTGGAGCAATTTTAGAGTTTGGTATGTTTGTCTTGTAAGCCATAACAGAAAATACAAAAGTATACACAGGGCCGGGTGCAAGGATTTTTGCCGCCCTAGGCAAAAGTAAAGTTTGCCGCCCCCCCCCCCATGTTACATCATAATGCTCCGCCCATATGATCTGCCATGTTAACTAACGCCAGTGCTGCAGTGCCGCGGTGTTTACATTATAAGGCATGCAGGGACAGGCTATAGACACCAGAACAACTACATTAAGCTGCAGTGGTTCTGGGGACTATAGTGTTTCTTTAATGTGAGGTAAATTAGATATTAGTGCCACGAATAATATACTAGATTGCCTACTTACAACGAGATGAGGATGATGATGGGCTCTAGCTGCAGTCTGGCTCCACTGGTCTGGTGTAGAACAGGCTCTCTGGAGGCTGTTTGTAACTGTGGTCACAAAAATCAATGTTCTGGGAGAACGGGAAGCAGCTCCATTTTTTGGGGGCCCTTTACACAGCTCAAGGTCTGGGTTCCAGGGTCCACCTTCATGTTCCACCAATGAGATTGTTTACAGGGGGTGGAGTGTGTAGGGGATGTCCTGATATGTGTGTAAGGAATGCATTGTGTGAATCTGTGTTTGTATGTGTAAGGGCTGCAAGGTGTGTTTCTGTGTATGCACAGGATGCAGTGTGTGCGTGTGTAAGGGGTGCATTGAGTGTAAGGGTTGCATTGTTTGTGTGTGTGTGTGTCTGTGTCTGTGTGTGTAATGCATTGTGTGTTTTTCTGTGTGCAAGGGGTGCATTGCATGTGTGTGTGATGGATGTCACTCTTCTCCCCCCTCTCCCTCCCTTGTCACTCTCTTCTCCCCCCTCTCCCTTGTCACTCTCTTCTCCCCTCCCCCTTCCCACTCTCATTTCCCCTCCCTCCCCTGTCACTCTCACCCCCGTCAATTTCTTCTTCTCCCCTCTCCCTATTTCTTCTTCTCCCCCCTCCCCTACCAATTTCTTCTTCTCCCACCCTCCCCATTTCTTCTCCCCCTCCCTATTTCTTCTTCTTCCCCCTCCCCTCCCCATTTCTTCTTCTCCCCCTCCCCATTTCTTCTCCCACCCTCCCCTACCAAATTCTTTTTCTCCCACCCTCCCCTACCAATTTCTTTTTCTCCCCCTCCCCTACCATTTCTTCTTCTTCTCCCTTCCCGTTTCTTCTCCCCCCTCCCTACTAATTTCTTCTTCTCCCCCCTCCCCATTTCTTCTTCCCCCTCCTCCCCATTTCTTCTTCTTTGGTTTTTTTTTTTTTGTTTTTTTTTTGTTTTTTTTTATTTCTTCTCCCCTCTGGTTTTTTTTTTTTTTTTTTTTTATTCTTCTCCCTCCTTCCCATTTCTTCTCCCCCTCCCTCCCATTTCTTCTTCTCCCCTCCCTACCAATTTCTTCTTCCCTCCCTTGTCACTCTCTTCTCCCCCCCCTCCCTTGTCACTCTCTTCTCCCCTCCCCCTTCCCACTCTCATTGCCCCTCCCTCCCCTGTCACTCTCACCCCTCAATTTCTTCTCCCCCCACCAATTTCTTCTTCTCCCCCCTGTCAATTTCTTCTTCTCCCCCTCCCTTCCAATTTCTTCTTCTCCCCCTCCCCTCCCAATTTCTTCTTCCCCCCCCTCCCCTCCCAATTTCTTCTCCCACCCTCCCAATTTCTTCTCCCACCCTCCCAATTTCTTTCTCCTCCCCCCCCCACCTTTGTTGTAGCGTGGCCGAGCCCTGTATCATGATGGTCCGCGGGTACAGGTAGCTTTTGTTTCCTGTACCCGGCCGGACTAACACGAAGTGCACACTCTGTGTGTACTTCCTGTTAGTCCGGCCGGGTACAGGAGACAGATGCTCCCTGTACTCGCAGACCATCATGATACAGGGCTCAGCCACGCTACAGGGAGGGAGTGACAGGAGGGAGTGCTGAGCGCTCCCTCCTGTCAGCCCCTCTCCTCAGGCTGCGCCCGGGCGCTGCGGTCCGCCCTCATGGACGCACCGCCAGGGCAAAGCTGCAGCCACCTGAGACTCTCTAGAGACTGCCTAGTCTGCCTAACAGGTAGCGCTGGCCCTGAGTATATATTTATATAAAGTAGACATCACAGGCTATTTATCTAAGGATGTTTAACTCTTACTATGTAGCCATTTAACTGCCAATCTCTAAATATTGGAGTAAAATTGTGTTTTGATTTTTTAACATATACACATAGAACAAGATTTTTTTTTTTTAAATGTGTATTTCGTAAACCTGATGTGTACTACTACTGTGCAAAACCCCATAATGTGTACAGCTACAATACTCTCAATATGTGCTTTTGCCAATACCCTATGAAGTTACAGTGCCATGCAAGACACATGACTATTTCAGTTTTTACAATTAAAATTTCGATAAATGAAATTGATGGGCCTATTATGCATTTTGGAGCATTGTAACAGTATGGCAGTTGAAATTACCCCATACCGCATACCATTTGTGAAAGTAGACATCACAAGGTATGTGATATAGTATATTTTAAACCTTACTATACAGTTATTGTAGCACCAATATCTTTCAAAATTTATAGTATTTTATTTTCAAAAATGTTTACATGCACATGGCACACTGCCATGTGCATGCAAACATTTTTGTAGATTTTCTAAATTTGATAAGTTCTGCTGCAATAAAAATCCCTAAATTTAGTTCAACTATGTCTCCTGAAAAAGAAAGACCCCATGTCAAGTTTTGTGAGAAAACAGAGCTGGATTTATAACCAACCCATTGCAATTTCTGTTTTTTAAATGGCAAATTAAAGATGGGCTTATGGTGCATTTTGGTGAATTTTAGTATCTCACATATTTCAAATACTCCATAAATGCACACCATTTGCAAAAGTGGACACCATGGTAATTATCACATGACATATTTTGAGCTTTATTGAATTGCTATTTATACCACCATTTTTTTCAAATTTTGTGGTATTAATTTTTATTTTTTTGTACATACACATTGTATTTGTATTGGATTTGTATTGGATTTACCCCGTTTTGAATATCTTGCATTGTCTATATTTCCTATTTGAATGCCATGATAGATTCATTCTTATTCTTGGGCTGCCATATGGTCTCAAAACACCATAAAACCTGGACATGGGGGTTCTGTTGTACATGTGAGACATCGCTGAACACAAATATGAGCGTTTTGGAACAGTAAAATGTATAATGCTGATAATATCATTGGTGAAAAGGCAGCTTTTTTGTGAAAAATGCAACAACAAAAAAATGCTAACTTTGGCCTGGATTTGAGACTAAGTGGCTACTAAAAAAGACTAGACATATCCCATTTTGAATACCCTGGGTTATCTACTTTTTCAAATGGTATGCCATGATGGGGTTAATTTTAATTTCTGGGCTGCCATACAGTCTCAAAGGCAACATACAAAGCTGACAAATTTCAAAGTGCAAAAATGTAAAAGCGGAAAGCCCTATATTTGATCCTGTAAGTTTCTAAAACCCCATAAAACATGTACATCGAGGTACTGTTGTACTCTTAAGACATTGCTGAATACAAATATGTGCATTTTATTGAAGTAAAAGCAAACATTATTATGATATTCAGGGTTAAAATGTCATGCAGAAATAAATTAAATTAGGTTTCATTTATACATTTTTGATGTGACATAAAATCCCTGTTTCTCTTAAGCATATGATATATAATAAGGGTGGGTGCACTTAATATGAAAGAGGTAAATTATGGTTGAACAGACATATAGTCAAATCACAGGTTTTGTTTGATTTTGTTTTGATCAGAACTTGTACAATTGCTTCCGTCCTAAAAGGGTTTAATGTTTAAAATATAGAAGTAATTTAAAGTGACAGAGTTTAATATTTACTGTGGACACACCACCATATTATTTGCTGTTTAATGTAAACACTTTTAGTTGGCTGTGGTGTATGTGGAATGTTTGGCATTAGAAGGTCTGTAGAGTTCAAGATCCTTTTTGCTGTTTCAAAATGAAACATTGCACATACTGAATGCAAGCATCATGACTTAATTACAGTAACATAATCATGGTACTTGGAGTAATCCTTTAAACTCATAAATACATTTATCTATTCACTACATTTTGATTACATAAGAAATACAAGTATATACAATTAAAAAATACAATATAGTTTTAAAGGACCACTATAGTGCCAGGAAAACACTCGTTTTCCTGACACTATAGTGCCCTGAGGGTGCCCCCACCCTCAGGGTCCCCCTCCCGCCCGGCTCTGGAAGGGGGAAAGGGGTAAAAACTTACCTTTTTCCAGTGCTGGGCGGGGTTCAGCCTCCTCTCCTCCTCTGATCCGCCCCGTCGGCTGAATGCGCACGCACTGCAAGAGCTAATTCATAATGCTTTCCTATGGACGCTTGCATGCTCTCACTGTGATTTTCACAGTGAGAAGCACGCAAGCGCCTCTAGCGGCTGTCAACGAGACAGCCACTAGAGGATTTGGAGGAAGGCTTAACCCATTGATAAACTGCTATGTTTATTAAAAAAAATGGGTGAACCCTAGAAGGACCTGGCACCAAGACCACTTCATTAAGCTGAAGTGGTCTGGGTGCCTAGAGTGGTCCTTTAATAAAATTATAGGTTTTTTTTAATGCTTGTTTTACATTAGGAATCTTGCAATACTGTTAAAGGCAAGTCATAAAATGGTAACAATATAAAATAATATTGTGTAAAACTGTGCATATAACCTGCTGAATTCAGGATTGCTGAGGCTGAGTTCATTTTATGGGTATTCTTGGCACCGCTCCGAGCCTGAATGTTTCTGTCTGAGCTGAGCCAGAGAGTGCAGAGTTTAGTTTACTGGCTGAGAGTGATCAGCCGATGATATCCAATGAATGTGTTTATCCTGCATTGCAGGGCTTTAGCTCAGGAGAGTTAACAGAAGCTCCTTACATTGGGCACCAAGGCACTCCTGGAACCATAAACCTTACAGTGTGCTGCAGTAGTTATGGTGCTTGGAGTGTTCTATGAAAGTGGTGTTTTTAAATGTCATATCCTTCATTTATGATTTGTCTCTACTACTGTATACTTCCACTTCTATTTGCACTATGCATTACCTATGCACATTACTGGATCCTTTCTATTTTGTAAGATTTAATAAAACTGAGCTTTTATAACTGGTAGACTGAATAACTTTACATAATGTTTGTAAATAACTGTTCTGATTTCGCTGCTATTAAAATGTGAACACAAATCACTGACCAATGTTTTTTTTTTCTAATTTATTTTTTATTGAGATAACAGAAAAATCACAATAAGGTAGTGTGACAAACTTACTTCCCTGTGTGTGTTTGTCCAGGATCTTTTGGCAACTGCACATCCCTCTAGGATAAGGAATCCAGACTAAGACACAGTCCAGTTTCAAAGACCTCTGGCCTGTTTATTTTCTGTTGGTAAGTAACAGGATACAACACACAGCAAACCTTCTTTCTCCTCAAAAACACTTCCCTCACTCCACCCTGCTTTAACTGCAGTTATATAGCTGCTCACAGGCGAGGCTAATGACCTTGTTAGGTAGTGAGCCAGAACTCCTTAGAAAACCTGGGCTGGACTCATGCACAGCCACTCTGACAGTGGGTGGAGAATCGGCCCACCCTGCTCTTCCGAATACTCCACCCCAGGGACCCAAATAACAACAGAGAAAAAAAAACCTACATTTAACCTTAACTTTCCCTGGGGCTGCATGTGCTTAACCACATGTCAGGATAATGGATGCGCAAAAGTCTGGGTGCCAGATATACACCCCTGACCACCATCCCCAACACTCTGTCATAGTAGGGAACTATCTCACCAGGATCATAAAATCAGGAGACTAAAAGAGTTATTCACTAAACAAAGGTTCACTAGAGGTGAATTTAAAGGACCAGACAGCCAAACTGGAAAAATTCTCTATGTCAGCTATGCCTGCAGTTCAGCTACTCTGACCCTAAATTTGAAATTCACTTTGAATTTTTCTAGAGATTTCGATTTAGTAAATAACCCTGTAAAACAAAGTCTAGCATGGGCCAAATAAACAAGGTTTAAGTTTATCTGGGCCGCAAAAAAACCCCCAAACATTTATTTTCCTACAAACATAGGTTTATTTTGAAAAGTACAGTATAAAAAAAAAACAGCATCTCCCTCTACTAAACTGCAGCATCCCCCTCTTCTAAATCCCAGTCCTCACCCTATGCTTAATCCCAGCACCCCTCTAGCCAACAAGCAGACTCCACTCACATTGCTGCTGCCAGTATGTGACTCCGGAGTCCGGCCTCTGATATACCCCAAATGGCGCCGTCCGCACCCTGTGCCAAAGCGAAACCTCTTGCTACTTCTTGAAACCTGTGAAGGTGGAACACGTTAACATCACGTTGGAATGTGACGTGGTGTTGCATGCCTCCGTGCACCTCCAGGTACTCCACTGTCCAGCCGCGGCCATAGCGGGAGGATCCGCTTTGGCACAGGGTGTGGACGGCGCCATTTGGGGTATACGAAAATTGATCCGTGGGCCCCCCCCATGCTTACTCTGCGCGGGCCGGGGCCGCAACACATGGCGGCGGGCCCTGGTCGCAGGGCTCTGACCACTGCGACCGCGGTATGTACGTCAGTGCATGCAGATGCACACACACTTAAAGGACCACTACAGACACCCAGATTACATCAGCTCAATGAAGTGGATTGGGTGCCAGGTCCCTCTAGTTTTAACCCAGCAGCTGAAAACATATAAATGTGTTTCATATGTTTCACTGAGGGTTAATCCAGCCTCTAGTGGCTCTCACTGACAGCCGCTAGAGGTGCTTCCGCAATTCTCACTGTGAAAATCACAGTGAGAAGATGCTGGACGTCCATAGGAAAGCATTGAGTAATGCTTTCCTATGGGCGGTTTGAATGCGCGCGCGCGGCTCTTGGAGCTGAGAGGTGGATTGGGGCGGAGGGATCCCCAGTGCCAAGGGAGTCCGGCACTGGAGAAAGGTAAGTGCTGAAGGGGTTTTAAACACACACTCTCACAAACAGACGCATACACACTAGCTAACAGACACACACATTTACTGACAGAGACACACTCAGCGAAATACATTCATACTTACTGACAGACACACATACACACTGACTTACAAAACATACACTCTCACTGACAAACACACACTCACTAACAGACATCAAACAGACTCACTAACAGACACACACAAACACACTCCGTAATAGACACACACAGTAACACACTCACTGACACACAAACTAACACACACACTGACACTCACTAGCAGACACACAAACTAACACACTCACTGACACTCACTAGCAGACACACACACACACACACATTTTTTTAAAATTTAATCCCCCAGCCTCTTTACCTTTGGGAGAGGTGAGGGGATTCCCTGGGGTCCAGTGGTGCTGCTGGGTGGCCGGTCACCGGGCGGGCTGGCTGTCTTGCTGGTGGGCGCGCGAGGGAGCACTCTCCCCTGAGAGCTCTCTGCCCAGCTCCCTCGCACGCCGCGTACTGATGCTGAAGCTAGAATATGATGTCATATTCTGGCTCCGGCATCAGAAAACGGTGCGCGAGGGAGCTGGGCAGAGAGCGCTCAGGGGAGAGTGCTCCCTCGCATGCCCGCAGGACTGGCCGCCCGGTGGGCCCTTAGGTGGCCAGCTCCTGGGCCCCCCAGGAGAAGAGGCTGGCCACACTGGCATGAATACCGGGTCTGCTTGTTGGCTAGAGGGGAGTGCTGGGATTTAGTATAGGGGGAGGACTGGGATTTAGTATATGGGGGAGACTGTAGTTTAGTAGAGGGGGATGCTGTTTTTTTTATACTGAATTTTTCTAAATAAACCTACGTTTCTATGAAAATTTAAGTTTTGGGTTTTTTTGCGGCCCACATAAACTTAAACCTAGTTTATTTGGCCCGTGCTAGACTTGAGTTTGACATGCTTGCTTTAACCCATTGTAATCTAGGTATAACCTCCGACCAAATTAACAAAACTTCAGAGAACCAGGTGTAATTTGAAACAAACAATCTTTTTAACAAAAATAAAAGAAACACAGATTTCACAGAACCTAAATCATTACCACCAATGTGAATTAAAATCACATCTGGCTCTGGCAAATGTAAGATTCAGTGTTTAAAAACATCCAATAATTGTTCACATCTCAAACCTCGAACTCCCCACCAACATATCGAAACTTTTGAACAATCAAAATTCAGGTTCTCTCTATATAATCTCTCTGCTGCTCTTTTCTGAGCCCAGTTTATAAAAGAATGTCCAGTAATTAGGGCCGGATTAACATAGGGGCTGATGGAGCTGCAGCTCCAGGCCCAGGCCCATGGAATAGGCCCATTGATTTATAAAAAAAAAAAAATTTTTTTTTTTTTACATTTTTTTTTTTCACACACTACTCTTAGGGATTCCACCTGGCTTTTATTTTATTGGCACAGCCAGTATTTGAGGCTGCCTGGCTGGTGCCAATATTGCAGTGATACTGGCAATACAAATGCTGGTATTTTTCTCAGTATAAACAAGAGATTACTATGCAATACCAGCACTGGCCAGTAGGGGTCACTGTGTGTGGAGACAGGCAGGGATAGGAGATTCCAGCATATCCCTCCCTGCCTATCTATACTCACTGATCTGCAGGGGAGCAGCTGCAGAGAGTCCAGGCAGCAACTCCCACCCTGCAGAGACAGCCTACAGCTCAGGGAAGTAAGGGATGGGGGGAAAGGCTGCAAGGAGACATGGGGACACTGAGACACTGGGAGACATTATGGCAGACACTGAGACACTAAGGGACATTGGGAGACATTATGACACAGACACATGGGGACACAGTGTCCCCATGTCTCCCAGTGTCCCCATGTCTCCCATCCAGTGTCCCTGGTGTCTCAGTGCCCCCTAGTCTCCCAGTGCCCCCAGTCTGCCAGTGTCTCACTGTCCCCATGTCTCCTAGTGCCTCCATGTCTCCCAGTGCCCCAATGTCCCCATGTCCCCCAGCCAGTGTCTCTAGAGTCTGTGTCCCTGGTGTCTGTGTCCCCATGTCTTCAAGTGTCCCCTATTTTCCCAGTGTCCCCATGCGTCCCGGCCAGAGTCCCCTCGTCTCCCAGTGTCACTGGTGTCTCCGTGTCCCTAGGTCTCCCCGTGTCCCCAGGTCTTCTCATCTTCCTAGTGACATGGGGACCCTGGGATACATGGGGACACATGGAGACATGGGGCATTGAGACACTGTGATACATAGGATCACTGGGAGACCTGGGGACATGACACTAGGGTATACTGGGAGACATGGGGCACTGATACATAGGAACACTGAGACCTGGAGTAATCGACACATGGGGGCACTGGGAGGAATCCATCTATACAGCAGAATCAAACTAAGTAGTTTTTTGGTGATTTTACAGCATTTTCTCTTATGTCACTCCTTGTGATTTACATCATGTGATGTCACCCATACATATTTAATTATGCAAATTAGCAAGGCCGGTATGTTTTTCCAAGAAAGGTGGCAACCCTAACTACTTTTCACATACTCTTACTTAAGTATGGAAACTTAAGAGGGATGTATGGGAACAAAACTTGTGTGGACTAGCTGACAATGAATATAGTTAAAGGGACACTAGAGTCACCAGAACAACTACAGTTTATTGAATTTGTTCTGGTGAGTAGAATCATTACCGTCAGGCTTTTTGCTGTAAACACTGTCTTTTCAGAGAAAATGCAGTCTTTACATTACAGCCTAGTGATAACTTCACTGGCACTCCTTAGATGGCTGTTAGAGATTCTTCCTGGGTCATGGCTGCCTAAAATGCATCCAAACATTCAGTGTCTCCTCCCTCTGCATGCAGACACTGAACTTTCCTCATAGAGATTCATTGATTCAATTCATCTCTATGAGGAGATGCTGATTGGCCAGGGCTGTGTTTGAATCATGCTGGCTCTGCCCCTGATCTGCCTCTTTGTCAGTCTTAGCCAATCCTATGGGGAAGCACTGTGATTGGATTAGGCCACCATTTCTAATGATGTCAGCAGACTGCTTGTTTTTCGGAGTCTAACAGCATGCAGAGTTACAGCTTCAGGCTTGAATACAGTAAGATTTTGCTATATTTATGGAGGCATGAGGGTCCCAGGGGGGCTAGATGGTGGTGTTAACACTATAGGGTCATGAATTCATGTTTGTGTTCCTGACCCTATAGTGATCCTTTAAGGTAATGCTGACTTTGGTCTCTCTAACACTGTGGCATGTTCCCTTTCTTCTGCACTCACTACATACAGCTTTTCTCTGTCCCAGACTATATACCAGGAGCTTCTGCCTGCTAGTAAAAAGGTAAGGAGACAAGTGGACCAGCGAGTGCTAGGGGACAGACCTTAGAAAGCATTGAGCGAGTGCATCATTAGATGCATTTATGCCAAGCTCAGGGTGCTGTCTGCAATCATGCAGTTGGCCAGCTGCATGATTGGCAGGCAGCCTGACATGCATTCATACCAGGCTGGCCTTCTAATTCTTTGGGCAGACATATCCTCTTTTTGGGCATGCTCGCCCCTTTTGGCAGGTTACGTGATTTGTGTCAGTGGCACACCCTTTTACCGTGCCCATTGACTTCCTGCTTGACTGGACACTGCTGTTAGGGGTTATGGATTTACTTGAAAGATGAAAACATAAATTAGTGAGAGATTAGCCTAGGTTATGTGTTTTCTTATAGCGGCTGTTTTCTTTCTCTCCAGCACCATCTCCATCAGATACATGACGCTTGGGAGTGTTTTACTGTTTTTGGTCGATATGATTCTGTAATTAGGCCCGTCATAATTGTCAGCACCAGGCCCACTGGGCTCTTAATCTGGCCCTGCCAGTAATCCAGACCACTTTTGGCTTGCCATCTGGAAATGAGAAAAAACATTAACATTTCCATTTCAAAATTATAAAAACTGTTGTCTAATATAACTCTTAAATCTACCCGACGCCCATCTTCCAATTTTTTTAAATTATGTTCTCATCTAAACCTTGTTTAGCAGCTTCTGTAACTGCACCTATTCTAAAAGAATGTGAAGATAACTTAAGATGTCCCAACCTTAGTTCCTTCATGCATAAACTTAAAACTGAAAAGTTGTTAAAGGGATGCTAGTTCTGTGTAAGAGAAAAGGAGCATTTACATTGGGTCTGATTTGTAAAACTCTTTTGATTGACATCACTGGGCAGCATTCAGAGCCAACTACCTTCTCAATTGACAAACATTTTCCTTTGCCTTCTGTATCCATTTTTGATCCAGAAAACAAAAATTACTATCTTATTCACCTCAACGGTAACATCTCCAATTTGCAACCCTGTTGGGTTATTCTTACTTTGTGAGACTAACTCAGTCAGACGAATAAAGCTAAGTTGAATGCTGCTTTAAATAGAATAACTTCGTAGTCTGAGTGGCATACCCTTGGAAGTACATGAAACATTTTAAACAAAAGATGAAAAGACATTGGTCTTCTCTGATCTGGAGTTCTCTTCCTTGTATCATATCCCTTCCAGAATTTGATTGAAAATGAAATCCGTTGTAATGACAGGTCTGCCCAATTTCAAGAAAAAACAAATACCATGAAAATATCTCTTTATAACATTCCCTGAGAGACCATGAATAAGCTTTGTTAAGAATTCTAGTGTTTCCTGTCTACTCAATCTCTCTGGATCTCTGCCTTTACCCTTGAAAAATAAAAAAAAAACAGTCACTCCAGGCCCTGACATAGTATGACCATGTAGACTTAGCCAGAGATCTATGGATGTAAATATTATTTTTTTCAAAATCCAGTCCCAAAGGCTGGGGGGAAACCTCACACCCATTTTTTCTGCTGAGGAACGTAACTTCCGGAACCTCTGAAACTGTAAGCATGAAAGAGAATCAGCCACATTATTAACCTTTCCTGGCAAATGTATTGCTCTTACCCAAATATTGTTAAAAAAACATTCAAGCACTAAATGTCTGAGTAAATTCAAAACTGTCTTTCTGCTTATTTATTACCCAAACTACACCAATATTATCGCAATGAAAAATAATTATTTTATTAGCCAGATCCTTTCCCCAAATGTTTATTGCAGTTACTATAGGAAATAACTCGAAAAGAACTAAGATTTTTGACAAACCAATCTCCTCCCTATGAGTAGGCCAGGATTCAGCACCCCATTTTATACCAAACCCTGCTGAACCGGCTGCATTTGTAAATATACTCAACTCTTCATCAGACCTGAAATCTTCCTGCCACAATGTTCTGCCATGGAAACCTTTCAAAAAAGATTTCCATAATCAAAAATCATCTTTTATATCCTTGTTCACATGAATATGGCAATGTGGAGATTTTTTTCCTGAGAGTGCTAATGCTAGGTTACTACTAAACACTCTTCCCATAGGGATAACTCTTGTACTAAATGCCAATAAACCAAGCAAGGATTGCAATATTTTAACTGTAACTTTTCTTGCTGACATAACTTTATAACTTTCTCTGAAGGTAAACTGTATTAATCATAATACCAAGAAACTGCGGCTCAGTTGTTGGACCCATTGTTTTTTCATCTGCAAGTGGAACCCCAAAATAGCCTGCCAAACCGATAAAGCAATCTAGCAGCCTCTTGCAATCCTGTGTGTTCCTTGGGCCTATAAACAAAAAAATAATCTAAATAATGAAGAACTGAATCAATACCCAATACCTTTATCAGTGCCAAAAAAGTTTCAAAATAAAAACATGAAAGGGAACAACCCATTGGTAAACATTTATCAAAATAAAAATTTTCATCAAATTGAAAACCTAATGAATTAAAGATAACGGGTTAATTGGCAGTAGTCTGAATGCAGCTTCCACATCTACTTTTGCTAGCAGGGCACCTTTGCAACAAACTCTTACCCAGTTAACAGCATCATCAAAAGAAGCATAACTCACAACAAAATTATCTTTATTGATGCCATCATTTAAAGAACAACCCCAAAAAGCGTTCGACAGGGTCGGATGGGGCTACTTGAGTGAGGTCCTAAATGCCTTTGGGTTTACAGGTTGGGTACATAATGCAATATCGGCTTTGTACCCTTTTCCCTCTGCTCGAACTGTAGGGCCAAATATAACTGCAGGCTGGTTTGAACTTAAAAATGGTACTCGTCAAGGGTGTCCTCTTTCCCCTTTGCTTTATATTTTATCTCTTGAGCCTTTGGCCATAAATATTAGGAATAATCCATTGATTAAAGGTATACATACGAAATTTGCGGATATTAAAATATCATTATACGCGGATGACGCGTTAGTTACTCTCTCATCTCCAGAGGCTTCTTTACGTTTCCTAATGTATGAAATTGATAGATATTCCAATATTTCAAATTTTAAGTTAAATATTACAAAATCCACAGTATTGTTTCTGAATATGAGTAATGATCAGGTAAACATCTTATCCTAGACATATAAATTTATATGGACAGATAAAGAAATAAACTATTTAGGTTTATTTATAACTGCTAATGTTTCTAGTATTATGGAGAGAAATGTTGGGATCCTTATGAAAAATATGGATGTTAAATAAAAAAAAATGAAAAATCTTGAAACTTCCTGGCAAGGTAAAATAAATATTATCAATGCATACATTCTTCCCAAGTGGCCTTATTTGTTTTCCATGGTCCCATTGAAGGTTCCTAGGCCCTGGTTAGCATTGATACAATCAAGTTTTAATAATTTCATCTGGAATAATAAGAAACCTAGAATTAGTCAGAAAATTTTAACAAAAACATTGACTTATGGCGGTCTAAATCTTCCTAGTATTATCTATAGTTATTATGCAAATATTATTAGGCACATATATATCTTACAGGATCCTAAACTGGCCTCTGAACCATGGTTTATTATTGAGTCTGCACGGGCTCATAATGAAAAATTACAATACTTTATGTGGACAGTTACTAGGCCTATCTTAATGAATTCTTCTTCAACAAATGTATTGACATTATCTCAAACTTTGGAAGAATGGTTAGAAATTAAGTCGTGTAGACTTGATATAGTGGAAATAATTGTAAAAGACTTCTTGTTAAAGAATTGGGTCAATGTTGAAAACTTAAAGATCGCAGATATTATGCAGGGGGACAATGTAATGTCTTTTCAATCCATTATAGATACTCTTCATATACCACGGAGAGAAATGTTCACCTATATTCGTTTAAAACATTTCATTCATAAAAATATTATCAACTCTTCTTTATTTGCCAAAAAAATAGAATTTATATTTAGCAATCATTCTATTAAAAAGGTTACATCTGTTGCAGCTTCCATGTTGGAAGGTCTTAAGGAATCTCCCTACAAATTGATTAAGATCTGGGAACAGGAATTAGAACTGGAGATTCCTCTGGAAGATTGGTATTCCTCCTTAAGTCATTTACATAAACACATTCATTGTTTAAATTTGTCTGAATGCCACTTTAAGGTCCTTTATAGATGGTATTATACTCCGACTAGATTAGTTAGAATGTATGATTCCTATGACACTACTTGCTGGAGATATGGTAGTCATCCAGGTACATATATCCATATATGGTGGTCATACTCCGCTGTTAGACCTTTATGGTTTTGGGCTTTTAATAACTTTACGACTATGACTGCCAACAGAATTTTGGAAAACGCTGTCTCTCTTGCATATCAATTGGAATCTTAAAATACAAAAAGATATTTGTTTTGCCACTCATTGTTTAGTTGCTGTTAAAATTATTATTGCGAGACATTGGAAATCATCAAAGCCGTTTCAGAAACGGATTCTGATTAATCAAATCATGTTCCAAATTTCAATGGAATATGACTTGATTAATAATACTATTTTTAAATCGAAGAAAAAAGATTGGTATTATGAATGGTTAAAAAAATATAAGGGACTATATGGACAAACTCCTTCTGATACAGATTCTCTTTATTAAACTAATATTGGACATATTTAATAATATTTTATTATCACATAAAATAGTACCGAATTATACTTAAACTATATAATCATAATTTATTTATGGTGTACTAAAAATTATCTGGAAATGTCAAGAGATACATTAATATGGTCACTGTTATATGTTTTATTAAATTTTTTTTAAAGAAATTCTCCTGCTCGGAATAGGGTGATGGGTACTCCTACTGGGTTTTTTTTTTGTTTGTTTTGTTTGTTTGTATTTGTTTTTGGACACTATGTGATCATGTTTCATGTTTTGAAAAAATTAGAGGATGTATAATGATGTAATACGTTTAATAAGATATGTAATTATGTAACTATTTATTTGTCTGCTGCATATCTCATGAATTTGATTGCAAGGTGCAGTATATTTGTTGTATATGGAAAAATTTGCTTCAATAAAAATTAATTAAAAAAATAAAATAAAGAACAACCCAATGGAGAGGAAAAGTGGTGAATTAGGCGATTTTTCTCTTTTTCTTTTTTAGGAACTATGACAATATAAATTTAGAGAAAGGGGCAGAGGGGTAAATCAAATGGGCCTTCAATCCTACCCAGTTCTAGCTCTTTGTTAATCTTTTCCCAAGCAACTACAGGGTGATCTCTAACCAATTTTAAATTCTCCACCCATTGAAAAACATGAGGATTTTCAACTGGAATCATGAAACCCTCACGAAAAACTACCTCAATGATTCTGGCTTTCTACTTGTCTGGGTAAGCTTCTAGAAAAGAAAGCATGTTTTCCCATTTCACTGGGATCAAAGCTTTTGTGAACTGACTCTCTAACTGCAATCTGAGAATTGGACACTTTTCAGAAGAAGAAAAAGAGTGGATGGGCCCCGCTGCAGTGGGTGCATTCATGCCTATACAGGTGATACTCAAAAAATTAGAATATCGTGCAAAATTTCATTTATTTCAGTAATGCAACAGTAAAGGGAAAACTAATATATGAGATATATGCTTTACATGCAAAGCAAGATAGTTCAAGCCGTGATTTGTCATAACTGCGATGATTATGGCTTACAGCTCATGAAAACCCCAAATCCACAATCTCAGTAAATTAGAATATTACATGCAATCAATAAAACAAGGAGTGTACATAGAACAATATCGCGGACCTCTGAAAAGTATAAGTATGCATATGGACTCAGTACTTGGTTTGGGCCCCTTTTGCAGCAATTACTGCCTCAATGCGGCGTGGCATGGAAGCGATCAGCTTGTGGCACTGCTGAGGTGTTATTGAAGACCAGGATGCTTCAATAGCGGTCTTCAGCTCTTCTGTATTGTTTGGTCTCATGTCTTTCATCTTTCTCTTGGCAATGCCCCATAGATTCTCTATTGGGTTCAGGTCATGCGAGGTTGCTGGCCAATCAAGCACAGTAATCCTACGGACATTGAACCAGGCTTTGGTGCTTTTGGCAGTGTGGGCAGGAGCCAAGTCCTGCTGGAAAATGAAGTTGGCATCCCCATAAAGCTTGTCTGTGGAAGGAAGCATGTGGACCAACACCAGCAGATGACATGGCTCCCCAAATCAACACAGACTGTGGAAACTGCATCTTGCATCTTGCATCTTGCAGTGTGTGCCGCTTCATTCTTCCTCCAGACTCTGGGTCCTTGGTTTCCAAATGAGATGCAAAAGTTGCTCTCATCAGAAAAGAGGGCTTTGGACCACTGAGCAACAGACCAGGTCTGTTTTTCTTTAGCCCAGGTAAGACGCTTCTGACGTTGTTTGTTGTTCAGGAGCAGCTTGACAAGAGGAATACGACATCTGAAGCCCATGTCCAGGATCCATCTGTGTGTGGTAGCTCTTGATGCACTGACTCCAGCCTCAGTCCACTCCTTGTAAAAGTCCCCAACACATTTGAATGGCCTTTTTCTGACAAACCTCTCCAGGCTGCGGTCATCCCTGCTGCTTGTGCACCTTTTTCTTCCACACTTTTCCCTTCCACATAACTTTCTATTAATGTGCTTTGATACAACACTTTTGGAACATCCAACTTCCTTCACAATTACCTTTTGAGGCTTTCCCTGGATGGAGGGTGTCAATGATGGTTTTCTGCACAACTGTCAGGTCAGCAGTCTTCCCCATGATTGTGATTCCTACTGAACCAGACTGGTGACCATTTAAAGGCTCAGAAATCCTTTGCAGGTGTTATGGCTTACTTAGCTGATTAGAGTGGGACACTGTGAGCCTAGAATATTGCACCTTTTCACAATATTCTAATTTACTGAGATTGTGGATTTGGAGTTTTCATGAGCTGTAAGTCATAATCATCGCACTTATGACAAATCACGGCTTGAACTCTCTTGCTTTGCATATAATGCGTCTATCTCATATATTAGTTTCCCCTTTTACGTTGCATTACTGAAATAAATGAACTTTTGCACGATATTCTAATTTTTCGAGTATCACCTGTATATACAGTTATTCTGCCATTTGCATTGGGCCTCATTGAATGCCCAGCAGATACCTCTTTTTTGTTGAGTATTGGTATTAAATCTGTTAAAGGAAAAAGGGGGACTTTTGTGGCATCATAAGGCTCACTTACAAGCCTATGTCTTTCATACCCCATGACAAATTAGGATGGACTGCCAGTTTCTGACGAAACCAACATTTTTGTATGTCTCCAGAACTGTGTCAAAGTATTAAAATAATTCACTACATTTTTCTGGGTGTTTTTCCCCATAAACTGCAGCGAATATACAATAGGCTTGTAGCCAATTATTAAATGTTTTAGAAACCGGTTTCTTTTTTTCTTAATTTTCTTTTAAATCTTTCACGGTTGGTAATAGGGAAAATAAATGAATGTCATCACCTTTCCAAAAATTTTTTTACCGCCTTAGTCAGATGAAAGCTCAAAGGGGAGCTTTCATATGCCAAGGCTTCTTTCCTGCTAACTTCACTAACACCCCATATTAGGCTCCTCTACTACCTCCCATGGGATTCTGTTGGTATCAACCCCCCAAGCCTGAGCTGGATTTGCACCCTTAAGTACATCAGCTAAAATAAAAATAATTTCACCAAGTTTTTGTAGAATAAACTCACTCTCCCGGGGGTTACCAGCTCTGCTTTTCTGCTCTTTCTGTGGCCGGGCTGCCTGTGGTAGAAGCCTGCTCAGACCAGCTGAAGTACTTGGAGCCTCTTCCTCAGCCTCCTTTCATTGTCTGCATTTTCTTCCCCTTCTTCTCACAGGGGAAGGTGGGAAAACCCTCCAGGGCTTCTTTTGATGCTTGCCTTCATAGCAAGCATTCGACGACTGTGGGGTGCTGACTGTCTTCATTGTCCGACAATTCTCCTTTACGCTCCTGACTGGCCACTGTAGCAAGGAATTCCAGGTAAGAAAATTCTCTTCTTTAACACATCGCTCTTCAAAATCTACAGACGACCCAGGGTTCTCTGAAAAAAATTCAAGCATTCTGGAAATACACTCCTCACAACCAGGAATCAAAATTTGCACTTTGAGGCACTGTACCAGCTCTTCAAAAGCCCCAGACATGTTAATTAAAGCTAAAACCACCAACCAACAGTTTGATGTGGAGCTGGCTCTTTTAAGTTATCCTGTTAAAGTGAGCTGAGCTGAGAATTACCTCAGCTATTTAAATCTAAACTGTCGCATGCTATCCTAGAATGCTGCCCTCCAATCACAGCCCTGCACTAAACTAGCACGCGCTACTAAAACTGACTATTTTCCCACTAAAACTAACTGAAAACTAAGCCCCTCCCCCCACAGCTACATGTCGCGCGGGGCTAATGGCCCGCACTATCATTTTAGCAATCCTTGTTAATTGCTACAATTGCAGAAGTAAAGACCACACAGCTGGCTCTTGTCAAGTCATCAAATTCAATAATGTGAATCAGTTATATAAGATTAGAACAATCATAAAACAGGAAGAGGCATGGACTTCAAGTGCAAAATTACATGACTTTGTTACCATGGATCCCATGAATTACCATGACATGATCATAAAGAGCAGCTCACATAGCCATATTACCATATTAACCTAACAACATATCCAGCCTTGTGTATATAGATGTAATTTCATTGTTTATATGTAAAAATATATCAAGTATATCAAAAAAATTGTTATATCATAATAAAAACAAAAAATGTCTATTCCTATATAATCAGCTGCCATCCTTTATTTTTTTCAATAAGGTTTTTCACAATATACAATATTAAACTTGTTAATGTACCCATCTTATACATCATCAGAGGGGTTACTATGAAGGCCTCCAGATTCCTAGAGATGGTAGTTCAATTTAATAAGCAAGAGAAAATTCAACAGAGACCAAAAAGAACGTGAACAAACTGTTGATCCAAAAGAATGACAAATATAGCATAGAACCTTGCATAAATCACTATAATCTTTCTAAGACGTTAAGACATATGAAGGTATAGGCTTGTTTCTGTAAACTGTATATGTCTTAATTTACAATAGGTAAGGAAATAGAGTGAGAAAATAAAGGAGTTTGGGTAGCAGGGCCAAATTAACAGATAAGGCCTGCTGAATCTTTTAATCAATAAACACAAGATTTTGGCATTCAAATTATTTTTAATGATGAGCAAAAATGGTTACCCACTATAATAAAAGGCAAAAAAAACTAATGAGCTGATAAACAAATTGCGTTCATGAAATGTATTGATTATTTTGTGAGAAAAAAGGGGGAGAGGAGTGGTTGGAATTACCTTATTTTACGATGAAGTGCATACGGTCCGTATCCCTGTCCAATCCAGACATTGTATTAGCTTGATTGATGTTTAGGGAAAGCCAATAAATAGCTGCTCCTTCTGTGAGGTTTGGTCAATTGTGAAAAAAATGGGAGAGAGAATTAATAAATAGCAGTGTAGGACATTACACTGTAATCTTTTATATACATGGTAAGTATATTTATTGGAATATAAAAAATTAATTAAAACAAGAATATTAAATACAATAATGTGCAAACATCTATATAAAACAAAATCTCTGTGGTGTCCTTAATTCCGAGACGCGTTTCACTGTGTACAACAGCTTTCTCAATCAGTAATCTCATGGCTGTGCTTCAAGCTTTAAAAATCCCTGTTTGTTCTTCAATTGGCCGAACAGTCTGTGATTTGACCAATCGTAGGTCTGGTTTCCGGGGGCATGTTGGAGGCCGCTGGGGCTACTTTGTCATTACGTCCACTGTTTTGACGTTGCACGCGCTGTTCACAGTTGCGGGCAATGCCTCCTACTTACATGGATACCTCCTTCCCGGTGTTCTATCAAAATCCCCTACTTCATGAAAATCCCCTACCCTCGTCACTTCCGGTGCAGTGAATCAGCTGGCTCCTGTGCTGCACATGCGTGCTAGCATTCCTGCTACTCCTCCACAGCAAGGTCCTGGAAGGTAAGTAAAACTAGTTTTACACTTTCATTATAGTTAGTGCATTTACTAAGCTTAGGCACATGGGACATTTAGGGTTAAGTGAGGGTTCAAATTAGGGTTAGGTAAGTGATTCTAACCTCTTTCACACTCTATTCTTACCCTAACCCTTGGGGTAAAGGTTAAAATAAAGTGTGAGAAATCACTATTTAGTGATATTCCCCTAATGTGAAATATCACTAAATATGAACAAGTCCCTAATCCTAACCCTAATTTGAACCCTAACATTAACCCTAAATGTCCCATGTCCTAAGCTTAGTGAATGCACTAACCATAATGAAAGTGTAAAACTAGTTGCTGTGGAGGAGTAGCATGTGCAGCACAGGAGCCAGCTGATTCCCCATACCGGAAGTGACGAGAGTAGGGGATTTTCACGGGTAGGGTGACATTACTTCCTATGTTGTCATGCTGCCATATTTGAACAGGGCCAAGTCCTGACATAGACAGCTCTATTCTGTTGGTTTATCGAAAACATATCTAAATGAGGAAATATATTCCTCATAATAACAGAGATTAGGATAAGAAAATAGGGGAAGAAATATAACAGCACTGTTATCATTTATATAATATCCCATTGTAACAATTAAGAGTTTTATATATCTATATCTATATATACAATCAATTCAAAGAGGTTCTGTGCTCAGCTGCAAATTATACAATTCAAATAAGAAAAGCCAGCACTCAAGGACTTATAAACAAATAACTTCTCAGTTTATTCCAATATAGTTGTCAACGTTTCAGTTCATGTTCATGAACTTTCCTCAGGACATAAAATATAAAAATATATACATAAATATATGTAAATGTGGATAATCTTTTGAATGTCTAAAAATTGTAAATAACAAGGGTCGCTGTTGTGTTTATGTTTAAAATGAAGAAATACGCTTGACTCAATATGTTGTCTTCAGTAAATAATTTAAAAGATTACTGCAACCATCATGACCACTTCTGTTTTTTTAAGTAATCATGGTGGTAGGCATCTAGATGTGCAGTGTTTCTACTTGAAACACTATACATCTAGAGTTATTGGCACTTGTGTGCTGGTGGCAAGATGCACCCCAGCCACATGTTACTTAGGCAGTCTAGACATCCCAGGCTGCCTATTGTCAATACTGTGCATAAAATATGCCTGTTGTCAGTGTGCACTGCATTCTGTTGACAGACATAACAGCTTCTTTCTTGCAGGCAGAGCCGACAAGGAATTTTATGGCAAGACAGGAGGCTTCATATTTGCTTATCTTTCTTTACTGTAACTCCCAGCAGCAAAGAAATGGTTAACAATGTTGTATGGAAAAATCAACCAATCATAACATATCTCAACTACAATATAGTGTCATCAAACTCCTCCCACTTCCTCTTTCTTTGCTGCTTGCCTCCCAGGTGAGTCTGCTCCAATTGCATTGCTTTACTGGTTTAAGTTACTTCAATATTTATTTAATCTTGTTACTTACATACATATACCTCATCTTAACAAACTTTATTTTTTGATTTACTCATCTTCCCCTTTAAATATTTTCTTCTTTCTCCTCACATATATATTATTTTTCCCTTATTCACTGTATTTGTATTATTGGATTGTTCTCCTTTAAAATTTTACGTCCTACCGGATTTTTTCTCTGAACGGAGGGTTTTTTCAAACCCTGCCGCTTTCAATCAGCTGGCCGCGGCTTTTTTCTCACAGGAAGAGCCGCGGCCCATTCTCTTTTTCTCCTCAGCCGCGGACTCCATTTCCCAGAGCCCGCGGCTGCTATTTCCCGCCCTTATCCTTCCTCCCGCCTACTAGCGTCTGTCTCTTGTGACGCAGACTTTTTCCCGCCCTTTTCAACGGCGGCAAGCTCGCGGCGGCCATTTTCAGCCTCAGAGTAACTGCCAACGGCTCCTCCACTGCGGCGCACAAGTTCTTTTTTCAAATCCTGTGGGTACAGTCATATTACTGACTAGCTTGTGGAAGGTAGGTTGCTGCCATCTTATCTCCACCTCATTTCATATACTCATTAAAAAAACGATCACTATACTGATCTATCTCCTATTTGTTTTTTCCACAGGCTTTGCCCACACAGGACCATTCTATTACAATCTGGGTGAACCCCTTTCCCTAATTTGTATAATTACAGTGTGGTTTAATTTTATAAATTTTGTGTGATTGCCTATTTTATTGCCCTTCTGTGGGTGACCCCCACTTACTTATTTAAAGTACATATTATGTACAATATCTGTGTGGTTGACACCACCTACTGAAACACTGCTGTGTTAATATTTATGTGGCTAACCCCACCTGATCTATTTTTGTGGGTGACCCCCATTGTTTACTGTACTTTATATATACATTATATATACATTATATATATTTATTATTAGTGTAAATTTATAGTGGTGACCCCACCTCAGTAACTGCACAATATATTTATTGTTCACAATCTCTATTATTGGGTGATCCCCATTAATTGCCCTTTACTATTTTATTGTGCCAAGCATTTGTGGGTGACCCCCATTGAATTTGACGTCTCGTGGGTGACCCCCACATCATACTTTCTAATTGAGTTGCCTCATCATTAATTGACATTCTAACGCTTATAATCTATATATATATATATATATATATATATATAGAGATAGTTGTTTTATAGGGTTTACATTTATCTTAAAATTGACATTATGTCAGATCGCCAAGACCCTGCGATTTCTGCCGAACTTAAGGAATGGCTTTTCTCAACTATCGCAGAGTCCATTCCTAAGGCTCTGGTAGCCTACCATGACCGTAATCCAGAGGTACACCCCTCTACTCAACAACCCTCTGATTCTGAGGATTCCCATATCTCCGACCAAGATAGCGCCCCGCGCAAGAGACCCTGGAAAGGGAATAGCGCTACTGCGGGCAAGGGCAAAGCTCCTGCTAAGGTCGTTAAACACTCTAACCCACACGTTTCGCAGGCTACTACAGACCCTCTAGAGGGTTCTACTTCACATTTGTCTGGCCATATTCTAAGTGACTATGACCCTAATTACTCTGATGAGGATCCCATGGTGAATGTGCCCCAGGATTCCTCAACATCGGAGTTTGTGAAAGAAACCTTCCTAAGTCAAGATCACAAGAGTAAGGTACCTGACTCAGACACCCTCCTGGATGCTTCAGGCCTTCCCCTTTTTGACCCAAGGGTGATACGCCACCCGCGCTCAGCAGAATGGGCTCCCCCAGATCATATTGCTAATTTCTGTAAACTGTGGCTTCGCAAGCCTCTCGAAAAAGAAATCAGAAACAAACTAAGGGCTGAAGAGACCTCTCCAAGCATGTCTCAGTTTTTACCACACTCAATAAAGCCCAGTCCTCCCTACGTAGGGTGTTCCGTCCCACTTTTCAAAATCGTTTTTCTGGGAGAGCTGGTCGCTCAAGGGGCCGAGCTACCAGTAGAGCAGCCTTTTCAGGCTACAGGCCCCGACCCACAGAGTATTGGTCCACGGGATACTCACGACCCTACCACAGGCAGCTGTTCAGCACCAGAGGCTCAATTCGAGGACGTGGCTCTGCATCCCTGCGCGGACACACTGCTTCAGGTAATGGACCTTGCTTATTTAAAAACTGTATCAATCGCAGGTCGATTAACATTCTTTTTCCCACAGTGGAAACTTCTTTCTCAGGATCTTTGGATCCTTCATACAGTCACAGGTTTCAAAATAGATTTTATCACACATCCAGTTCAATATTCTCACCCGACACCCTTAGGGATGTCAAAAGCAGATACTCTAACCTTGAACACAGAACTGACAAAATTGTTACACAAAGGGGCGATCGAACCTTCGCCTTTCCCTTGCACCTTCCTCAGCAATATATTTCTGGTTCGGAAGAAAACGGGGGACCATCGTCCCATTATCAACCTCAAGGCGTTGAATCGCTTTATCACATACCGTCATTTCAAGATGGAAGGTATCCATCTTCTCAGGGACTTGCTCTGCATGGGAGACTGGTTCTCCAGATTCGACCTCAAAGATGCTTATCTGACGGTCCCTGTAGCACCAAGTCACCGTGCCTTCCTCCAATTCCGTTGGCAAGGCGACATTTGGCAGTTCACCTGCCTCCCTTTTCGGACTTTGTTCTGCTCCATGGTGTTTCACCAAGTTGATGAAACCAGTCATGGCGCTCCTTCGTTCTCAGGGCATACGTTCAATTATATATTTGGACGATATCCTGATCATGGCACAAGATCAGCAATTACTTCGCACACACACACACATGACCTCTGCCCTCCTTCAAAACCTAGGTTTTGTCATAAATTACCAGAAATCAGACCTGGTACCTTCTCAAATAGTCCAATTTTTGGGTTTTCAGATAGATTCAGTTCAAGCAACTCTACAATTACCCTACTCCAAAATCAAAAACATAAAGCGAGAGATTCAAAAATTACTCAAGTCACAACGACCTCGACTCCGCGACCTAGCACACGTGCTGGGTCTTCTGTCTGCATCAATTCAGGCTATTTTTCCAGGGCCCTTGCATTACAGAGCAATGCAACGGCTGAAAACCTCCTATTTACATCGCTCGACCTCCTACGACCAATTTCATTTCCCTAACGGACGAAGTTCTCATCGAACTTCACTGGTGGCTTCGCAATATGGAAGCCTGGAATGGGAAAGCGATTTTCGGATCTCAACCAGATTTTATTCTGGAATCCGATGCCAGCCTACTCGGTTGGGGCGCTACGTGCGCCCAATCATACACAGGAGGTCTCTGGTCCCCGTCGGAACGAGCACTTCACATAAATTGTCTCGAGCTCATTGCCGGATCCTTCGCGATCCGCAGCTTTGCCAAAGAAGCCTCCAACTGCTCTCTGGTACTTCGGATGGACAACATCTCCGCAGTACGGTATGTAAACCGTCTCGGGGGGTCCAAATCGAAACTACTGTCAGACCTCACCAAGGATCTGTATCAGTTTTGCTTAGACAGGAATCTGTCTATTCGGGCCGAGTATCTCCCAGGACCCGACAATTTAGTCGTGGACTGGTTCTCACGTCACTGGAGGGATGCCAGCGACTGGCAATTAGATCCTCTTCTATTTCACCACATTCACCTATTGCGGGGACCGCTCACTCTCGACCTCTTCGCGTCTCGGCTGAATCGTCAAACAGACGATTATTTCAGCTGGTTACCAGACCCGCTATCCCTAGCTGTCGACGCTTTTCTCCAACATTGGCCACGGGACGGAGCCTATGCCTTCCCTCCCTTCTCCATGATTCAACGTACTCTCCACCAGGTCAAATCACAGGGGGTCAAGATTGTGATAGTTACCCCTCTATGGCGGGCCCAGACGTGGTTCCCCACTCTTCTGGAACTTTCCACAGACTACCCCATCATTCTACCTCGCTCACATCGGGTTCTCAAGAACTCGACGGGCGACTACCATCCACTAGCTCTACAGGGCCACCTTCAGTTAGTGGCCTGGACAGTTTCAGGGGTGCTTGGCATGTCGCAGGACTTTCAAGCACTGCTCAAACACTCCTATGGGATTCATGGGCACCAGGAACCAGGCGCACCTATCTCGCCGCATGGCGAGTTTGGGTCAGCTGGTGTCTGGAGAGGGATTTCGATCCCGTTTCAACATCTCTCTCAGCCATTCTAAATTTTCTATCATTCCTTTTCGATCAGGGTAAATCATACCGATCAATTAATGTTTTTCGTTCCGCCATTTCGGCGGGACATGACCCTATTGATAATTCCTTAGTTGGGAAACATCCTTCTGTGTGCAGACTTTTACGAGGCATTCGTTTGACGAGGCCACCTTCTGCCAAATACTCTGGCTTCTGGGACATATCTCGGGTCTTCGCACTGTTAGAGTCCTGGTCTCCTAACGAGGCCTTATCCCTTCGACAGCTCTCTGCAAAATTGGCCCTGCTACTGTGCCTGGTGTCATTCCGCAGAGTTTCTGACGTTCACGCTTTTGATTCACACGCCGTCTCCTTCCAACCAGAAGGGGTCCGATTTACGATTACTAGGCGCACTAAGACGAATTCCTCGTCTGTCTTTTACCCATACTTTCCCAACAGGCCGGCTCTCTGTGTGGCTCTGTGTACTCGTTGTTACACAGAGGCAACTGCCGCCCTACGTTCTCCTACCGGTCCTCTTTTCATCTCTTATGTCAGACCTCACAAACCGGTCTCTTCTCCCACTATCGCTCGCTGGATAAGATGGTTACTTATCCAAGCGGGAATCGATAGTTCATTTGGGGCCCATTCGGTTAGGGGAGCGGCCGCTTCCTCTGCCTTTCGGGCCGGCAGTTCATTAGCAGATATTTTGTCCTGCGCAGATTGGTCAAGGGAATCTACCTTTCGGACTTTTTATTTTAAACCAACACAAACACATGCGGCTTGTTCTATTATTCGAGAGCGTTAAAACAGCAAATATGAAGCCTCCTGTATTGCCATAAAATTAGGGATTATTCTAGCTTGTAGTGAACGAATAATCTGAATTTTATTAAAGACAAAAGGCGAATATTTTCCCTCCCTTCGTTCACTCCGGAACCCACCCTCGAGGTAAGTCTCATAATCACTAATTAATGTATGATACCATTATTTACATACAAATCTGCTATATACGATTTGTTCATCTTGTGGTCCTACACCTATCTCATAGAGTGCTGATAGATCTTTATAATTTCGATTATTCTGTCAATTTGTATGAACTATAATTGGAAATAAGGGGTTCAACTATATATATATTTTTTCTCTTGTCCGAGAAACCTTACTTTCACAAAGTCTCTTTTTTCTTTTAGTGTGAAGATCTCAAGTTTATTCGATCAACTTTCCGTTTACATGGTTGACTTCATCTCGAGTTTCAGCTTCGGGAACTGTTCCGGTTAAAGTTTACATGGTTGACTTGCTACTGACTGGCAACATCAAGAAAGAGGAAGTGGGAGGAGTTTGATGACACTATATTGTAGTTGAGATATGTTATGATTGGTTGATTTTTCCATACAACATTGTTAACCATTTCTTTGCTGCTGGGAGTTACAGTAAAGAAAGATAAGCAAATATTCGCCTCCTGTCTTTAATAAAATTCAGATTATTCGTTCACTACAAGCTAGAATAATCCCTAATTTTACAGATTTTGTTCCTCAGGACGTCCCCTTTAAGTGGTATTTTAGTTTGTGACTCTTTTGATTTAATTGATTTCTATTTTCATGTTCTAATTTAGCCTATTTACCTTGTTCTGAGCTCCCTCCCACACTGAGTGAAGATCTCCCTATCCCATCAGCACTTTTTTTTTCCCCCACCCAGTGGCGGATCCAGGGGGGGGCAACGGGGCAATTGCACCCCCCCCCCGAGAAATCCGCCGGTCTCCCTCTCCCTCCCCTGCCAGCACATGCAGGCGCTAGCCCTGCAATGTGCCTGCGGACCGCAGGGGAGATCAGAGATCTCCCTCCCCGGTCCGCAGGCACTGTGCTTACAGCCGGCAGGGGAGGGAGAGGGAGGAGAGAGAGGACCCGGGAGCTCAGGCTGCAGCTCCTCCGGGTCCTCCACTCGCGAGATTTGGAGCGTTGCTGCGGTTACCACGGCAACGCTCCAAATCTCGCGAGAGTGAACTCTAGCCCAGGAGTGCGGGCTAGAGTTCACTCTCCATACTGGACCACCAGGGAATCCCACTGGGACCACCAGGGATCGAAATATGTCCCCCCTCCTCCCCAGTAAAGGTAAGAAGGGAGGGGGGACATAGGTTATTTATTTTAATTAAATAAAAAAATATATATTATTAAAAAAAAGCCACACACACATACATTGCCCCCAAAACTGCCCCCCCATTCACACAAACTGCCCCCTATACACACAAATTGCCCCCCATACACACAAACTGCCCCCCATTCACACAAACTGCCCCATTCACACAAACAGCCCCTATACACACATACTGCCCCCTATATACACATACACCCCCATACACACAAACTGCCCCCCATACACACACACTGCCCCCCATACACACACACTGCAACTGTTACACACATACACTGCATCCCTGACATACACTGCTGCCCTTACTCACACACTACAACCTTCACACACACAATGCACCCCTTACACATTGCACCACTCACACACACCACTGCTCCTATGCCCTACTACAGCCCCATTTCCCAGCAGATCTCAGGTAAGTTGTCAAACTGTTCTTAAACGGTTTGACTACTTACTGTGGGAGGGGGTCCCGGCACTATTGACACCATAACCACTACACTGAGCTGTAGTGGTTATTGTGTCTGGATTATTTCTTAAAATAATCTACAAGTGCCCCTCCCGAGATCAGGCTATGGATCCGCCACTGCCCCCACCCTCCCTCCTCCTCTTTCACCAGCTCAGAGCACACATGTGCCCTGAGCCAGTACAATTGTCCGGTCAAAGACTTTTGAGAAGCCTTTGACTGAACCTTGGAGCAGCTCTCGTGACACCAGACGATGGTACATCGAGCAGCGCTGGAGAGCTTTGCCCAGTGCTGGACTAAGGTGAGGAAACCTTATTTTAAAATGCTGTTTGAGCCTTTTTGTAGGGGGGACATACAGAGTAATGCCAACAGGGCATTATTCTAACGATCATAAAAAAGTATTGGAGAAAGCCTTTAAGACTTACATTTTGGAGTAGTTTGCTCACTTACCTGGTTCTTGCCAGTGGCTTAACTACATTCGGTGTCTGTAGAGTTGCATTTTCAATTGGTGAGTCACTCCTTTTTACATTGTTGCATCACTTTTTAGAAAAAGACACTCAAAAATATCCACCATTATTTCTATGTTTTTTTAACATCTTGGCATACTCCATAAAAGGGCAGTTATATTTAAAAAAACAAACAAAAAACAGCTTTGCAGTTAACTGCAGTTATCTATCATGGTAGGTGTAGGAAGCAGTGGGGTGGGATGGAGAAATGAATCCCCCTCCAGATAATCTAGAAAGGGGAGATCCTCCCCAGTTATTACGTAGTATCTTTCAATATGTTAACATGTTTTAAAGATTAAGAAAGATAAAATATGTTAAAGAAGTTCGTTATCTTCTTGATATTAAAAAATTTAATTTAAACAAGAAATACCAGTAAACCAGTGGAAAGTCTTTACAACCTATTTGTTTGAAAAAATGTTATACTTATTTTGGAATATCTTTATTATTTTTTGTGTGAGAATTATAAATATAAATAATTTATGGTGAGAGCAAACAACAATAAAACTCTAACAATGTTATGTAGACAGAAAAAATTACTCCATGCATTGCCCACATATCTCAAGTTAGCGTTTGCAATGTCCACCTTGAACACTGAAATTCTAAGAAATTGTGTTTCCATAAATATGATTTAGAATTAATCCTGCATTTTGACAGGTACTCATAGAATGCTGCTTTAAAGACAACTTTTTTTAAACCAAACCATGTTTTTTGATCCAGAACTGGCAAAATACTGACAAGACCCAAATGGGTATATATATATATATATATATATATATATATATATATATGTATGTATGTATAGTATCTCACAAAAGTGAGTACACCCCTCACATTTTTGTAAATATTTTAATATATCTTTTCATGTGACAACACTGAAGAAATGACACTGCTACAATGTAAAGTAGTAAGTGTACAGCCTGTATAACAGTGTACTGCCCTGCGGCCCAGTCTCCGAAGGAAGGGGATCATGCTCTGCTTCAGTATGTCACAGTACATGTTGGCATTCATGGTTCCCTCAATGAACTGTAGCTCCCAAGTGCCGGCAGTACTCATGCAGGCCCATACCATGACACTCCCACCACCCTGCTTGACTGTAGGCAAGACACACTTGTCTTTGTATTCCTCACCTGGTTGCCGCCACACACGCTTGACACCATCTGAACCAAATAAGTTTATGTTGGTCTCATCGGACCACAGGACATGGTTCCAGTAATCCATGTTTTAGTCTGCTTGTCTTCAGCAAACTCGTTAGAAGAGGCTTCCTTCTGGGACGACAGCCATGCAGACCAATTTGATGCTGTGTGCTGCGTATGGTCTGAGCACTGACTGGCTGACCCCTTCAACCTCTGCAGCAATGCTGGCAGCACCCATACATCTATTTCCCAAAGACAACCTCTGGATATGACGCTGAGCACGTGCACTTAACTTCTTTGGTCGACCATGGCGAGGCCTGTTCTGAGTGCAACCTGTCCTGTGAAACCGCTGTATGTGTTTGCCCACCGTGCTGCAGCTCAGTTTCAGGGTCTTGGCAGTCTTCTTATAGCCTAGGCCATCTTTATGTAGAGTAACAATTCTTTTTTTTTCAGATCCTCAGAGAGTTCTTTGCCATGAGGTGCCATGTTGAACTTCCAGTGACCAGTATGAGAGTGTGAGAGCAATAACACCAAATTTAACACCTGCTCAGGAATTAAGGGGAGATCTACTAACACTCTATGCATTAAAAGGCCGGGACTAATTAAGCCTTTATGTATATTGCAGACTTAGGTGTATAGCACTTCATCTCCTCCCTTACTTAGGCATGGGAGTTTGTTATGCTTTATGATTTACATTTTTTCTTCAATGCCTATCTAATAAGTCTCACAAGGAGAGAGGCTTTCTTTACCTTATTTTATTTTACTTTATCCGTCTATCTACTTTTGATTATTAGGGCTGCAAATCTTTTAGACAGTGACCTTTCTCCATTTAGCACTTTTTCTGGTGCTTAGGTACTAAGGGGAGATTTAGTACCACCCTATGCATTAAAGGGCCAGGACTAATAAAGCCTATATGAATATTTCAGACTTAGGTGTTTAGTAACTTTATCTCCTCACTTACTTAGGCATGGGAGTAGCCTTATAAGGCTAGTTTGGTATTTATTATTATTTGGAGTCAGTTTATTTTTGTGTTGATACTTTCTGTTACTCCCGATATTTAGTGGTCTCCCTCTGGTTACGTTGTTCCATACCACTGGATGCTTTGGTGCCTACGTGTTTATGTCCAGTCAGCATTACATTCAGTTTGTGAATTTTTGCTTCTTTGTTTCTGAATGTCTGTATATACTCATTAAATTGGTGAGGTGTATCACTTGATACAGATTTGGGCTCAATGTGTTCTTGCTATTTTTACAAGAATTTTGAATAAACAATTAAATAGGTTATTAAGTTAATATCTGTCATTTTCATATAACGGTTAGGAAGAATTTGATATTACTATCACTGGCACTTTTTAATTGCTGATGAGTATCTATGTTCTCCAGCAGTAAATGCAAAATGCAAACCTTTGGTGACCTATATTTACAAAAGCCTTTGGTTCAAAGAAGCAGTTGAGAAACTAATAACTAGGCACTAACAAAGATGTATTCTGACTGGCTCCATTGCAGTCTTTTTATTATGCTTGCCTCCAGTTGAATCTCAACAACATTTGTCAGAATACAGGACATGTTTTCTAAACGCTATGGAAACAGCTTTAAATTCCAAGATGAGACAAGCTTTTAATGAAATGCAAGTTCTGAGTCATAGCCCTGAATGTAGGGTAAAAGGGAACATTGTGAAGAAAAATCCTTCTGACTAAGCTACAGTAAGCTTAAAGGGAAACTTCAGGGCACCGTGGATTTGTCCCATTAGAGAGATTGCAGCAGTCCAATTCTTCACTCATGCAGACTATTTATTATTCAAAATTACATGACATAACAGTTCATAATGCACTGAAAAACTGCCAGATGTTACTTGCTCAGTAGCTAGCCCACCGGTCTAGCTACATAATTTTTTCTTACACAACAAAGCAACCACTGTATCCTGTTTACAGAACAAGTAAATTAATAAAAGTAATTAAACTAGAACAACACAATATATGTCAACTATTTTTTAGGAAACAAAGTGCAGTTCAGTTTATTACATTAAGTGTAACATTAAGTTCACTCCATGACCGTTGCAGACAATGTTATAAATGATGTCTGCATTACATACTGCCACGCAAAGGTGTCCAAATAGAAAGAATAGAACCATGCTCTCAAATGAATTTGTGATGAATTATTTATGTTCTCAGTATAAAAAGGATTTTTTTTAAATTGAAAATTCATCATAAAATTGGGGTTAAAAAAATACTGTGGTAGCCAGCACTCAGATCAATTGCACAGATCCAGAATTCCAAGCTAACATGGTTAGAAGTGTCTATTCTGGTGGTGAAAATGCAGTTGGTGAGATAATGGGGTGACATTCCTGCAAGTTTCAAGCAAAACCCAAGACAATGGACCCTTCTTTCCCAGATGGTCTCAGATATAAAATGATGAAACTGCATGATATCTCAAAGTTAGGCTCTGAAGATCCTGACATCATGTTACTGTCCAGAAACCCACTGGTTTATACATTCAGTGACTCTAGCCACAAAGGGAGATTTGGCCAATTTGATGTGGAACGTAAAACCATTTTTAAAAAGTAGAACTGACTGTATTCTGAGAAGATCTTGGCATCATGACTGGAAAAGTCATTGATGGAGGGGAGGACTTGAGGAGGTATGCACTCTACTTGGGAGACAGGTATATTGCACATGGTATATTTTGGTTGGCTTGTATCACCTACTCAAGTTCCTACGTGTTCCATAGTCCGTTCCACTGGACATTATCCTCTGTTTTCAAAACTGTGGCAATAAAACACTCTTTCTAAAAGTAGTGAAAAAATTCCATCAGCTCACATATCAAGATCTCTGCTGATCAACTTTGCAATGGCATTCCACCTTTAAAGGACCACTCTAGGCACCCAGACCACTTCAGCTTAATGAAGTGGTCTGGGTGCCAGGTCCTTCTAGGGTTAACCCATTCTTTTATAAACATCGCAGTTTCAGAGAAACTGCTATGTTTATGAATGGGTTAAGCCTTCCCCCTAATCCTCTAGTGGCTGTCTCATTGACAGCCACTAGAGGCGCTTGCGTGCTTCTCACTGTGATTTTCACAGTGAGAGCACGCAAGCGTCCATAGGAAAGCATTGTAAATGCTTTCCTATGCGACGGGCTGAATGCGCGTGCGCATTCAGCCCAGGAGGAGGATCGGAGGAGGAGAGAAGGAGGAGAGCTCTCCGCCCAGCGCTGGAAAAAGGTAAGTTTTTACCCATTTCCCCTTTCCAGAGCCGGGCGGGAGGGGGTCCCTGAGGGTGGGGGCACCCTCAGGGCACTATAGTGCCAGGAAAGCAGTGGCCCAACTTTCCTAAACTGCTGCAATTATGTAGTACTCGGGATCCCTGTTGTATCTTATACTGGAACATAATGGTCAACAACACAGATTAATATCTGAGCCAAATGTCTTGCATAATTTGGGCCAGACTTTCAATTGCCAACTTCACAGACCTTAATGCAAGGGACATTCCATTCCTTAAATTTCTAAAACAGGGTTAGGCAACCTATGTCATTCAATATATTGTAGACTACATCTACCCTGATGCTTTGCCAGCTATATAGCAGTAAGAAAATTATGAGAGATGAAGTCACAACATCTGAAGTGCTACTGTTCTCTGTTGTTACATAGAATTTAAACAGCAACCGGTATCCAGATCGAGGGGAGGCGGCCCTAAACTTAGACTGAGGCTTTAGGTGCTTGAACATGAGCCAATCACTGACACCAAAAAATAAAATAAAAATTCAAGCGGACTTAAAAGAATGTTAAAGGGAGAAATTCACAACAATGTCACTGGGTGGGACCGCACCATATGGCCTTCCAAATCTACCTTGAGTCTTGGGCAGGACTGAAACACCAAGGACATGGTGCCATGCTTTGAAAATAAATTGCATGGCTGCAGAGTGATTGGTTCAGAAAAACTGAGATGGAATCTGTACGGGGAGAGCAGAATAAAAAAATACTAGTCAGTATAAATGGTTTATTTTCAAAAGACCAATGCACCAGAATATCCTGCCCCAAGTCCATTGTGTTGGTATGAACAATGATTAAACAACTGGTGGAAGTCAATTGTAAGCCAAACAGGACATGTTTTCTAAACGCTATGGAAACAGCTTTAAATTCCAAGATGAGACAAGCTTTTAATGAAATGCAAGTTCTCTCCTTTCCAATTTGTCCCATTAATTTTTAAGTTCAAGAGAACCCCATCAGCCTCAAACTCATACATAATAGTAGTCAGTGTAATTTCCAGTTGTGAAATGAAAAAGAGGAGATTGATACTATATGCCAAAATTCTCTGATGAGACATAGAATCCTAGGTACCATGTATGAAAGTGTTAATTCAGATAAAAAAACTAAAAGAGTAATTAAGAGTAACAAAAGAGAATGAAAAGGATAGGCGTTAGCTAGCAGCTTTAACGAGTAATGTTACGGATTTGAAGAGGATCCAAAAGGGCACCATTAATTTCGATTCCAACAGAAGGACAAAAATAATGAGCTCCTATTCAAGAACACAGGCCACTCTTGATGCCTATATAGATAAGAGTTAAGAGTTAACTTTGAGTCCAATTTGTCAAAAGCATTTTATGCATCCATTGATAGGATAACCAGATACTCAGTGGTCATTTTCACAATAAAAACTGTGTTAAATCGCGTCCTGTCGTGTGCCACATGACCAGATACAAAGCCCCTTTTAGTGTGATTGGCCAAACGATTGATCCTATCCAACAAGGCTTTTAATGTCAACATTCAGGAATTTAGTTAGGTAACATCATGATAGTTGCAGAAAGTGTTTTAGGCAGGCAGGACCCACCCTCTCTACTTGAGGTAAGAACCCAAACAAGGTGAGTAACAGATACACAATCACACAAAAATAAATTCAGCGCGGAATTATGTATGAGCTTGAGGCTGATGGGGTTCTCTTGAACTTAAAAATTAATGGGACAAATTGGAAAGGAGAGACTTGGGTGTTTGGCTTACAATTTACTTCCACCAGTTGTTTAATCATTGTTCATACCAACACAATGGACTTAGTTTCTTGGGGCAGGATATTCTGATGCGTAACAATGGACTTACTTTCTTGGGGCAGAATATTCTGGTGAGTAACAGCGCTGCTGCCTAAAGTTTGTAATACTCTGCCAGGATTACCCATTTTAACTAAACCTGATGACACAAAAGAGATCCTCTTTGGTGTCATCAAGTGGGCCATCCAGATCCATAGTCAACTCAGGTGGAAGTTGGCAAGAAGCAGTTAATGTAAGGTAAGCTTTGATTGCAGAGCTCCTGGGAAGGGTAAAATGATCTTGGAGGGAAAAGTAGCAATTTAAGCAGGCATTGTTAGATCATTCTCACCATCAGGTATCCTGGGTTGTCCCCATGCTCATTTAAAAATCTCTTAGCAACTGCCAATGGACATTGCATATTGCTGCCTAATTTGTTGTCTATATGAATTCCCAAATCCGTTTCCTGTGTTGTTATCCCTAATTCACAACCATTTATGGTGTAAGTTGCTTGTGCATTCTTATTATGCATTTACCACGAAGTGCATAACTTATTTCATATTTTATAGTACTAAACAATGGGTGGATTGCAACAAGATGAGTTGGTGTGAGGCCTGACTTCCAGCCTGGAGTGTTCCCCTAATTTATATATAATACAACACAAATCCAGAAAATATGGGCTCTCCCGGGTCTTCAATCAAAAATCTCACAAAAGTTTATTCTATATTCCGCCAATCTGCCGCTGCTCCCACGCTGTCAGAGGCTCCAGTCAGCCTCTCGGCCGCAGGCGCACGCGTGCCAGCATCATGACGTCACGGGAGCTTTTATCAATAGAGTTCAGCACACGCGCACCTTTTGCACAGTTTGCCCAAGGCACAGTGCCCTGTTGTGGTTCTTAGTGTCTCTAGCATCCCTATAGCGCATTCTTCTGTCCTTCTGGTATTTTTGGTAGTTGATCCGGCTTGTTGTCGACTACTCTGTTTTCTGGTTTCCCTGACTCTGCTTCGTTCCTCGTGATTGTGTATTTCTGGCTTCCCTTGACCTTGGCTTGTTTTTGACGCTGCTTGTAGTTTTCTTTATTCTATGGACCAGTTTAGGGACTTTCTATCTGTCTCTGTTTCTACTGGTGAGTTTTCACACAGCGTGTTGGGTTAATTGTTACAATACAACAGGGCCAATGGACCCTGCAGGTGTTAATCCCCAGATAATGGCTCATGACGAAATGCTTGATGGTCTTAACCATCGTATGAATCAATTCGCACAAGCCTTGCAAACTCTGATTAATAGATCAGCTGATGGACAAACACAGACTGTAAGTCCTATACCTGTTGGTGCGAAATCTTCCACCCACAGCGGTAACTTTAATCCTAACCAGTCCATACGCTATAGCAGGGATCCCTCTAAATGTAGAGGCTTTCTTAATCAGGTTAGCATATTATTTGAGCTTTGCCCCAGTACTTACCCCACTGACAGGGCTAAGATAGGCTTCATCATAACCCTGCTCTCTGACAGAGAGCCTGCTGTGGGAAAATTATAGTTCCTTGGTTTATGACTACGCTCAATTTTTAGCTGCTTTCAGGAGAGCTTTTGATCAACCAGGCAGGAAAGCCAACGCTGCTGGAACTCTGTTAAGGCTAAAACAAGGTAACCTTTCCCTCATGGATTATGCCCTAGAATTCCTTTTGTGGATGTGTTCCTTAACGGTTTATCCGATACCCTTTTGGATGAGCTAGCTACTAGGGATTTGCCTGAGATTTTGGTAGAACTTATCACTTACCTTGGTCATATTGATGAGAGACTCAGAATAATAGGGAGATACCCAGAAGGTCAGCTTTCAGACTAGCTCCTACCTTTCCCTCAGATACTATTGCAGTGGCTATCCCAGAACCCATGCAATTGGGTATGACAAGATTGTCTGATACAGAACGCCAACATAGAAGGAGAGAATGGCTGTGTATGTACTGTGGCAAAAGGGGACACCTCTGTTTGACATGTCCAGAAAGGTCAGAAAATAACAGAGCCTAAGGTCTCAAGGAGAACCTTGAGAAGGGATTTATCAAAAGGCCCTCGTCTCCTGCTGGAGCAGGATTCTTTTTTGTTTCAAAAAAGGAGGGTGATCTCAGGCCTGTATTGACTACAGGTTGTTGAATACGATTACTGTACGTAATGTCTAGCCTATTTCCCTGATCACAGAACTATTTGACCGGTTGAAAGGTTCCAGAATCTTTACCAAATACGTGGTGCATATAATTTGGTGAGGATCAAAGAAGGAGATGAATGGAATACAGTTTTTAATACTAGATATGGGCATTATGAATACACAGTCATGCCATTTGGTCTATGCAATACTCCCGCTGTCTGCCAGGACATGATAAATGATGTACCGAGAGAGTACTTGCATGAATTCGTTATTGTTTATTTAGACGATATACTGATTTATTCCCCAGATCTTGAAACCTATCATATACATGTGAGGAAGGTCCTATGTAAATTGTTGAAGAATGGCTTATTTTGTAAATTAGAGAAATGTTTTTGAAATGGACCCAAAGAAGCTAAATGCCATCCGCAATTTGCCCTTACCCACAGGTTTAGAGGCCATCCAACGTTTCATAGGATTTTCAAATTATTATAGGAGGTTTATCAAAGGGTTTTCCTCCATACTATCACCTATCACTAAAATAACTAAGAAGGGGAGAACTAATCCGATATGGACTCCGGAGGCACTTGCCGCCTTTGACAGCCTAAAGGCTTCATTTGCGTGAACCCCTATTCTGGTTCACCCAGATCCATCTCTTCCTTTCTTTTGGAGGTAGATGCATCCAATACAGGTGTAGGGGCAATATTCTCCCAACGTCTGTCTCCTGACCAACCCCTACATCTTTGTGGATTCTTCTCTAGGAAACCTTCTAAAGCGGAGAAGAATTATGAGATAAGAGATAGGGAGCTCTTAGCCATCGTATTGGCTCTTAAGAAATGGCGTCACTTGCTGGTACGACCATCCATGTTACTATCCTGACCGATCATAAAAATCTGTCCTACATGAGTGGACAGGCAAGAGACTAACAGCTAGATAGGCACGTTGGTCTTTGTTTTTCTCACAGTTTAACTTTGTGCTTACATATAGACCAGGACTTAACAACACCAAAGCGGATGCATTATCCCATCATTTCGAGCCTTTGTTTCCCACAGTTGCTGAGGTCACATCAATCATTCCTAAAGCAAAGATGTCAGACAACTAAACATAGGTTCAGATCTCATTAAGTCACTAATAGAATTACAAACAGAAGAACCTAGTCAGACTCCACAGGATAGATTTTTCGTCCCTTTGGCCTTGTGCAAAGAGGTCCTAGCATTATGCCACGATAATAAATCCACCGGCCATCCTGAAATCAAAAAGACCAGTATTCTCCTTGCTGAACAGTTTCAGTGGCCTCCTGTTAGACAAGACGTTAAAGAGTACATACAGGCATGTAACATATGCACTCAATCTAAGACACCTCATGTTTTACCCTGTGGTTTGTTGCATTCTTTGGTCATACCTAAAAAACCCTGGTCCAGTATATACATTGATTTTATTGTTGGCTTACCTAAATCTGAAGGTCACATAGTTGTCTTGACTGTTACCGATAGATTTTCCAAGATGGTCCATTTTGTGTCCTTACCTAAACTACCTTCCTCTCTAGAACTATTATATTTGCTACTATATTTGCTAGAGAGGTATTCCGCTTACATGGTATACCAGAAAAGATAGTATCCGATAGGAGCCCACAATTTGTCTCTCGATTCTGGAGGCATTCACTAACCAACTGGGGATCAAGTTATGTCATACTTCTAAAATACAAAAATTTATACTGTACTCAACAAAGGAGAATATAAAGATTTATTAGCAGAACATTGCCATATACCTAAATACAGCTCTAATTTCTATATCTCGAAAGTAAAGATATATAATCTTAAAGTGACAAGTGCCAAAAAAAATATACCAAGTACTTTTTAAATGCTTAAAGTGCTAGTATTAATAAAAAATACACTATCCCGTTCCTATATGTTCTGTATTCAGCAAGATCAATCACAAATCAGAATGAGTATAAAAATGGAAATCCCATTCAGTACACAGTAATTCCTGCAGGAAAATAATTTAATTTATTGCAGTAAATAGTTCACAAATTGCGCTGTGATTAGTTCATTTCATCAGAAAAATCATTCAGCAGGAAATTGATTTCAACAGTAATCATACTTGATGTAGCATATGTTTCACTGATTGTGCTGTACATTGTAGTAGAAAATTCATGAAGCAAAAAAATGAGAAAAAAGGAATTCTCCAAATGCAGAAAAAATGTTTATACATATGAATAATATTATGTACACAAAAAGAATAAAAAATGCAGAAAAAGATTTAAAAAAAGAAAGAATGAAAAAAGGTGAAAAAGTAGTAAAGCAGTCCGTATGTAAATACATATATCCTGACAGGAATATGGATTAGATCTCACCCCTGATTTACAGTCTCTTTGACTCCTGAGTATAAGAAAGTGTGGAGATGGGTGTAGAATCCAATCCTTATAGCTGCATATAGTTTGAGTTCCGTTTGCAGGTTCTGTTCTGTTAGGGCCCTTCGATGGCCCTAGTTAGAAGAAAATAATGAACACCCTTAAATAGGCAAATTTTGCCACCAAGATGAGCGTCCTGGCGTTCTTCTCACATGATGACGTCATGTTAGGTATGGAAGCCTTGGATGTACAAATTGCAAAGTAAGTAACCTGAAATCCGATTGAGTGCAAGCACAATTTGTAATTTTTGGAATGTCATACGTCTGCTTATCATCCTCAATTGAATGGTGCTGCTGAGAGAACAAAGCTCCTTGGAACAATATCTAAGGTGTTTTATCTCGGACAATCAGGAAAATTGGTCGAAACTACTTCCCTGGGCTGAATTTGCTCACAACTGTAATCAACAAGAATCCACGAGCCACAGTCCTTTCAACCTCAATTATGGTTACCATCCTACTTCTCTTTTATCTGCCTTTCCTTCATTGGAAATGCCTGCTGATAAGGTATACTTGGGCAACCTGAGGAATGTAAAGGAGCAGGTTCAGCACATCCTAAAGCAGAAAGCTACCTTACAGATGAAATATGCTGACAGACACCGATGAGCGGTGTCTCCAATATATCAAATGGGTGATAGAATTTGGCTTAGTACCAGGAATGTCAACTTGAAAGTACCTTCCAAAATGTTTGCTCCTCGTTTCAGAGCTCCCTATCGGATACTGAGATGTATAAACCCTGCTTCGTACAGATTGCAACTACCTCCTGCATTAAGCATCCCCAATACCTTTCACATTTCCCTGTCCCTTTCACAAAACCTCTTTTCGCTCCTACTCCGGTTGTTGTTGAGGTGCAAGAGGAATACAAGATTCCTGTGTCTCTAGGGGTATTCTTCAATACATGATCTACTGGAAGGGTTATGGTCCTGAGGAGAGATCCTGGGTGGAAGAGAGTGATGTCTATGCTCCCTGTCTGCTCCGGGCCTTCCACCCTCACTTTTACTGATCGTCCTAGCGGTTCTAGGAGTGGGAGTAATGTAAGATCTTCTGTACTCACCCTAGTTGTCCGCTGATCTGCCCCCACTCCCACGCTGTCAGAGGCTCCAGACAGCCTCTCGGCCACCCCTTTTAAGGCATCATGACATCACGGGAGCTCTAATCAATAGAGCTCAGCACACACGCACCTTTTGGGGGAGTGGTTATGCTAACCACGCCCCCAAACATATAAAAACTCAGTTTTCCCAAGTCACAGTGCCCTGTTGTGGTTCCTAGTGTCTCTAGTGTCCCTATAGCGCATTCTTCTGTCCTTTTGGTATTTTTGGTATTTGACCCGGCTTGTTATTGACTACTCTGTTTTCTGATTTCTCAGACTCAGCTTCGTTCCTCGTGATTGTGTATTTCTGGCTTCCCTTGACCTTGGCTTGTTTTTACGTTTCTTGTAGTTTTCTCTATATTCCATCCATTCTAAGGACCGGATTTGGGACTTTCTATCTGTCTGTTTCTACTGGTGGGTTTTCACACTGCGTGTTGGGTTAATCATCACAGTACCAGTGATACAATAATATTTTCCCTTTTTTTTTAAATAAAATAAAAATAATACTTCAAAGACTAAAAATATACACATGCACTTACCTGTTTGTTTACTTCCATTATATATGATACCTATGACTTGTTTCAGAACCTATTTACCTGAACAAGTCTGAATAACTTCATAATGCTGCACACACCATTTGTATAGCAATAAAGATTTGTAGGTGCCAGTTTAAATCTAAAATATATCTTTTGACATGCATGACATGTGGGCCTCTGTATCCTTCTGAGAGGCAGAGTTTGAGTATTACTTTCCCCTGTTAGCTTGCACCGATAATATCCATCGCATGGACTCTCTTGTTTTAATGCAATCTATCCAGGAAATCCAGTCTGAAAGGAATGCTGAGATTTGAAATTCACCTCCTACTTGGGCAGCTGTTCATGGCCAAGAAGGTAGCGTTAAGAAATTAAACACTAATCCTTCCCTGCACGATTTTGCTTCCCTCCCCTCAAAACATTTTTGTGTGCTTGCCTTAGTTTTTCATCAAAAATAAAATGTAAGAAATACAGAAAATTAAACTTTCTACACAGTATGCTTTTACATAATTAGGAAATAATTCTGATTTATGAAGAACATTTGTTTAGTTATTTGTGGGTTTGTTTTTTTTACTGGGACACATGGAGCTATCTGTAGCACTTTACAGGTAATATAAGCAGCTTCTCATGTTCCACAAATATTGCTGATGCACTTAATTCATTGCCAGGCTTTACTACATTAAACCTATGGGTCATGGGTATTGGGATAGGAAAGTAATCAAAATGCATGCATATAAGCTTTTAAGAGCGTATAAATGATTGCAAATACCATGGCATGTTATTGGATCTCACCAAGTGGTATTTATCTATATGTATATTCTTACATGTATAAACATAGTCACAGTCATTTTTCCCTAATGGAATACACAGTGATGTTAAAAATATAAATATAACTTTGCTTCATATAAATGGAAAAAAAATACATATGTCTTGTGAATCATTCATTAAGTTACACCCTAGACCCATGTTTTAACCCTTAATAGTTCTGTGGTCTTATCAGCCTCCTTTAAAAATTCCCAGTCGTGGAAAGTGTTAAATAAATTAGACTAGATTTTCACTTCATTTGTAGGATTTCCAACTATAACTTACAAAACAACTATATCTTAAAGAAGCAATTTTGGTGACTAGATCATGTGACTGCAGTATCACTGCTCAATTCTCTTCATTTTAGTAGTTAAACCTTTGTTAATGCATCTGGCCATACCTCCCTTGGCTGTGACTCACACAGCCTCCATGAAAAACGGTTTGATTTTTACAATTCTTATAGAACAGTCTGTTTACTTACGAAGTTCTGGTTCACTGCTCTAATAATTGAATTTGCTCTCTTCTGCTTGCCATTTTGCCCTCCACCAGACCTGGTAGTCTGGTGGAGGGCATTCCTTGCTGGTCTGATGAGGAAGTATTATGGTCCGCACTTCTATAAATGAGAGGTGCCGGGGAACCACAAGGGAGATCTTAAAGTGATCTGCACCCAGTGGCAGATCACTTTAAGAGCTCCTTTGTGGTTCCCCGGCACAGAGGGGGCAATGGAGAAATTGCCCCTGCCAAGAAAATACTACAGCTCCAAGGCACTCCATCCCTTGCTCTCCTGACCGGCACTATCTAAGTTCCGGCTCTGCTGACTTCACGGATCGGAAGGGAGATCAGAGATATCCTTCACCAGCCCACAGGCACCATGCTGGGCAGATGACAGGGGAGAGAGAGGATCCAGGAGCTCTAGCCTGCAGCTCCGTCAGGTTCTCCTCTCACAAGCTTGGAGGGTTGCTGCAGTTACCATGGCAACACTCTGAATTTCGCAATAGATCCACACCAGGGCTTGCCTTGTTATGCCCACCTTCCCTGGGCAAAGTTAAATGCATGCATATAAGCTTTTAAGAGCGTATAAATGATTGCAAATTCCATGGCATGTTATTGGATCTCACCAAGTGGTATTTATCTATATGTATATTCTTACATGTATAAACATAGTCACAGTCACCCAGACCACTTCAGCTCCATTAAGTGGTCTGGGTACCAGGTCCCCTGGGTTTTAACCCTTCAGATGTAAACATAGAGTTTCAGAGAAACTGCTATGTTTACACTGCAGGGTTAATCCAGCCTCTGATGGGAGGAGAGGTCACCACCGTCGAGGGACTCTGGCGCTGGCTAAAAGTAAGTAGCTGAAGGGGGAGGGGCTCTGAGGGTGGGGGGGACCTAAGGCAGTGGCGTACACATGACCCATGGGGCCCCGGTGCGAAAAATGATCCGTTGCCCCTCCCCCCGCGCTTACTCGGTGCGGGTCGGGGCCGCAACACATGGCGACCGCGGTATGCACACACACTTAAAGGACCACTACAGACACCCAGATCACATCAGCTCAATGAAGTGGTCTGGGTGCCAGATCCCTCTAGTTTTAACCCTGCAGCTGAAAACATAGCCAATAGGGTTAATCCAGCCTCTGGTGGCTGTCTCATTGACAGCCGCTAGACGAGCTTCCGCGATTCTCACTGTGAAAATCACAGTGAGAAGACACTGAATGTCCATAGGAAAGCATTGAGTAATGCTTTCCTATGGGCGGTTTAAATGCGCGCGCGCCTGTTGCGCCAAGGGAGTCCGATGCTGGAGAAAGGTAAATGCTGAAGACAAACACACACACTCTCACGAACAGACGCATACACACTACCTAACAGACACACATATTTACTGACAGAGACACACTCAGTGACAGACATACATACACACTCACTTACAAAACATACACTTTCACTGACAAACACACACTCACTAACAGACATCAAACACACTCAGTAACAGACACACACAGTAACACACTCACTAGCAGACACACACCCAATAACAGACACACTCACTGACACACACACACTAACACTAACACACAAACACTAACATACACACACACTAACACACACACACTAACACACACACACAAACACTAACATACACACAAACACTAACACACACACACAAACACTAACACACACACACACACAACACACACACTAACACAAACACAAACACACACACACACACACTAACACACACACTAACACTAACACACACACATTTAAAAAAAAAAAAATTTAAGAAGAGGCTGGCCCTCTGGGTACATACCGGGTCGCAGGGGTGGCCGGGCCCCCTGGTGGGCCGGGCCCGGTCGCAGCCGCGACCCCTGCAACCCTGGTATGTACGCCACTGACCTAAGGGTTATATAGTGTCAGGAAAACAAGTTTGTTTTCCTGACATTATGGTGATCCTTTAAGAAAGGATGGGGAAAAAGAAAGTATATTTATTTTAATAAGAAAACATATATATATTTGCTTTAATCTGGCCACCTACCCACACACACACACACAATAATGCCTCTCACATTCACACAGTGCTCACCATACCCACACTGCACCGCTTACATACACACTGCCCTCCTCACACTTCTCCACATACGCACTGCTCCACACATACACACTGCCCTTCATACACATATTGCCCCCCACACGCAGGTGGTTGGACATAACATAACAACTGCTAAATAAATAAAAGTAGTCAAACTAAGATTAAAGATACACAGATACATGGAATAACAAACAACAGATTAAGATAAAAGAGAGCAGAATAAACAATAAGACTATGTCAAACTAAGTAAAATCCCATATCAGTAACATAAGTCTTAATTTATTTCTAATTTAATATTTTTGCACAAACGTTTACAAATGATTTAACAATTTGGATAAACGTTTAATCAAATGATTTATCTTCAGAGGTTCCCATTACATTCTACAGGAATATTTGAAATGTTTACCCAAAAATATAAAATTGAGTCAAAATAGTGGATTAACCATTAGGTAAGATTTCTGCGTAGATCCCTGTAGGTGATAGGGGCGCAACTGTGTGGTTGTAATGAGTCAGCAAAGGGAGAGATCTTCTTTTACCAGCAAGATATTAAAAATAAAATGTCCATGACCTTTGTACCCTTAGCATAGTGCAATCACATCGGATAATATGCTTGTGCTGTACCTTCTGGATCCAGTTCTCTGGTGTCCCTAAAATCAGGACACTAGGCAACTAAACTAGGATGGTGTGACAGGACCCTAAAAATAGTGAATGTCCCATTGAAACTAGGGAAGCTAGGAGGCTTGTCACAAATTATGCAATTTAAGTTTTTGTTCACACTTTCAATTGTGGATAGCACTGAAAGAGTTTTAAAATTTGACCCAGGCTTTTCAGGACCCCACTCCAGCCCAAGTCACCATTATGCTGGGGAAGTCCAATATAGTGTGCCACTCCAACCAGTGTGTCCTAATACAATAACTAACATGGACATCCGATTATGGGTCTCAAACCAAGAGTTAAGAACCTTTATATTGTTTACCCATGTGGTTTTTCTTAGTTAAGTGGTAATTGATTGACTTCGCATTTTATAAAATTGTAGTTGTGGTGGTTTAAACATTACTAGTTATAATTTAAAAGTCATATTTTTACTATTTTGCAGTGCAGGATAGGTGAAATATTAATGATATGTGAAATGAACCTGCATTTATTAACACCTGGACAGCTAGGGCATGCACAGCTGGACTCAAATTCTTCCGTTTTGAATTACTAATAGTCATCCCATAAGGCACTGCATTAATAGCTACAGATGGCTAGAATACTTATGAATGGAAATGCTTCTAGTAAGCAAAACTGGCTTTCAATGGGAACATTTATGTTTGGAAATATAAACTAATTCTATAGAGCACAAGCATGTGGTAGACACACAACAGTGAACGTATTCAAAGTTAATTTAAAGTTATTTTAATTATTTGTATATGTAAATGTTTCGTCCAATGTTTTACAATAATACAAAGTATATGTGTTAAAATCTGTCAATTTGTAGAACATCTTGGAGGCAAATTGGGACACAGAGAATTCCAATTCTTGATGTGTCACACTTTTTACTGTACACCACCATTTATTTTTCTAAAACTGCCCTCTTAACAACCTAATGAGTTTAAGTTGTTATTAAAATGGAAGTGTTCCTTTAATATGCCTATATGGTGCATAAATTAAATTCAGCATATATAAACCAAATATCCACTCTAGAGGATGTCACAAACAAATTATTGTCTGGTTTCAAATATATATATATATATATACAGTTGGAATCATGATAGTATTATGTAATAATTTAGTGGTGGTGATAAGTTGGTACCAAGGTACGGGTAGGCTTGTTAATAAAAGAGGGCATGTGTTCTCTCTCAGGATGAGAGATGTATCTGTTATAAACTGAGGATTTCCAACTCCCCAGTTTTTTGATGATATGTACTGAGGTGTCAATGCTGTAGGCTGCTAATGCTGCCCCTATTGTGAATGAATGGCCAGAAAAGGTTGCTGGGTTGTATCCCAGTCTCAATAGTAGAGTCCTTATATAAATTAAGAATTTAGAGGTAGTGAGTGGGTAGGCATCAAGTAAGAATAGAGGGGAATTAGATGGATAGCTGTTAACTATAACTGTAGTCAGGTAGTATGGTATTTTAAGTGGGCACCAGTTGTTGGCTGTGGGAAATAATGGGATCATGGATAGATGGTTGGTTTGTTTTAGTTGTTTGAAGGGTGGGTACATAGTGGTCGTTATTCTTAATAATATCAGTTGTCTTGAGGCTTAGTTTAACTTCTGTCTGACTTACTACTGTGAATTCTCTGTGCTTTAAGAATCCATAGAATGCTATGTATATAGCTGTTTTAATCATGTTGTTGCTGTGACTTTGAATGCGTTAGTACCCAGCAAGTCGGAGACGCCTCTAACTATAGAGCCGTCTATAGGTAGTCTATTCGAGGTAAAAGGTCTATCGGTTTTGTTGATGCCTTTGAGTATGCTTTTAATGGGGTAGCATGTGAGAAAGGGTGTGTGATTGGGATATATGATGAGCATGTGATGCTGAATTCCTGTAAGGTAAAGCTTGATGGTATTATGGACTAGTTGAAGATGAAGTTGGCAAAAAGAAGCAAAGGCCACCATGGTCTCAATGGAGTAGTTTTCCTGTATGTGGAACTCCATGGCAAACCTGCGGAATACTACCAATGCCCTATCGTAAGCCACCTTGGTGTTATAAGATAAAGCGGTGAGCCATTAGGTCAGTCAGTCCATTACAAGCTCTAGAAATACTGGTGTTCTAGACGTGGTGCCTGTTGGCAAAGTGATGGAGTCTAAAAAATTCCTGAAATCGAGAGCGGGACAGAGCGTAAGCTGTGGTGTTAGAAACCCCCGGGATATGTTCACACACTAAATAAAACAAATGTGGCTGCAAGCCAGATCAACTTTCGGACCAAATGCATGCTGGATCTCGCTGCCAAGTTGTCAAAAAAGCATTTTACTGCCTTACCGGTTCAAGATGGGCAGCCGCCACTATAGGATAGATCTCGAACAGGGCAGAGGTTTCTTTGAAGGCAAGCAAGGTGACAGTTTCAATATGCCAAATGTCCCCAATCCAATGGTCACCAATATTAGCAGTGAACCTGGTATGGGCATCTGTGTCTGTCCATATTACAGGTGAAATATCTGACAACGGGGGGATGAACACTGAGATACCGTTCCATTCAAAAAAGAATCAGTACCACATGATCAGGTCAGATCTGGCCGGGGGCTCGATGATTACGTTGCCATCATCAGGCAAACCAGGCAGAGGGTAGAGTAGCCTAGAGATGAACAACCTTCCCTGTGGAATGATTTGGATAGCAACATTGAGGGATCCCAGTAATGACTGAGGATCCATACGCATACACGAACCAATCCGAAGGAATAAGTCCAAATCTTCCCTGAGGTAACTTCTTATCTGGGAAGCTTGCCTGCAATGACACCTTATCCAGTGTGATACCCAGGAATACTAGTTTGGTCATGGGGCCTAAGTGGAAAAGAGGGCTGTGGTGCTGGGGATGCTTTGTGGCGAGTACCTACTTCCACCAACAGAAAGTTGTATAGGTAGTGAATCACTTTAGTACACCTGACAATATTTAAGAGCACCCAACAGAGTATTTATGTGAAAAATGTCTAATAATTTTGTGTCGGATCTTGGATCTCAATGTGGGCCTGGTGGCGAAATATTAATTGTCCCTCCACTTGACTCCATTAATGTGTCACAGGGATGGGTTGATTGGGAGAAATTTGAAGGCATTTGAGATGTCAGTTTTGCTGAGCCAAACCTGTTTGTCTGCGTGCAAAATAGCATGTATAGAGTTGTCCAGTGTGGCATAGTGGAAGGAGAATTCTTCAGCTGGTATGAGTGAATTAATGCTCGGGGTGTGTAAAGAATGAGGAGCAGAGAAATCTATTATTAAATGGGTTTTTTTTGACACTTTGTTGGTAACAATGCCAATGGGGTTTGTTGAAAATGCAGGGTGAGTATATGACCCTATCATGAAACCTGGTTGGATCTCCTTACAAAGTAAGTTGTCCACGGTCATGGCCTCGGCAGAGGCGTAGATCAGGTCTGGACATTCCAGCATGCCTGAAGGGAGTGCAAAAAGTCCCATGTAAAGCGCTACCAGCTCCCTCCTTGTAATAATATTAATTCCACCCCCTCCCCCATTAAAACTTATGGGGGGGCACTATGATCCCCATATTAATAAAAGGGAGGTTAAATACTCCCGCATGCCCCTACACGCGGCATGTCGCCTAAACAAATTTAAATGTACTAGTGACTGGGCAGCTATTGCAATAAGGGGGGACCTGGCACATGGTGGGGAACAGAATATAACTAAAATGGGGGGACATAGGTCCCCTCTTATAGCACTAGCAACTGGGCAGCAATAGCATGAAACTCTCTATCTTTAAAGTACATTAAAGGACCACTCTAGGCACCCAGACCACTTCAGCTTAATGAAGTGGTCTGGGTGCCAGGTCCAGCTAGGGTTAAACCATTTTTTCATAAACATAGCAGTTTCAGAGAAACTGCTATGTTTGTGAATGGGTTAAGCCTTCCCCTATTTCCTCTAGTGGCTGTCTCATTGACAGCCGCTAGAGGCGCTTGCGTGCTTCTCACTGTGATTTTCACAGTGAGAGCACGCCAGCGTCCATAGGAAAGCATTATGAATGTTTTCCTATGTGACCGGCTAAATGCGCGTGCAGCTCTTGCCGCGCGTGCGCATTCAGCCGACGGGGAGGAGAAGAGGAGGATCGGAGGAGGAGAGCTCTCCACCCAGCGCTGGAAAAAGGTAAGTTTAAACCCCTTTCCCCTTTCCAGAGCCGGGCGGGAGGGGGTCCCTGAGGGTGGGGGCACCCTCAGGGCACTTTAGTGCCAGGAAAACAAGTATGTTTTCCTGGCACTATAATGGTCCTTTAAGTTTATTCGAAGTTTACAAACTGCCGAATGGGCATAACCTATAACCCATAACACGCGAAAGTATAACCTGTAATTTAAGAGAATGCAAAGTGCCGAAAGGAGTAAACCACAAAATAACCTAGAATAAGTAAGGGGATGCTGAACATCACGCTTATAACAGACAAATGCAATAACAGTACTAAGTAAGGGAATACAAAGTGCCGAATAGGGCTGCCATAACTACACGAATGCCAATAAACACAGGAATGCTAAGCCAGTAATAAAGCTAATGAAATGCAAAGTGCCGAACGGGTACAAAAGCAATTCTTATGACAGACTTTCCTTGCATTGTAGGTGTTCGGATGATATAGAGACTACGTTTAATGTAATAGTGAGTAAAACCCACCAACGATGGATAAAACACATGAGCAGAAAACTAACGAATTTGTATGAAAGGAAGCCTATCCATGCCTTTTTACGCCCAAAATTCGGGGCTTTCCCCATGTGTACCTATGTATGATGTGCCGGGTCTCATGGCCAGAGGAAGTATAGAGTAGTATCAAGGAGAGTGGAGCTGGAGGACAGGAGCCAAGGAAGGCCGCAGAAGGGACCGGTATCACTGGAACGAGCTGCAGCAGAGCGGGAAGGACCGGAACTGGAAGTATCAGTTAACTATGAAAACCAGATGACCTGTGTAACGGAACCGCTGGCACCCCGACCGGGTACCTTCCGCCGACGGATGCTCCTAGTGCTTTCTGAGGACTCCAAGCACTCTTCCTGACACCATAACCACTGCAGACCCCACGAACCGCCGCAGCTTGGTTGGGGTCTCGCCGTCTCCACCCACTCTGGACCCAGGACCAGGGTCCAGCTTCCAGCAGGTTGACCTCTCTCCGAATTCCAGAGAGCAGGAACAGGAACAAGCTCTTAACAGAGCTTAGTGATTATACCCTGGGGAGTATAGTGATTATAGCAATCCCCAGAGTGTAGTTTCTCCAATCCCCCAAACATGAGCCGAAACTTCATGAAGGTACAAGATGATCTGACTCCAATGAGCGTTTATTACTCCTTATATACAAGTTTTCAGGTCAGAGGCACACCCCTGGACCTGGTGGTAAACTGTGACAAAAGGGACACAAACCAATGGGAACACTAATTAACATAATAACACTCTCACATACACAATGAAATCCCTCCTCTCCATCCTGGAGATAATTGGCTTAAGGCACTGCAGTAAACTCAATTATCTCCAGGTACAGAAAATATCTACATTTAACACTAACAGCAAAATACGTAAAAGTACATAAAAATACATAATTCTTATTTTATTACACAGAACCCCCACATTTAACCTATCCCCAGATAGCTCGGATCTGAGCGCCCAATCTAGGTGAACAGCGCTCAGATCCCATGAACAGAGTAGATTTTCCACGGGGTAAAGCATAGCAAGGGTTGTTGAGAAACCAAGGATGGACAAAAGCAGTCAGTTCCAACTGGTTTGGCAGTGTGCCTGGGACAACGCCCTGCTGGAGAACAATAGACAGGAAACGGGGGAGGGGAAGAAACACACCTTCCCATGGATTCAAATGGGAAGAAACTGTCTTTAGAAGCCAATAAGCCCCAAATAGTCTTTTTAAATGGCAATACACCCCAGGGCCATAGTCATGAGGAAGGAGGCTGGCAATCAGGCTCCTCCAAAAGCCGGGGGCAAAGGGCAGCTTGTCACCTAACAATCCAGGGACAAAAGGCATTTCGTCACACATCTCCCCTTTGGGGGGGAGACTAACCAGGTACCTGACCTGTCGGTCAGTGCCTGAGTTAGTCGATAAACCCACCCACAGTGAACAAGTACATGAGTAGCCCACCCACAAATAACAAGTGGCAAAGTAGCCCCCCCACAATAAACAGTACTGGCCGGTAGGTTCCAGGTTGTAGGATAAAAATGCAGCATCCTCTGCCTTCCTGGTGCAGCTGGGCAAATAGCTGATGGTACTTGGGGGGCAAAGGCCAGCGGCGCTCTGCCCTGATGTCAGCTCTTGCGCTGGGATAGCCGGCAGAATGTCAAGCTCTGTACAAGGGTCAAAGGGAGGGCAGAGGCCAACTGCACTCTGCCCAGCTGCCAGCTCTTCTGCTGGGGTGCTGGGAACATAGTCCGGCTCAGTAGCCAGGGGAACATGGGAGTCAGGGGAACATGGGAGTCAGTGGGGGTTAACATCTCCTCTGTTAACCCTGGGGCCAAGTTAGGAGTTAGCTGGGGAGGGGAATTCGTACTTACCCCCTCCTCCTGTTGTCCCTGTGAGGGTAGTTGGGGATCTGGACAGGCTGTCCAGCATCCCTGTAGGTCGGGCACGGAGACCACGGTCCCCTCTGCGCCATCTGGGAGAATGGTGTCTCCCCTTGGTAGGGTAAGCTGCCGCTGGGGAGATAGGGTGCTGTGCTCCTCTCCCTGAAACACAGTCTGCCGCTGGAGAGGGAGACCACCTGTCTCCACTCCCATAACATTGTCCTGCTGCTGGAGAGAGAGACCAACTGTCTCTGCTCCCGGTAGGACACACTGCTGCTGGGGGGGAAGGACAACACCTTCGGCCCCCTGGAATTCACACTGCCGCTGGGGAGGAAGGGCGACACCTTCGGCTCCCTGTAATTCACACTGCTGCTGGGGAGGAAGGACGACACCTTCGGCTCCCTGTAATTCACACTGCCGCTGGGGAGGAAGGACGACACCTTCGGCTCCCTGTAACTTGCACTGCCGCTGGGGAGAGAGACCGGTTGTCTCTTCTCCCTTGTCAACACACTGCCGCTGGGGAGTCAGACCGACTGTCTCGACTCCCAGTGATGATGGTTGTTGCAGGGACGAGGGACCGACAATCTCCTCGCCCTGGGATGCTGTCTGCCGCTGGCTAGAGAGATCAATTGGCCACAGCCCCAATCTCCGCAATCGAAGCTCAAATTCCCATGCCGCTCGATTCTCCTCATCCAACTTGAGCATGGTTGCCAGAATCGCCTCTGTCGAAAGATTCGGGCCATATCTGGTTAACCGCCTCTTGACCTCCTCCCTGTAAGCGTCGCCCTCAAAGCGATAGGTCATGTTTGCTGTGAACAGGGGCGCTGTACGAATACTAGCGTTGCCCTCAAATTGTAATTCCAAATGTTACCGGTGCCTATGCGCTGCTTCTCCTCGCACTAGGACGCCATCCCACCGCTGCCACCACTGCGACGGAACCGCTGGCACCCCGACCGGGTACCTTCCGCCGACGGATGCTCCTAGTGCTTTCCGAGGACTCCAAGCACTCTGCCTGACACCATAAACACTGCAGACCCCACGAACCGCCGCAGCTTGGTTGGGGTCTCGCCGTCTCCACCCACTCTGGACCCAGGACCAGGGTCCAGCTTCCAGCAGGTCGACCTCTCTCCGAATTCCAGAGAGCAGGAACAGGAACAAGCTCTTAGCAGAGCTTAGTGATTATACCCTGGGGAGTATAGTGATTATAGCAATCCCCAGAGTGTAGTTTCTCCAATCCCCCAAACATGAGCCGAAACCTCATGAAGGTACAAGATGATCTGACTCCAATGAGCGTTTATTACTCCTTATATACAAGTTTTCAGGTCAGAGGCACACCCCCTGGACCTGGTGGTAAACTGTGACAAAAGGGACACAAACCAATGGGAACACTAATTAACATGATAACACTCTCACATACACAATGAAATCCCTCCTCTCCATCCTGGAGATAATTGGCTTAAGGCACTGCAGTAAACTCAATTATCTCCAGGTACAGAAAATATCTACATTTAACACTAACAGCAAAATACGTAAAAGTACATAAAAATACATCATTCTTATTTTATTACAAAGAACCCCCACATTTAACCTATCCCTAGATAGCTCGGATCTGAGCGCCCAATCTAGGTGAACAGCGCTCAGATCCCATGAACAGAGTAGATTTTCCACGGGGTAAAGCATAGCAAGGGCTGTTGAGAAACCAAGGAGGGACAAAAGCAGTCAGTTCCAACTGGTTTGGCAGTGTGCCTGGGACAACGCCCTGCTGGAGAACAATAGACAGGAAACGGGGGAGGGGAAGAAACACACCTTCCCATGGATTCAAATGGGAAGAAACTGTCTTTAGAAGCCAATAAGCCCCAAATAGTCTTTTTAAATGGCAATACACCCCAGGGCCATAGTCATGAGGAAGGAGGCTGGCAATCAGGCTCCTCCAAAAGCCGGGGGCAAAGGGCAGCTTGTCACCTAACAATCCAGGGGCAAAAGGCATTTCGTCACAACCTGAATAGAAATTGCCCAGGTAAGAGGGGGGATGGGATTTTTATAGGACAAACTTTTCCCACAATTGCAGGCCTTTGTCCTTAAAAAAAACGTTTAAAACGTGTTGCACACTAACACTATATATACTGTAAATTCGAAATATGGAAATCTCAAAGTTGCTATTCAAACCTAATTAAATATATGTCTGCCGTTTAAACATGCTATTTATACTTTGTTAAATCTTATGGAAGGCAGTTTAAATTTGCACACTCTAGCCCTCCACAAGATGCTAATATGGGTGTTGAGCCAAAGGATAATCATTGGCCCAGATAACCAAAAAATGTATCAGAATAGTAACTCAGCAGATGATGTTCTGAGTTCATTCATTCTTTTTTTTGTAGTATAGTGCAAGTAACACAGAATGAAGACATTTGTTAGCAAGAGGTCACAGTAAATGTCTGAGGAACTGCACAAGTTTTAAGCTAACAGTTATAGAGGTTGCTTATATATCAGATTAACAAAGAAAAAAGAGCACGGTAGAAAACAAGAGCATGGTAGAAATTTTGAAGTAGAGTGAATTAAAAGAATATGGAATGCATGCTAGTAATAAAGACTGCATGGATGATAACGATGACAGTATAGCATTGGAGTAAAGGCGCAGTGAGCGGGTACCAGATAAACAAGCCAGGTAAGCATCTCCCTGTTAGCCTATGCTCTCCGGGTGAAAAGCACAGTCCAGTGTAATGGTGACATGCCAATTAGACTGGTACTTGAGCAGGAAGAAGTTGTAGTGGCGTCTTAGGCAAGCCCTGTGAAGGCCCCTGCACTCCACGGTGGAAATAGGTAGACCTCCGGCTTCTAGTACTCCTCTGTCGATGATATCACAGTGTCTGCTGTTCTCGCCTTTTGGATACAAGCAGAAATGGTTCCTTTTGTGGGAATAAACACCCTTGATGTGAGAAGCAGTTTGCCGAGTGAGAGACCAGAACTCAGTGTACAGTTCATCTAAGTTATCCAGGATGGAGTGTGTCAGAACCCGAGACTCAAGTTTGCACGTGGCATCTGCCAAAGTGTATGAGGCAAGCTGGTTGCAGCTCGCGGGATGATTGCTGGAATGTAGTCACCGACACACAGCTAGTGAATACCGGGATATCTCTCACCGGTAGGGGGGGGAGAGCTGAAGGGAGACCTGGTGAGAGTAAAATAAATAAAAAGGCCACCTCCTTACCACCAACTGTGAGTAGGCCTCTTGTATGCCGCAGGTTTTTCCTCAGCAGGAGCCGCCAATCTCGATCTGGTATTCAGTGATGTCGATCACTGTGGCATCCTCTTAGTCTCCAGGGTATGTAAATTGCTGGGAATCTGCAATTTTGGACAATAAGTCGTGAAATAAACAGATTATTTAGAGTTTCCCAGTGGAGCTCTCAGAATATGCAACTGAGCAGCGTGCCTCCCTCTCCCCCCCACCCCAAAGTCACTCTTTATTCCACCATTAAAGATGTAATTCTTTCAACCATAATAGTCGTTGGCTTAATAAATGTTTCAACCAAACTGGTCGTTGGCACACATAATTGTTGCAAATTGATGACACTTTAATTAGGTAAAGTGTCAGTGCATCAAAATCGATACACTGTTACTTTAACAACAAAATGAGAAATAAGAGAGCATATCTAGTGTAGAATTTTAGTATAAATAAGTAAAACATATATACAATGGATTGAGACTTACAAGAATAAGCCCAGCCCGAGCTCTCCCCTTATAGCTGGGAAGAAATGATCTGATGTCACTTCCTTCTTGGCTGCTGATACTATAGTGGCAAGGTCGCGCTTTTAAAGGGCCGCAGCACCCAACTGGGCTGTTGTTTAGCAATACCCTTCATCGTGTGAGCCCTGGTGCAGTGCACTGGCTGCACGTCGGTAGTTCGGCAGGTGGTTTAAGGTTAGATGTGCTAAGCCAGGGTTAGGGTCAGAAATGGTTATGGTTAGAGTTAACTATGGTTAGGGTTAATAAAGTTAGAATATGATAGGGTTAAATAGGGTAAAATGCTATTAGGATTAACAAGGATTAGCTAGGATTAGAAATTGCTAGGTTTAGAAATAGTGTCAAAGTTTGATGCTGGTTAGGATGGTATACAAATAGTAAGGCAAAATTAGACTTTTGGCAATCCCTAGTTTATTGGGGCAACATTGCCAGAAGTCTTGTGTGTTAGTTATTCTGTTTATATGCTGTATTTGTTGCATGACTCTATCGTACGAAGAGGCACCTAGTCTTGAGTGCCATATCCATTTTGTATTTTGAGCAGTGACTCCAGAAATTCGTTAAAAAAATAAAAACCCAAAAGCCAAAAAAAAATTATATTTTTTTCTTATTTCTTGTGTCTATATACAAGTGTTATTGGGTTTTTAGTGCTTGACAGAGGATTTTACATTTTTGTAGGACGTTTTTCAGTTAGCATTTTTATTTCCCATTTAAAGATATTGGAGTACTTTAAAACTGGTAGTGGGCTCAAACATGGTATGACCATATGGTGTTACTAAATCCCTGTATTTATTTGCTTAAGTTGAGTGATGTTAAGTAGCCTTGTAAGATCTGAACTGTTTTTATTTGCTGTGTGCAGCTTACATAATGAGTATTTTGCATTTCTATTCATCTAACACATATATACATTACACTAATGCATGTAATATAAGATCATACATTCTAGATAGTGAAAGTGAGGAGAAGAGAAAGTCAATACTGTGATTTGTTTTTTAATAGTATCAGAACTACAGTAGCTCTAGTGCTAAATGTCGATCCTGTATAAGTATCCATATATGCTGGGTATCCAGTAGCCATTAAATTCTCACCTGTGAATTGGTTAGGAGTCCACTTTAGAAATGGATGGAACATAAGATATATTGAGCAAAAACATAACCCAATTACCTAAGATGGAAGATGGGATCAATAGATACTGCTTTCTCTATAGAACATGTTGTCATATAATAATCATGCAATTACTAATCTAATGCGTACCTTTTTTTTGGAAAATAACGTTTCCAAAATCTGAATGTGCATTAGATTCGATGGCGCATTACATTCGGGGCAAAATGTGAAATTTTCCAACAAATTTAATTCCAGCACATTTACAGGTGAATTCAAATAAGCGAATTAAAACTGGTGGATTTTGGGCGTGGCCTGGCAGCCGACTAGAATGGCAGCCTAACAAGCGAGCTCCCGCGCATCCACACACAATCTTGCACCAGCAACCAGCATCGCAGCCTGTACCTACCTTCCCTATGTCCCACCCGAGCACCGGAGCCACTCCACGCCGGAAGAAACACGGGGAATCGCTGGATTTCCCCCCCTCAGTGGCCGACATGTTTGCGACCTCGCGACCTACACAGGCCGCACTTGCCTCACAGGCCTCACAAGATGGCCGCCGGACGGGCGCGCGAGGCTCCCAATCCCCAACGGACCGGGAGCAACCGGAGTCAGACGGAGGCAGCACAGCACAAATCCTGCAAAGGCTTGCAGAAGTCAAAACATATCTGGCAAGTGAAATCACCCGCAGCACGCATGATATTAAAGCTGAAATCCAGGCCCTGGGCGCCCGCACCTCAGAACTGGAGCAGAGAATGGAGGTACTGGTACAGGGCCATAATGATGTGATACAGCACTCCACTCCACATTATAGACCTGGAAATGCAGGTTGAAGACCTGTCCAACCGCACCAGGCGGAACAACCTCCGCATCAGGGGGTGGCCTGAAACGCCCAATGAAGGCCCTCTGGCAGCGCTAGTGGAGGCATACTTTAGCGGCCTACTCCCAGATATCCCTAAAGCCCAGTGGGCCATGGACCGGGCACACAGGGCCCTGCGCGCCCGGCGGGGGGACATTGACACCCCGAGAGATATAATCGTTTGCTTTCACCACTATACCACTAAGGAAGCTATTCTGTGGTACAACAGAAACCACGACTTAACATACAAAGGCAAGCCCATCTCTCTCTATCAAGATCTCGCACCAAGCACGCTCCAAAGGCGACGGGAATGGAGACCGCTGACGGATCTTCTGCGACAACACGAAATCCGGTTCACATGGGGGCACCCGTTTAAAATTGTAGCTTTCAAAGCGGGAAGAACACTCACATACTCACCCGGAGGGGACCCACAAAAATTTCTATGTGACCTGGACATCACACCCCCGAGAACCTTCGCCTTACCAGGACCCGCTCGGCGGACTCTAACACCTCTCCCAAGGGACTGGTATACAGTCGCAGCAACGGCAGCCCAGGAGGACGCAGGCACCACGCAGACCTGATTGGCCCACGAGGGGCACTTACAGTGACTCTGGTGGCACGATAGCCGCATAGGACAGCTAAGTTGACCTTAGGGCACTACACCTGGCGAAACATTAGTTGGGGGAACACACACACTACTCTGGGTACTGCCACTGGTACCTGGGTTACGCAGTTGAAACCTATACACCGTAGACCAACTCGTGGGGGATATGACACACAAACTACCACATTCCAGAGAAAGGGGGGGGGGAGGAAAAAAAAAAAGCACACCACAGAGAATGCGCCCCTCGAAGGGCACGCACATGATCTAGCGCACTTGCCAGATAGGGGGGGATGGAGGGGGCGGGTAGGGGAGGATTGGCACACAGTCATTACACACAGGAGGATTCCCACATAAACGAAGGAAGGGAGGACAAAAATAGCACACAGCAAGAGAGAAAGGCGCACACACCATGCAACCCAAGGGGGGACAATGGCAAGCACGCCTCGCTTTAAGGGGGACAAACCAGCAGGTAGAGGTTCTGTGGCCGCTGGTTGTTTACAGCATCATAGTGGAAGGGCGCTGGGAGATCACCAACCCCGAGAGGTGCTTTTTCTTACATCACTCGGGAGGGGCGACCACCCCCAATTCAATCTGGCACAGGTTAAGACCAGATTATCACTTTACGTTTACTTTTCATGTTTATTTGTATGTACCTTGAAATGGTTCTTTGTTACTTATGTTTCTTTTTTCTCACTCTTTCCAATGACAAGTACTGATCTCCAATTCCATTGTGCCGTATGGATGCCGCCAGCGTCGACGGGTGTGGCCATCGGGCCGGGCCCCTCACACAGCACGCACTACAGACCCCGGACACCTAGAGCGCCTGTACTACCAGCAACACAGCCAACTTCCCCACATGGCTCTTAAGGTACTTTCGTTTAATGTCAAGGGCCTCAACTCCCCAACCAAACGGAGACTACTAGCGAGAGACTTAAAAGCCAAAAAAATAGATATCGCACTGATACAGGAGACACACCTCCCCAGGTCGGTGCGCACTAAACTGACTGACAGGACCTACCCGACAGTGCATGAGGCTCGCTCCCTCCGTAAGCGAACGGGGGTGGCGATCCTCGTCCATAAAAACTGCCTGCTACAAATAACTACTACCCAGACTGACCCGGAGGGGAGATTTTTATATATAGGAGGCACCCTCTACACCACAAAAATACATATTATCAATGTTTACGCACCCAACGAGCCGGATAGGCAGTTCTGGGAGAGCCTGGAGGTGCTGGTGACCGGGGCCAGGGGGGGGTTCTGCTGGTGGGGGGCGACTTTAACGCTGTACCAAGCCCAGCAGCGGATAGAAGCTCAAAACCTGGCACCGTGAGGTCTCAGGGTAAAGGGGGTCAAGACAAACTGTTACACACATTTTTGATACACACGGGTCTATTGGATGTATGGCGACTACAGCACCCGACCACATCCGACTACACGTTTTATTCCGCGCCGCACAACACCTACTCCAGAATAGATAAAAAAATTCTGAACGGGGTGGGAATGGATAAGGCCATACACACAGACATCAGTAACATAACGTGGTCAGACCACGCTGACGTAACGCTGACCTTAGGCAACCTACGCTACCAGTCCAACTGGTCGTGGAAGCTTAATACTAGTCTTCTTAGAGATGCCGAAACCCTTGAGACCACCCGTCAGGCTATCACAGAATACTTTACACTAAACGCAACACCTGACACCAACCCCACCATGGTCTGGGCAGCACACAAAGCGGTCATACGCGGGAACTTTATAAAACTTGCAACGCATATAAAGCGAGCTAAAATTAAAAAGCTCCTCGAATTACAGTCAGCCCTACGGAAGGCAGAGCAGCAACACAAAACTAACCCGACAAACTCCAAACTTAGGGAACTGAACACCCTCAGACACTCTATTAGGGACATCTCTCTGGAAGCGGTGACACGCTCCATACAATGGTCAAAACGACTCTACTACGAGAAAGCAAATAAAACAGACACACTGCTAGCCAGGGTGCTCCGCCCGAGACCACAGGGCAAGGCCATCACGAAAATACACACGGTCACCGGCATGCTAGTTGAGACCCCTGAGGCCATTAACGAAGTATTCACCTCCTATTTCTCCAACCTCTACAATCACTCCCCCCACCTTCACGCCAATAACACCACCTATAGGGCCGACATACAACGATTCCTTGCAGACCTCACACTGCCCAAAGTGAGTGAGGCAGAAGCAGGTTCCCTAAGTGAACCGATTACCCAAACAGAGGTAGAATCAGCCATAGCATCCCTCAAGGGAAACAAGGCCCCAGGCCCAGACGGATACAATGTTAACTACTACAAACAATTCAAAGAGTTTCTAGCCCCTCCCCTCACGGCCCTTAGTAACCACTTTATGCAAGGCGGGTACCTGACGGAGACATGGCAACGGCGAATGTAGTACTACTGCCAAAACCAGATAAGGATGACACACTAGCCTCCAGCTATAGGCCAATCTCACTTATCAATACGGACCTCAAAGTCTTTGCTAAAATACTGGCATCCAGGCTCTCCTCCCTACTCCCACGCTTGATCCACCCGGACCAGGTGGGCCTTATGCCCGGACGCCAACTGTACGAGAACACCAGACGGGGGGTGGATGCCATGTGGTACATGGCGGAGTCCAAGACGCCTTCTCTAGCGCTCTCTTTAGACGCGGAGAAGGCGTTTGACAGGGTGCTATGGCCTTACCTCTTCGAGCTGCTCCGGTTCCAGGGGTTCCCAGAGCCCTTTGTGACGGCTATACAGACCTGAGGGCACAAACACTTATCACAGGGGCGCGTAAACAGCCTTTCACCCTTAGCAACGGCACTAGGCAGGGATGCCCGTTGTCCCCTTTGCTCTTCGCCCTAACCCTAGAGCCACTATTACAAGCTATCAGGCAACATCCAGACATTCAGGGCATAGAGGTGAGCGGCACACCCTTCACAGTCTCGGCATATGCTGATGATGTTATGCTAACATTCCGGGATCCGCTGGACTCCCTACACCACCTGACACAACTCTTAGCAAAATTTGGGAACATCGCAGGCTACAAAATTAATTACTCCAAATCGGTGGCAATGCCCTTCCATATACCGCACCAAGACGTAGAACATATACGCAAACAATACCACTTAAAGATAGCCACAGAGGAACTCCTGTACCTAGGGGTCCGCCTAATGGCAACCACATCGTCACTCTATGCCTGCAATTACACACCACTGCTTCGGACCCTTATCACGGAAATGGAGCAGTGGACACACAGGCCCATATCATGGCTGGGACGGGTCAACACAATAAAAATGAATGTGTTGCCGAGGCTCCTGTTCCTTTTTCAGGCACTCCCGGTACAGGTGACCCGGGGGGACCTGACGGGTATACAGCGGGCAATAGACTCCTTCATCTGGCACAACAAGCACCCGAGAATGGCTCGCACACTCATGTACAGACCGAAAGCCAGGGGGGGACTGGGACTACCTAATGTATATAATTATTATCTAGCGGCACAGTTAGCCCAGATCATACAATGGCACACACCCCCTGATACACGACGCTGGGTCGACATGGAGTCACTAATGACGAGACAGGACCTCCCACAATTTTTTATATGGGCACCAAAAACACAAAGGGCCATACTGAGAACCACGAATCCAGCTTTACTGAACTCCATACGGATATGGGACCAAACTAAACTGAAATACTCCTTGAGCCCCCCTCTGTCTCCCATGACACCGGTCTTCCGGAATAGGGCATTCCCACTGGGAATGAGGGCCCGGGACTACAAAGGGATAGAAGCCACTGGGCTCCAGAGATACGTCCACCTATTCATAAACCAGGAAATAGTCACATACGCACACCTGACCACCAAAACTCCACTGCACACTAGAGACTATTTCAGGTACCTGCAAATCCGAGACTTTGCACAGAGCCCTGACGTAAAAAAGGCAGCCCTGACACCTCTAACCTTTTTTGAGAAACTATGCTTTACGGAGACTACACAATCCAAACTAATTACATTACTATACAACCACCTCAACACGGCCCCAGACACGACAGACGCACTCCGATACGCTGACCAGTGGGAAGCCAACCTGGGGGAGGCCCTAGAGGGAACGGAGTGGCAGGACATCTGGGAGGCATGCACCAAAACCACTATCTGCGTAACACTCCAAGAACAATCATACAAAACGCTATTCCGTTGGTACATGACTCCTGTGAAGCAAAAACACATGAAATTGCGTCCTACAGATGATTGCTGGCACCTATATGGGGGAGGGGCACCTACATCCACATGTGGTGGGAATGTCCAAAGGTGGCGGCCTATTGGCGCAGCATAGTAAACTTCAGCTCCCAAATCTTACAAAAACGAATGACACTAGATCCGTGGGCATGCCTTTTATCCAGACCCACGGAGGGCCTCCCGAGGCACGAACAAAAACTCCTTAACATGATCTACTTAGCGGCCCGCAGGGCCGTGGCACAACACTGGTCCTGCCCGGACCTCCCGCAGCTATCATTGGTTAGGACGAAACTCCGCGATAATTATCTGATGGATAAACTCACGGCCCAAGTGCGGAACACGCTGACCACATTTCACAAGGGGCGCGGGGCGGCATCTGTGCGGCACAATTCAGCAGTGACGGTAGGGGCTCACCCGGCAGTCGCTGGCATACCATAACCCGGATGGGTGGAAGCGGCTCCACAGCAGGACGGGGGACTGGCTAAAGCCGGAACGAGGGCCGCGCCCACTAACCCTGCCGGATTACGTACATGACGGATTGACAGATCACGGTGGGGGGCAGGGACAGGGCAGACGGAGAGGGCACAATGCCTGAACTACCTGGGCAAGCTCGGGATACCACACACATACGCTTAGGCCAAGGCAACGCAATACACTCATCGCAGCCATCCTGAGAGTTTAGGGCACAGCACACTCCTCAATAAGTCTACAGTTGTACATAGTTATTTCTTCCCTTTCTTTCGGATGCTTTTCTTTTTCTCTCTCTTTATCTGATTACCAACGTAAATGAAAACTCTGGCAGAGACGCACCAAAGGTGCACAGTTTGTGACAGATGCTTGTACTAACTTTGTTACCCTGTATTTTATACTACAAATCAACAACACTTGTGCGGTCATGTATTCACATCTGTTTGCACTATTGTAGCCACGCTTGAATGGCAGAGCGAAAAATAAAGAATTAAAAAAAAAAAAAAATGGTGGATTTTGTATGTTTTATATATTATTATATATAAAACATACCAAATCCAGGGCACGCGCTTATTCACTAAACAGCCATTTCAAGTCTCACAGCTTGTAATAGTTTTATATATATATATGCGGATGTATATCCAGAAGGAACTTTAGTCTCCAAATCAAATAACAATCCTGTAATTGTATTCCCTTCACTCTCAATGTGTAGCATAATCCAATCTCCATGTGTCCCATGAGACCCATGCTTTAAGAAAAACTATAGTGCGGGAATATATTAAATTAAATTTTCATTCATAAATAAATAGAGAGAAAGATGTTTGTATGGAGAGTGAATTGTAACAAATTATCGTTTTTCAGCCTTGTATCATAGAATAGAAAAAATGAAAACGAAAAGAACTACCAGTAGGTGTCTTCCTAAATTAATAGTATCAGTTGTCACAAGTAGAGAAAATATAAAACTTAACTTTTAATAAGTATTTGATAAAATAGTTTCAATACAAAACGTGGTCAATAAATAAAATAATAAATAACAAACGAAGACCGAGATATTCAGTCCATATTAGTTGGTAAGTATTGCTAAAACAGTAAGAGGAAGATGGAAGGTCCTAAAGAATGATTTCAGGGAATTAGGTAGCAAACTTAAGAAAAGGACCTCCAAGGTGGTATTCTCTGAGATATTACCTGTGCCACGTGCTACAGTGGAAAGGCAGCGGGAGATTAGAGAGGTCAATGCGTGGCTTAAGTCTTGGTGCAGGAAGGAGGGTTTTGGGTTTTTAGAGCACTGGGCCGACTTTGCGATTGGGTACAACCTTTATAGTGGTGATGGATTGCACCTAAACGGGAGAGGGTCTGCAGTGCTGGGGGATAGGATGGCTAGAAGGTTGGAGGAGATTTTAAACTAGTAGTAGGGGGGGAGGGTCATAGCAATCTACAAAATGGAGATAGGACAGAAAGGAGATGGGCTTTAGCACAGTATAAGGGGGGTGGAAACGGGGGGAGGGGCAAGCTCAGAACAGAGAAGCTGTGTAATGTTGAAAATTCACAAAATATACAAGTGGCGCATAATATTAAATGTATGCTTACTAATGCAAGGAGCCTAAATAACAAAATGGGGGAACTAGAGGCAGTAGCATACACTAAATAATATGATATAATAGGCATAACTGAAACATGGTGGGATGAGACACATGACTGGGCAGTTAACTTAAATGGGTACATGTTATTTAGGAAGGATAGGAAAAACAAGAAGGGTGGTGGGGTATGTTTGTATGTCAAACATGATTTAAAGCCAAATGTTAAGCAAATGGAATGCGAGGAGGATAATGTGGAAGCTTTATGGGTAAATATCTGCTTGGGGGAAAAGAAGGGAAACCAACTATTGGTTGGGATATGTTATAAACCACCTAATGTTAATATTGACGAGGAACAACAGCTGTTTGAGCAAATTGAGAAAGCTGCAAATCTAGGTAACACTTTAATTATTGGAGATTTTAATTACCCGGATATAAATTGGGACAGAGGGACTAGTGCCTCAGCAAAGGGAATTAGGTTTTTAAACTTGTTAAATGACACCTTCATGTCACAACTTGTACAAGCACCAACTAGAATGGATGCTTGTCTGGACCTGGTTTTAACAAACAACGTTGATCTTTTGACCAACATTCAAGTAGGTGAGCACTTGGGAAATAGTGATCACAATATAGTGTCCTTTGAAATAAACTCAAAAAAACAAAAGCACATGGGGAATACTAAAACATATAATTTTAAAAAGGCCAATTTCAATAAGTTAAGGGAAGCTTTACAATATATTGACTGGCATAAACTCTTTAGTGAAAAGAACACTGAGGATAAATGGATCATCTTCCAACAAATATTACAAAGGTACATTTCTCAGTATGTACCATTGGGAAATAAATATAAAAGAAACAAATTAAAACCAACATGGCTTAGTAGAGAAGTAAAACAAGAGATTACAACTAAGAGAAGGGCATTTAAAGCATTTAAATCGGACAAATCAGATGCATCTTATAAAAGATATAAGGATGCAAATAATGCGTGCAAAAAGGCAATTAGACTTGCTAAACTTCAAAATGAAATAATGATAGCTGAAGAGAGCAAAACCAACCCCAAAGCATTTTTTAAGTACATAAATTCTAAAAAAAAAACAAAATGAAAGTGTAGGTACACTAAAAACTGAAACGGGGGTGTTAGTTAATGAAGACCAGGAAAAGGCAGGAATTTTAAATAACTTTTTCTCCTCCGTATATATTAAGGAAGAACCCATGGCAATAGATGTGCAAATGATTGCTACTAAAAACTTGCAGAATAATTGTAATTGGTTAACTCAAGACAAGGTGCTGCAGCAACTAAAGAAAGTTAATATAAACAAAGCTCCAGGGCCTGACGGTATCCATCCACGTGTACTTAAGGAACTAAGTGCAGAAATAAGTGAACCTCTGTTTTTAATCTTTCAAGATTCTTTTCTTTCAGGAAGTGTTCCGGAGGATTGGAGGAAGGCAGATGTGGTTCCTATATTCAAAAAGGGTTCAAAATTCTTGCCTGGAAATTATAGACCCGTGAGCTTAATTTCTGTGGCTGGTAAAATATTTGAAAGGTTATTAAGGGATAATATTCAAAAATTCCTTGAGAAGAACATGGTTATCAGCAAAAATCAGCACGGTTTTATGAAGCACAGGTCATGTCAAACTAACTTGATTGGGTTCTACGAAGAAGTAAGTAGAAGTATAGATCGGGGTGTTGCCGTGGATGTGATCTTTTTGGATTTTGCCAAGGCATTTGATACAGTTCCACACAATAGTTTAGTGTTCAAACTCAAAGAAAATCGGTTTAGATGAAAATGCTTGTTCTTGGGTAGAACATTGGCTTAAAAGCAGAGTACAAAGAGTTGTCATTAATGGTAAATTTTCAAGCTGGACAGAGGTGGCAAGTGGTGTCCCTCAGGGGTCTGTTCTGGGACCCCTTCACAATTTAACTTTATGTTTATAAATGATCTTGAAGACCGCATTACAGAAAGTCATGTGACTTAAATTTGTTTGTGAAGCTGAAACTTTTGCCGAAGCATAATACAATGTGAGCAAGATATTACTTTGCTGCAGAGGGATTTAGATAGACTGGGAGACTGGGCACTCAAATAGCAGATGAAATTTAATGTTGAAAAATGCAAAGTTATGCACTTCGGCGTAAAGAATACACAAGCAACGTATACCCTTAATGGAAGCGAATTAGGGATAACAACACATGAAAGGGACTTGGGAATTGTTATAGACAACAAACTATACAACAATGTGCAATGTCAATCAGCAGTGGCCAAGGCCAGTAAGGTATTGTCATGCATGAAAAAGAGCATTCATTCTCGGGACGAGAATATCATTTTGCCTCTTTATAAATCACTGGTAAGACCCCATATTGAATATGCTGTGCAATTTTGGGCACCTGTTCTAAAGAAGGATATTATGGCACTAGAAAAAGTGCAGAGGCGGGCTACAAAATTAATAAAAGGAATGGAACATATCGGCTATGAAGAAGGGTTAACAAATTTAAACCTATTTAGTTTAGAAAAACGTCGCCTGAGAGGGGATATGATAACATTATACAAATATATTCCGTGCCAATACAAACCATTGAGTGGAAATCTATTCACAAAGCGGACTTTACATAGGACACGAGGCCATGCGTTTAGACTGGAAGAAAGAAGATTTCGCCTAAGGCAAAGGAAAGGTTTTTTTACTGTAAGAACAATCAGGATGTGGAATTCTCTGCCTGAGGAAGTGGTTTTATCAGAGTCCATACAGATGTTCAAACGGCTACTAGATGCATACTTGCAAGAACAGAATATTCAAGGATATAATCTTTCAATGTAGGGTAATAACTGCTTGATCCAAGGATAAATCTGACTGCCATTCTGGGGTCAAGAAGGAATTTTTTTCCTAGCTTGTTGCAAAATTGTGCTTCAAACTGGGTTTTTTGCCTTCTTTTGGATCAACAGCAAAAAACAAATGTGAGGAAGGCTGAACTTGATGGACGCAAGTCTCTTTTCAGCTATGTAACTATGTAACTATGTAAGTACAAAGACAAAAAAAAAAAGAAATAAGAAAATAATAAATAAACTTATTTCTAATTGTTGTATCCAAATAATCAGGACTAAGTGGTAAAAAAATATATCAATTGCACAAGGAGTGCCTCTATTAGGCAGGATCTATGTAGATCGCTTGATCACCTTAAAGTCCCTACAAGATTTTTGGAACAAAAGTACTGTGGGAGGAGAGGAAAGAGTGTAGCACGTGCCTATGGTTAGGTTTAGCAGATAAAACTAATGTGCCTTTGTGGGCACCCCTTATCAAATGCCTGCTCTAACACTATTCCCCCCCATATAACGGCAATATAGCAAAGATAATAGAAAATAAATGAATAGTAATATTAGTGAATAATGGACTTTCACTTGGTCGCAGGATGCCCATAGAGAGTAAGATAACTTGCAAAGTATCGGCTATGCTGGTTAAGAGCATGAATATTGCCTACTAGGCGTCCTATACAGCCTTGTATCAATTTACCATTAATACATATTTGTACCCTAAGTGTAACCATAACAGAGCATAGTTCCGAACTAGACCTTGCCTCTGTAATGGGAAGAAAAATTAGAGTATTTGAAGGTAGGAATAGACATTACAATCCAGGAAGGAGTATAATTCCTGATGTTTCTTGAATTTGGTAAGGGATCCCTGCTGGACAATGTGGTAGAGATGAGTTACCTGTACATCACACATAGGGATACTTGCGGAACAAAATATTAAAAATAATATTTTGTGAAAATTATGAAAAATGTACAATGCTGTTAATATTCATATTAATAATTATTGATATAAATATTAATATGGTGGTATTAATTATAGGACTATGCCCACCATTTTTATTTAAAGAGATAGTATTTTATCTCTAATCCTAAATTCTTGTAGTTCAACCTAATGCATAATTCAATACAATATAATATATAATCAATATAATCACTATATTACTTAAAAATATAATTTATTGTGATAATCTATACGATTATTATAACATGATCATTGAGCATATAACATGTAACATAGAAAATTACTTCAAAACATGTCAGAACATAGTTTCCAGAATAGACAATGAAATGGATAATGAGAAATGTAGTTACTGGTTCAATGAATTTAACACCAATGCATCCAATAACTCAACATAATATATTGCATTAACATTTAATATTCTTCACTATAATATGACAGGTACAAATTACAATATCTCCTGCATTAAAGAAGCATACATAATCTCTAATAATAACCTATTAAAACCTATTTCCACAAATGGTTGCAACCAAATTAACGTTTTCCAATCAGATTTGAATTGAAAACTGATGATATGCAAATGCATTAAAATTGTGATATCAATATCTGCCTATATTGGTATGCAATAATATTAAACGCAGAAACCAATAATACAATATGTACAAATATTCAATAAAAAATACTTAGCTGTATCTGTACTATGCAATTCTACAGATATTTATGAGATAATAGGTATTGATTAATATCTAAATTCCAATAAACAAATGTATCAATAATTCCAGGATTAATACCCTTAAAATTATTGTAGATGTATAATCGGAGCTGCAGACACAGATTTAAAATACACAGACTACTCCCCCCAAAATAAATGATTTATTCAAATGTTGAATCATATACTTTTCATATCTATGCAAGTTATCAACATAAAATAGATTATAATAATCACTTAGTTGCTGTCCTTCCCTTCTCAAAGGATAAAGAATAGGGATTTCCACTTTGGATGGAAAATAAAATGGAAAGCAGCTAGATACCTTCAAGAGAGTATACTAAAATAGAGTGATGAATCAAGATAGTGAATTAAGAATCATCAATAGAGTATATTCAAGAGTGTTTTTTACTTTTTTCTCTATAGCATTATAAATGTTTTTATAGTGGGGGATGGGGGGGGGGACATTAGGTCCCCCCCATTCTAATTTAGGGCCCCCACCCACCGCTCAGGGGTGGGGGCCGGGGGGAGGACAATAGATCCCCCCCATTATTTTACTTTAGGGCCCCCACCCACCACTCAGGGGTAGGGGCCAGGGGGGCGATAGGTCCCCCCTTTAGTTTAAAAGCCCCCACTCGCGCGTTGTCGGTTGGGGGCTCAGGAGGGGGGACTTTTTTTTTTTAAATCTTTTTAATCTTTACTTAGTATTAGTAAATTTTGCTGAAAGACCAATTTAGGTCTTTCAGCCTTTTAGTAGATAGCTCCCTAATACCGTGGGAATTAGGGAGTTATCTACTTATATTCATTCCTGTCATTACATTGACTGGCTAAGTAACTTACATTTTATATGAATGTATGTTACTTGATTGTTTTAAGTGTTGCAAATGCTTACAGCTGAATTCTGGCTATGTTTGTATACTTTTTATTTAAAATTGTATACAGTGTAACATTCTTCATTCTTCCACTGGGTAAGTATATTAGTTCTTAGGCAATACTGTGCTTCGGAACTTCAGAAATTCGGTAATTTCGGAACTTTGGGAATTCGACAATTCATCTAGTCGCACATTCGAATCTTCGAATTGCCCGAAATTCATCCAAATTCACATTCGGACCGAAACCAATTGCACATGTCTACTAAATACTTTCATTTTATCTTATAGATAGTAGGAAGATCTGGCGTTTGTTTCCAAGTGGGAAAATACCACCACAGACAACTGTGCACTTTCTTTTGAAAGAAGAGAATACTGATTAGAGCTAAGAAAACTTCCTCCAAGAAGATTCCTTTGTTCTGCAGTCCAGTCTCCCAGAACTGCTTCAGCTCTTTTTACAGAAGTCCATATGTTTCTAAAGAAAAATGTAGAGCTACCTTCCAAAGAAAGATTTTTGGGAACTCATTCAAGGCTGTTTTAGTCAAGAAGCCAGATGGTTTATTCAGGCCCATCCTGGATTTAAAATATGCCAATCAATTCATCATTAGGAAAATATTGCGTATGGAGACCATACACTCAGCAACACACATAATTAAACAAGGGTCTTGGCTTGCCTATTTGCATATCCATATTGTAGTAGACAGCAACAAATCCTAAGATTTTGCATCAGAAAGAAATTGATAAAAAAAAAAAAAAAAAAGATAAGAATAAGAATATCAACATTATCAATTCATGGCCCTTTAATTTAGTCTGTTTAGCAAGATTCTGGTAGTCATCAGAATAGTCAATATGGAGACCAAAGAGGATCTCCATATTGTGCCATATTTAGACGACTGGTTTCTCTTATCATAGCGGCCTCAGAACAACAACTCCTAAAAGACACAAGAACAGCCTCAGCATGCCTAAACACACTTGGATGAATTCTAAATAAAGAAAAAAATGGAATTGGTTCCCCATGCAATCTATTCAGTTTTGGGGTTTTACCACAGACTCTGTTCAGATGAAGATATTCCTCACAGAAGAAAAGAAAAGAAAGATCTTCAGATCCATTATGGCATTACAAACAAACAAATGTTATTCCATAAATTCCATATGCTTTTGGGCCTCTTTACAGCTCCAATTCCAGCTTTAGGCTTTTCCAGGGCAAGAATGTGGTTATAGAACATTTTTTTTTTTTTTTTTTTAAAGAACATTTTAGGAGAATGGGACAGAGAAATTTTCTTTCGAGACCAACTGATGAACGTTTGGCCTTCAACATTTCCACTGGTAGATTACTTTTTGATTTGTGACAGAACATATTTCACTCAAAATAAAGAAAACATTCATGAATGCTTCAATATTTGGTTGGGGTGCACCTCTGGGAAATCAGGTGACAGAGGGACAAAGGATGCCTCAGGATTCTCAGAAATCATCAAACGCAAAGCGATTTGATTGGCTCTTCTGACTTTCAGGACACATCTCCAGGGACAATAAATGCAAATAAGATCAGGCAATTCTACAGCAGTCGCATATTTGAATAGACAGGGAGAGACCTGTTCTCACTCCCTGGAAAAGTTGTGCATCACAATAATGCTCTGGTCAGAACTCCATCTGCTCTCCCTGTTGACAGTACATACAAAAGAAGTAAATAATACTCTAGTATGCGCTCTAAACCATTTGAAGCAAGGAGACTGGTCTCTTTCCTTTCAGACATTTCAGGAAAATTGTAGCGCGATCTGGAAATCCTGAAATATATCTGATGACATCAACAACAAACAGGAAAAAAAGTTTTTCATCAATCAACCTGTCAGACAATCCATACTTTGTGGATGCCCGTGTGATTTACTGGGATTTTCAGCTAGCCTGCATTTTTCTCCCAGTTGTTGTTTTTTCAAGAGTTTTACAAAAAAATATTTAGGACAAAGCAAGGATCATTGCAACTTTCTCATTCTGACCCAGGAGAAGTTGTTTTTTAATGCTGTTGAACCTATCAAAGAACTACTTGCACCTTCCTATGTCAGTCAAAATCTTGCAACACAACCTAGTTCCTCTACAGACTCTCAAGATCACAGTATATGTTATCTGAATGCCAGATACCAAGTTCCAAAGGTCTAATCCCAGAAGTTATTGACATTCTGATTGCTGCTAGAAAAGACACCACCAGTACAATGCATTCCAGAATCTGGAAGAGATTTTCCTCTTGGTGCTGGGAGATTAATAAAGATTTACTTTTCACGATATAGGAGGAGTACTGACATATTTTCCCTTTTTTTGATTTTCATTTTAGCTATTGTTGTTTTTCTTTTTTTTTAATGTTATTCCTCAGTTGTTGTTTTTTTTCCCCCCATCAAATAGACATAGAATCAGTGGCATACTAAGGGGGGCAGAGGGGGTGGTCCGCCCCGGTTACCACTGGGTAGGGGGTGCCATGACCCTGGTCTGCGAGCTGTAGGGGGCTGTTTGAGCTGTATGGCCGCACAGTGCCCCATGGTAGTTAGGGTGCCGGGCGGCCAGAACAGCTCACAAACGCAAAGAGCAGCTGAACTGGCCGTACAGAATGAAAGTGGGGGCGGGGCTAAGCAAAATCGGGGTGGTGCCAAATCGGCAGCGGGGGCGGGGCTTAATATTGCCCTTACCCGCTGCTGTGACTGCTGCACATGGAGGTGCAGCAAGAAGGAATCCCTGCCTCTCCACCTAACAGGCTCCAGCCTCCAGGGAATCCACTCCTCCTCCAGCACCTGTCTGTAAGTAATAGTGTGTGTGACTGTGTCTGTAAAACGGTCTGCCTGTAACTATGTGTATTTGTGTGTGAACTGCATGCCTGAAACTGTGTGTGTATGTCTGCCTGTAACTGTGTGTGTGTGACTGCATACCTGTAACTCTGTGTGTGTGTTACTGCATGCCTGTAACTCTGTGTGTGTGTGTGTTTGTAAGCCTGTAACTGTGTGTGTGTGACTGCATGCTTGTAACTGTGTGTGTGTGACTGTCTGCCTGTAACTGTGTGTGTGTGTGTGTGTGTGACTGCAAGCGCTGGATCCGCCCCGGGTGCCAAATGCTCTAGGTACGTCCCTGCATAGAATATAATTTGGGCAGAGTCAACATCTAGCCTAAATTGCTAAACTATTACATAAGGGTCAAGTGGAACACAAAACAGCATGAGTGTCAGTGTGTTTCTACATGAATAGCTGTAGGAAACGAAAGTAAATGAAACATGCAAGAAAATTAAAAGAAAATCCTTAGATGAAAAATCTAAACATATCTAAAAAAGTAAACATAGGATACACTTGAACTATACACTACCAACCATCTCATAAAGTTCACAGTTGCCTCAAGAAGACAGGGATGACTTCAGTGACATCCTTGGTAGTTTCGTGGCATTAGGTGCATCGAAAGCTGGAAGCCAGACCTCGAATTCTGGAGCAGCTGCAGGCCTTCTTTTACAGTATTAACAGAGTGAATCCTTCAATTCCAGTGGTTAAAGGACCACTATAGGCACCCAGACCACTTCAGCTTAATGAAGTGGTCTGGGTGCCAGGTCCAGCTAGGGATAACCCTTTTTTTTTATAAACATAGCAGTTTCAGAGAAACTGCTATGTTTACACTGAGGGTTAATCCAGCCTCTAGAGGCTGTCTCATTGACAGCCGCTAGATGCGCTTGCGTGCTTCTCACTGTGAAAATCACAGTGAGAAGACGCCAGCATCCATAGGAAAGCATTGTAAATGCTTTCCTATGAACTGGCTGAAAGCGCGCGGCTCCTGCCGCGCATGCGCATTCAGCCGATTACGTCGCTAGGAAGGGGGAGAGGAGGAGGAAAGCTCCCCGCCCGGCGCTGGAGAAAGGTAAGATTTTAACCCCTTCCTCTCTCCAGAGCCCGGCGGGAGGGGGACCGTGAGGGTGGGGGCACCCTCAGGGCACTATAGTGCCAGGAAAACGAGTATGTTTTCCTGGCACTATAGTGGTCCTTTAACCCCTTAAGGACACATGACATGTGTGACATGTCATGATTCCCTTTTATTCCAGAAGTTTGGTCCTTAAGGGGTTAAGTAGCTTTGCTGGGAAACCCCACCATTACTAGAAACTCTAAGGTCAGCAAAGACAAATACGCTATGAGATATGCTTATATTTATCAATGTAAAAAGGATAAAAGAAGAGATAAGGGTGCGCCTAAAATATATAATAAAACATATACACAATATATGGTAAGATAAGCAAATATAAAATGCAAAATAAAAATAATAGATAAAATAATAGTCCAAAACCACTTATCAAAAAGTCCGTAATGGTGGGATATATAAAGAAGATAGGAGATCCTGAGACGTCAAAGTGGAGTGGAATCTTCACAGCAATATACTTGAATCCAATGAGGAGTATATGGAAGGGAAACAGAAACAGGAACTCCAATGGTACAGTATGTCAGCCAAATAAAATTCTAATTTAATGAAAATAGCCGTACTCACACTCTCCAGAGCTAGATCCCAGCTCTGGTATTCAGCACGTGAAGTGGAACAATCCCCACTCAAGGATATGTAGAGTAATGTTTGATTGGAGAGTTTCTGGCCCAAATTCCGTATTCGAGTGAATATTTTTCAACCCAAAATGAGAGAATAAAAATATAGTGCTCTCTGTGTACAATAAAACAAAACAAAGGAATGTAAAGTAAATTACTTACATTCTATAGAGCAGATCTATACTGCTCGGTATAAACGCCTGGGTGGTATAATCCCAACCTATGGATTCTTTAGGTTCCTTGTGGATGTAGATCAGGTGCACAAATAAGAATAAAATTATAATAAATATTAAATAGACAATATAAAAAGAATATATAAGGGAAAAATGGCAATAAAATATTCTATGCCAAATAAAATTCTTTATTATAAAGTAATTAAAATAATATCTATACACGTTTCGCCTCAAAAGGCTTCATCAAGTAGATAATCATAAAAGGAAGGCACACCTGACATACAGAGATTTATATAACATACAATAATGTTAAAAAAATTTAAAATTCCCGCCAAAATGACGTCATCAGAACATAAAAACCGAATCTAGATTATTACAGAAAGTTAAAAAAATCAAAATCAATATTTAACCCTGTAGGGGCAATGGTTTTTAGATTATAAGCCCATTCAATTTCTTTCTTACCTAGAACTTTTTTAATGTCACCCCCTCTCCAAGGAATATTACATGTGTCAATACCGATACATTTTAACAGTTTTGGATTCTTTCCACATATTGGAGGCCACAAGGGCATTCCAAGAGGTAGATCACGTTCTTCGTATTGCAATGAATGAAATGTCTTATTTGATAAGTTTTTTGAGTAACTGTTGATATAAATGTTGTAGTCTTGGATTTAATAACTTCACTAGTCCGTTTACAGACTATACACCTGTTGCATTTAAAGAAGCCATTGGGTTTAGTTAAAAAAGTAGAGGGGTTAGGGGATAAAGTGCTTTGTTTAGTGTAATTGTTTGTAAGGATAGACTTAAAGCTGGGTGCCCCTCTGAATATAACTTGTGGATTCTCGGGGATAATTCCAGATAAAGTCTCATCCTGTTTTAGTATATGCCAATGTTTTTTTATAATCCTCTTCAAAACATTACTTTTGTTGTTGAAGTCGAAAATAATTGGCAGTATTGGGGCAGTATTGGTTTCTTTATTAGTTTTATATTCTAATAACTGTGATCTATTGGTTTCACTAATATTCTTTAATGTTATGTCTAAATCACTCCTGGAGTAGTTTTTTTGGAGGAACTTATTAGACAACAATTTGGATTGTTCCTCAAAATCTTGTATCACGGAACAGTTTCTACGTAGGCGGAGGAGTTGACTTTTAGGAATTCCTTGAAGCCAGGGCTTATGGTGACAGCTCGATACATCAATAACATTGTTAGTGCATATTTCTTTAAAAAAAGTTCTCGTATGGATATGTTCATTATTAATAAAAATTTCTAAATCTAAGAAATGTATGGAAGATTTACTGTAATCCCAAGTTAAAATAATACCCTTATCATTTTGATTAAGGTGCTGCAGAAACTGATTAAGTAGATTTTCTGGACCATCCCAGATAAAAAACAGATCATCTATGTATCTAAAATAGGAGACCAGGTTTGTCTGCCAGCCATGCCCTCCTAGAATGGCGGTGGATTCCCACTCTGCCATAAATAGGTTGGCATAGCTGGGTGCAAACCTGGTCCCCATGGCAGTGCCCTGTTTTTGTAAATAAAAGGAATCTAAAAACCAAAAATAGTTATTATTTAAAATAATATTTATGCCCTGAATAATAAAATCTATCTGTTGTTTTGAGATATTCTTTTCTGCTTTTAAAATATTTTCTACTGCACGACAACCTTGATCGTGACGAATAATGGTGTATAAAGATTGTACATCACAGGTCACTAAAATGTATGTGTTTTTCCATTTAAAATTGTTTAAAAAATGAAGTAAAGTCATAGAATCTTTTAAATATGACTTCATACGTTTTACTGAGGGCTGCAGTAGAATGTCCAGATATTCAGATAAATTAGATAGAATAGACTTAATCCCTGAGACGATAGGCCTACCGGGAGGATTGGTAATACTTTTGTGAATTTTAGGTAAGAAGTATATAACCGGAATAATGGGATGAGAGATATTTAAGTATTCAAATTCCTGTTTGGTTAAAATATTTTGGTCACGGCCCTCAATCAAAAATGAAGATAAAACCTGTTGTATTTTAGATGTTGGATCACACTTAAGTTTTTCATAGACTGTGCAATCGTTTAGTTGTCTCATGGCTTCTTTGATATACATCTCTTTGGTTAAAATGACAATACCTCCCCCCTTGTCTGCAGGTTTTATCACAATATTTTCATCTTTTTGTAATTGATGTAATGCTACACGCTCCAATTTAGTTAAATTTGGAGGGGAAGAAAGTCGAAGTTTTCTTTAGAGAAGTAGAAATAATTTTTTGTGGATCTGTTGATGAGGTAGCTGTAGGCTGTGCATTGTAGGGTTCTTCATCTTTATGTGCAAAAAACCTTTTAAGAGTTGCCTTTCTGACAAACTTATTGATGTCTATAAAAGCTTTAAAAGGGTTTGTAGGGGCAAATTTAAGACCTTTAGTTAAAACTGATATTTGGGTAGATGTTAATGCCTTTTGGGATAAGTTAAAAATACCAAGGTCTTTTTCATTCGGTTTAGTTATTGTCTGTCTAACCTTTCTCTTTTGGAGTCTTCTGCCACTTCTCCTTCCTCTAAATTCAGACTTCGTTTTTTGGTTTTTATAGGGTGTGGCGTTAGTGCATATGCGTTGTTTTGAGTGCTCAACTCTAAAAAATAATCCTCATTATCAGTTTCTGAATCCACAGATAACAGTTGATATCTGTTATTGTGGACATAACTGGGAGGGGATCTTTGAGCTTCATGGTGTTTTTGTGCGTACCTTAGTCTTTGAATTTTCGGTGTAATGTTTCTTTCATTTTGATACAATCCAGGAGAGTGTCGAGTGTTATTGATGTGATTGGTGGTATTATGTAACGCTGGGAGTGAATCTTGTAAATGGTGGAGTGAGTGTCTGGATTGAGTATTGGAATATTTATTAATAGCATGTGATCGATAGGAGTGATAATTACGTGATGATGTGAAGGAAGGCTTTCTTGCAGGGGGGTGAGGGGGATATTGGGTTACTCTTTTAGGTAAACGGTGGTGGTGTGTCTGGTCATTTTGATAAGTATTAGAGGATGGGTAGATTCTATTATCTGGAGTATTTCTTTTGTGGTAGGAGCGGACCTGGTTGTTAGAGTAATCCTGTTTGTCACGGATATATTTTTTTACCTTAATATGTTTTGTGCCCATTTCCACTTTTTCAATTTTATTCTGTATCAGAATAGAATTTTGTTTGAAAACTTGTGTTTCTGTAAATGTTAACATTTTGTCTTTTAGATCATTTATTTCCATATCAAGGGCTGAAAGTTTTTTTGTTTTTTTGTTTTTTTAATGATGAGTGTATCCATGAGACCAAAAGTGCATACTTCTAACTTATTATACCAGTCTCTCATGAATTCTTCATCATCTCTATCTGAAGTAGGCTCTTTAAAAAGTCTTAGTCCTCTAGGGGTTATTCTTTCTTCTAGGTATTTTTTTAAAGTAGCTAATTCCCATTTAAGTTTAATTTCCATTGTAAGTGCTTTCTCTAATTTTGTGAATAACTCTCTTTGGTTAAAACTATC
>OW240918.1:78703204-78767285 GCA_933207985.1 Pelobates cultripes
CAGTTGTTGTTTTTTCAAGAGTTTTACAAAAAAATATTTAGGACAAAGCAAGGATCATTGCAACTTTCTCATTCTGACCCAGGAGAAGTTGTTTTTTAATGCTGTTGAACCTATCAAAGAACTACTTGCACCTTCCTATGTCAGTCAAAATCTTGCAACACAACCTAGTTCCTCTACAGACTCTCAAGATCACAGTATATGTTATCTGAATGCCAGATACCAAGTTCCAAAGGTCTAATCCCAGAAGTTATTGACATTCTGATTGCTGCTAGAAAAGACACCACCAGTACAATGCATTCCAGAATCTGGAAGAGATTTTCCTCTTGGTGCTGGGAGATTAATAAAGATTTACTTTTCACGATATAGGAGGAGTACTGACATATTTTCCCTTTTTTTTGATTTTCATTTTAGCTATTGTTGTTTTTCTTTTTTTTTAATGTTATTCCTCAGTTGTTGTTTTTTTTTTCCCCATCAAATAGACATAGAATCAGTGGCATACTAAGGGGGGCAAAGGGGGTAGTCCGCCCCGGGTACCACTGGGTAGGGGGTGCCATGGCCCTGGTCTGCAAGCTGTAGGGGGCTGTTTGAGCTGTATGGCTGCACAGTGCCCCATGGTAGTTAGGGTGCCGGGCGGCCAGAACAGCTCACAAACGCAAAGAGCAGCTGAACTGGCCGCACAGAATGAAAGTGGGGGCGGAGCTAAGCAAAATCGGGGTGGTGCCAAATCGGCAGCGGGGGCGGGGCTTAATATTGCCCTTACCCGCTGCTGTGACTGCTGCACATGGAGGTGCAGCAAGAAGGAATCCCTGCCTCTCCACCTAACAGGCTCCAGCCTCCAGGGAATCCACTCCTCCTCCAGCACCTGTCTGTAAGTAATAGTGTGTGTGCCTGTAACTGTGTGTATTTGTGTGTGTATGTCTGCCTGTAACTGTGTGTGTGTGACTGCATACCTGTAACTCTGTGTGTGTGTTACTGCATGCCTGTAACTCTGTGTGTGTGTGTGTGTGTTTGTAAGCCTGTAACTGTGTGTGTGTGACTGCATGCTTGTAACTGTGTGTGTGTGACTGTCTGCCTGTAACTGTGTGTGTGTGTGACTGCAAGCGCTGGATCCGCCCCGGGTGCCAAATGCTCTAGGTACGCCCCTGCATAGAATATAATTTGGGCAGAGTCAACATCTAGCCTAAATTGCTAAACTATTACATAAGGGTCAAGTGGAACACAAAACAGCATGAGTGTCAGTGTGTTTCTACATGAATAGCTGTAGGAAACGAAAGTAAATGAAACATGCAAGAAAATTAAAAGAAAATCCTTAGATGAAAAATCTAAACATATCTAAAAAAGTAAACATAGGATACACTTGAACTATACACTACCAACCATCTCATAAAGTTCACAGTTGCCTCAAGAAGACAGGGATGACTTCAGTGACATCCTTGGTAGTTTCGTGGCATTAGGTGCATCGAAAGCTGGAAGCCAGACCTCGAATTCTGGAGCAGCTGCAGGCCTTCTTTTACAGTATTAACAGAGTGAATCCCTCAATTCCAGTGGTTAAAGGACCACTATAGGCACCCAGACCACTTCAGCTTAATGAAGTGGTCTGGGTGCCAGGTCCAGCTAGAGATAACCTTTTTTTTTTATAAACATAGCAGTTTCAGAGAAACTGCTATGTTTACACTGAGGGTTAATCCAGCCTCTAGAGGCTGTCTCATTGACAGCCGCTAGATGCGCTTGCGTGCTTCTCACTGTGAAAATCACAGTGAGAAGACGCCAGCGTCCATAGGAAAGCATTGTAAATGCTTTCCTATGAACTGGCTGAAAGCGCGCGGCTCCTGACGCGCATGCGCATTCAGCCGATTACGTCGCTAGGAAGGGGGAGAGGAGGAGGAAAGCTCCCCGCCCGGCGCTGGAGAAAGGTAAGATTTTAACCCCTTCCTCTCTCCAGAGCCCGGCGGGAGGGGGACCGTGAGGGTGGGGGCACCCTCAGGGCACTATAGTGCCAGGAAAACGAGTATGTTTTCCTGGCACTATAGTGGTCCTTTAACCCCTTAAGGACACATGACATGTGTGACATGTCATGATTCCCTTTTATTCCAGAAGTTTGGTCCTTAAGGGGTTAAGTAGCTTTGCTGGGAAACCCCACCATTACTAGAAACTCTAAGGTCAGCAAAGACAAATACGCTATGAGATATGCTTATATTTATCAATGTAAAAAGGATAAAAGAAGAGATAAGGGTGCGCCTAAAATATATAATAAAACATATACACAATATATGGTAAGATAAGCAAATATAAAATGCAAAATAAAAATAATAGATAAAATAATAGTCCAAAACCACTTATCAAAAAGTCCGTAATGGTGGGATATATAAAGAAGATAGGAGATCCTGAGACGTCAAAGTGGAGTGGAATCTTCACAGCAATATACTTGAATCCAATGAGGAGTATATGGAAGGGAAACAGAAACAGGAACTCCAATGGTACAGTATGTCAGCCAAATAAAATTCTAATTTAATGAAAATAGCCGTACTCACACTCTCCAGAGCTAGATCCCAGCTCTGGTATTCAGCACGTGAAGTGGAACAATCCCCACTCAAGGATATGTAGAGTAATGTTTGATTGGAGAGTTTCTGGCCCAAATTCCGTATTCGAGTGAATATTTTTCAACCCAAAATGAGAGAATAAAAATATAGTGCTCTCTGTGTATAATAAAACAAAACAAAGGAATGTAAAGTAAATTACTTACATTCTATAGAGCAGATCTATACTGCTCGGTATAAACGCCTGGGTGGTATAATCCCCACCTATGGATTCTTTAGGTTCCTTGTGGATGTAGATCAGGTGCACGAATAAGAATAAAATTATAATAAATAATAAATATTAAATAGACAATATAAAAAGAATATATAAGGGAAAAATGGCAATAAAATATTCTATGCCAAATAAAATTCTTTATTATAAAGTAATTAATATCTATACGCGTTTCGCCTCAAAAGGCTTCATCAAGTAGATAATCATAAAAGGAAGGCACACCTGACATACAGAGATTTATATAACATACAATAATGTTAAAAAAATTTAAAATTCCCGCCAAAATGACGTCATCAGAACATAAATATTACATTGGTGTTCAAAACAATTATTAAAATATATATTGATATAGTAAAAGAATATATAAGATAAGTGTATAAAGATGATATAAAACCGAGCATTAATAATGCTGAAATTACATAAAAGAAAGCGATCACGTGATCCGCGGCTCGATACACTTCCGCGTCACGTGATGCTCAAGTGGAACGCATGCGTTCCGTCTCTATGGAACGCATGCGTCATAATCACGTGACGCGCAACTTAGATTACTTCCGCGTCACGTGATGCATGCGTTCCAAACGGAACGCATACGTCAGAGGATGGGAGGGCCACCGAATGGGAGCGGGAGGAGGGAAGCCTCGATCCCCCAAAAGCCTACCAACCCGCTCCGATTACGCCCTCAGTAAATACATGTATGCAGAGCACACATCAAAATATGGTGTGCTCTGCATATATAAACAAAAGTATCTACATTTGAATAAAAAACCAAAAAAGTACATGTAATGAATATAAACAAGACATCCTCAATGTGGGGATATAAAGGATGATACTAACAATAAATAGAGTAAAATAAGCATATATAAGTACAAGATGGAATAATAAATACAGTAGTTTGAAGTAAAATAAAATAAAAACAGTATGTATATGCATAAAAAATTATATTGATAAGAGTAAAAAATATTGAAAAATACTAAAAGGTGACAATAAAAACCCAATCTAGATTATTACAGAAAGTTAAAAAGATCAAAATCAATATTTAACCCTGTAGGGGCAATGGTTTTTAGATTATAAGCCCATTCCATTTCTTTCTTACCTAGAACTTTTTTAATGTCACCCCCTCTCCAAGGAATATTACATGTGTCAATACCGATACATTTGAACAGTTTTGGATTCTTTCCATGTTTTAAAAAGTGTTTCGAGACTGAATGGTTTTCGTAACCTTTTAAAATATTTCTACAATGCTCCGTTAATCTAGTTTTTAAATCCCTGGTGGTCATGCCCACATATTGGAGGCCACAAGGGCATTCCAAGAGGTAGATCACGTTCTTCGTATTGCAATGAATGAAATGTCTTATTTGATAAGTTTTTTGAGTAACTGTTGATATAAATGTTGTAGTCTTGGATTTAATAACTTCACTAGTCCGTTTACAGACTATACACCTGTTGCATTTAAAGAAGCCATTGGGTTTAGTTAAAAAAGTAGAGGGGTTAGGGGATAAAGTGCTTTGTTTAGTGTAATTGTTTGTAAGGATAGACTTAAAGCTGGGTGCCCCTCTGAATATAACTTGTGGATTCTCGGGGATAATTCCAGATAAAGTCTCATCCTGTTTTAGTATATGCCAATGTTTTTTTATAATCCTCTTCAAAACATTACTTTTGTTGTTGAAGTCGAAAATAATTGGCAGTATTGGGGCAGTATTGGTTTCTTTATTAGTTTTATATTCTAATAACTGTGATCTATTGGTTTCACTAATATTCTTTAATGTTATGTCTAAATCACTCCTGGAGTAGTTTTTTTGGAGGAACTTATTAGACAACAATTTGGATTGTTCCTCAAAATCTTGTATCACGGAACAGTTTCTACGTAGGCGGAGGAGTTGACTTTTAGGAATTCCTTGAAGCCAGGGCTTATGGTGACAGCTCGATACATCAATAACATTGTTAGTGCATATTTCTTTAAAAAAAGTTCTCGTATGGATATGTTCATTATTAATAAAAATTTCTAAATCTAAGAAATGTATGGAAGATTTACTGTAATCCCAAGTTAAAATAATACCCTTATCATTTTGATTAAGGTGCTGCAGAAACTGATTAAGTAGATTTTCTGGACCATCCCAGATAAAAAACAGATCATCTATGTATCTAAAATAGGAGACCAGGTTTGTCTGCCAGCCATGCCCTCCTAGAATGGCGGTGGATTCCCACTCTGCCATAAATAGGTTGGCATAGCTGGGTGCAAACCTGGTCCCCATGGCAGTGCCCTGTTTTTGTAAATAAAAGGAATCTAAAAACCAAAAATAGTTATTATTTAAAATAATATTTATGCCCTGAATAATAAAATCTATCTGTTGTTTTGAGATATTCTTTTCTGCTTTTAAAATATTTTCTACTGCACGACAACCTTGATCGTGACGAATAATGGTGTATAAAGATTGTACATCACAGGTCACTAAAATGTGTTTTTCCATTTAAAATTGTTTAAAAAACGAAGTAAAGTCATAGAATCTTTTAAATATGACTTCATACGTTTTACTGAGGGCTGCAGTAGAATGTCCAGATATTCAGATAAGTTAGATAGAATAGACTTAATCCCTGAGACGATAGGCCTACCGGGAGGATTGGTAATACTTTTGTGAATTTTAGGTAAGAAGTATATAACCGGAATAATGGGATGAGAGATATTTAAGTATTCAAATTCCTGTTTGGTTAAAATATTTTGGTCACGGCCCTCAATCAAAAATGAAGATAAAACCTGTTGTATTTTAGATGTTGGATCACACTTAAGTTTTTCATAGACTGTGCAATCGTTTAGTTGTCTCATGGCTTCTTTGATATACATCTCTTTGGTTAAAATGACAATACCTCCCCCCTTGTCTGCAGGTTTTATCACAATATTTTCATCTTTTTGTAATTGATGTAATGCTACACGCTCCAATTGAGTTAAATTTAGAGGGGATGAAAGTCGAAGTTTTCTTTAGAGAAGTAGAAATAATTTTTTGTGGATCTGTTGATGAGGTAGCTGTAGGCTGTGCATTGTAGGGTTCTTCATCTTTATGTGCAAAAAACCTTTTAAGAGTTGCCTTTCTGACAAACTTATTGATGTCTATAAAAGCTTTAAAAGGTTTAAAAGGGTTTGTAGGGGCAAATTTAAGACCTTTAGTTAAAACTGATATTTGGGTAGATGTTAATGCCTTTTGGGATAAGTTAAAAATACCAAGGTCTTTTTCATTCGGTTTAGTTATTGTCTGTCTAACCTTTCTCTTTTGGAGTCTTCTGCCACTTCTCCTTCCTCTAAATTCAGACTTCGTTTTTTGGTTTTTATAGGGTGTGGCGTTAGTGCATATGCGTTGTTTTGAGTGCTCAACTCTAAAAAATAATCCTCATTATCAGTTTCTGAATCCACAGATAACAGTTGATATCTGTTATTGTGGACATAACTGGGAGGGGATCTTTGAGCTTCATGGTGTTTTTGTGCGTACCTTAGTCTTTGAATTTTTGGTGTAATGTTTCTTTCATTTTGATACAATCCAGGAGAGTGTCGAGTGTTATTGATGTGATTGGTGGTATTATGTAACGCTGGGAGTGAATCTTGTAAATGGTGGAGTGAGTGTCTGGATTGAGTATTGGAATATTTATTAATAGCATGTGATCGATAGGAGTGATAATTACATGATGATGTGAAGGAAGGCTTTCTTGCAGGGGGGTGAGGGGGATATTGGGTTACTCTTTTAGGTAAACGGTGGTGGTGTGTCTGGTCATTTTGATAAGTATTAGAGGATGGGTAGATTCTATTATCTGGAGTATTTCTTTTGTGGTAGGAGCGGACCTGGTTGTTAGAGTAATCCTGTTTGTCACGGATATATTTTTTTTACCTTAATATGTTTTGTGCCCATTTCCACTTTTTCAATTTTATTCTGTATCAGAATAGAATTTTGTTTGAAAACTTGTGTTTCTGTAAATGTTAACATTTTGTCTTTTAGATCATTTATTTCCATATCAAGGGCTGAAAGTTTTTTTGTTTTTTTAATGATGAGTGTATCCATGAGACCAAAAGTGCATACTTCTAACTTATTATACCAGTCTCTCATGAATTCTTCATTATCTCTATCTGAAGTAGGCTCTTTAAAAAGTCTTAGTCCTCTAGGGGTTATTCTTTCTTCTAGGTATTTTTTTAAAGTAGCTAATTCCCATTTAAGTTTAATTTCCATTGTAAGTGCTTTCTCTAATTTTGTGAATAACTCTCTTTGGTTAAAACTATCGATCCTTGAATATGTAGGAAGATTTTGTTCTGTATTGAATGCATGATTAATATCAATAACAAAATTGCTTCTAAAATCAAAAATAGACATAATTAGGGAGTAAAAGTGTGGTCTTTAGCGTATAGCAGCTAATTGGTAGGGGGTTTTGAAGGCAAAACTAAAATGATACGAAAAAGGAAAAGAATCAGCGCACTACTGCCACACAAATAAATAAAAAGGCAGCACCTCTGGGAGGGGAATCCCCTATAATCCCCTAAATATAAAGGTAAAAAGGATAAAAGAAGAGATAAGGGTGCCCCTAAAATATATAATAAAACATATACACAATATATGGTAAGATAAGCAAATATAAAATGCAAAATAAAAATAATAGATAAAATAATAGTCCAAAACCACTTATCAAAAAGTCCGTAATGGTGGGATATATAAAGAAGATAGGAGATCCTGAGACGTCAAAGTGGAGTGGAATCTTCACAGCAATATACTTGAATCCAATGAGGAGTATATGGAAGGGAAACAGAAACAGGAACTCCAATGGTACAGTATGTCAGCCAAATAAAATTCTAATTTAATGAAAATAGCCGTACTCACACTCTCCAGAGCTAGATCCCAGCTCTGGTATTCAGCACGTGAAGTGGAACAATCCCCACTCAAGGATATGTAGAGTAATGTTTGATTGGAGAGTTTCTGGCCCAAATTCCGTATTCGAGTGAATATTTTTCAACCCAAAATGAGAGAATTAAAAATTAGTGCTCTCTGTGTATAATAAAACAAAACAAAGGAATGTAAAGTAAATTACTTACATTCTATAGAGCAGATCTATACTGCTCGGTATAAACGCCTGGGTGGTATAATCCCCACCTATGGATTCTTTAGGTTCCTTGTGGATGTAGATCAGGTGCACGAATAAGAATAAAATTATAATAAATAATAAATATTAAATAGACAATATAAAAAGAATATATAAGGGAAAAATGGCAATAAAATATTCTATGCCAAATAAAATTCTTTATTATAAAGTAATTAAAATAATATCTATACTACTGTATTTATTATTCCATCTTGTACTTATATATGCTTATTTTACTCTATTTATTGTTAGTATCATCCTTTATATCCCCACATTGAGGATGTCTTGTTTATATTCCTTACATGTACTTTTTTGTTTTTTTATTCAAATGTAAATACTTTTGTTTATATATGCAGAGCACACCATATTTTGATGTGTGCTCTGCATACATGTATTTACTGAGGGCGTGATCGGAGCGGGTTGGGAGGCTTTTGGGGGATCGAGGCTTCCCTCCTCCCGCTCCCATTCGGTGGCCCTCCCATCCTCTGACGTATGCGTTCCGTTTGGAACGCATGCATCACGTGACGCGGAAGTAATCTAAGTTGCGCGTCACGTGATTTTGACGCATGCGTTCCATAGAGACGGAACGCATGCGTTCCACTTGAGCATCACGTGACGCGGAAGTGTATCGAGCCGCGGATCACGTGATCGCTTTCTTTTATGTAATTTCAGCATTATTAATGCTCGGTTTTATATCATCTTTATACACTTATCTTATATATTCTTTTACTATATCAATATATATTTTAATAATTGTTTTGAACACCAATGTAATATTTATGTTCTGATGACGTCATTTTGGCGGGAATTTTAATTTTTTTTAAACATTATTGTATGTTATATAAATCTCTGTATGTCAGGTGTGCCTTCCTTTTATGATTATCTACTTGATGAAGCCTTTTGAGGCGAAACGCGTATAGATATTATTTTAATTACTTTATAATAAAGAATTTTATTTGGCATAGAATATTTTATTGCCATTTTTCCCTTATATATTCTTTTTATATTGTCTATTTAATATTTATTATAATTTTATTCTTATTTGTGCACCTGATCTACATCCACAAGGAACCTAAAGAATCCATAGGTTGGGATTATACCACCCAGGCGTTTATACCGAGCAGTATAGATCTGCTCTATAGAATGTAAGTAATTTACTTTACATTCCTTTGTTTTGTTTTTTTGTACACAGAGAGCACTATATTTTTATTCTCTCATTTTGGGTTGAAAAATATTCATTTGAATACGGAATTTGGGCCAGAAACTCTCCAATCAAACATTACTCTACATATCCTTGAGTGGGGATTGTTCCACTTCACGTGCTGAATATCAGAGCTGGGATCTAACTCTGGAGAGTGTGAGTATGGCTATTTTCATTAAATTAGAATTTTATTTGGCTGACATACTGTACCATTGGAGTTCCTGTTTCTGTTTCCCTTCCATATACTCCTCATTGGATTCAAGTATATTGCTGTGAAGATTCCACTCCACTTTGACGTCTCAGGATCTCCTATCTTCTTTATATATCCCACCATTATGGACTTTTTGATAAGTGGTTTTGGACTATTATTTTAATTTTGCATTTTATATTTGCTTATCTTACCATATATTGTGTATATGTTTTATTATATATTTTAGGCGCACCCTTATCGCTTCTTTTATCCTTTTTACCTTTATATTTAGGGGATTATAGGGGATTCCCCTCCCAGAGGTGCTGCCTTTTTATTTATTTGTGTGGCAGTAGGGCGCTGATTCTTTTCCTTTTTCGTTATATTTATCAATGCCTGATTCCTGCATGCTTTCACAATCTGTCCTTCATCGTGCAATCAAATCCCTAGGCGTTTCAGAAGAAAAGTATTGAAGTCTGCGAAAGTGATGTACCCTTATCCACCAACAATTGATCATTGTGAACCTTAAGTATTACTTCTTGTAAGGAAACCTGGTATATCCAATACCCATTCTGTAGTTTCCTCCCGAACGGCCAGAGTAGTAGTGAATTATAACTCTCCGTTCAACGAAATAAAATAATTAATTCCCATACGAACAGCTTCCCAAGTAGACTCCCTTAGTAAAGCAGACAGGTACCCAAACATCAGCCGAAGTCTAGATGAAGGGTATAACAGAACTGAAGTTTAATGATGCCACACTGGCTTTTATGCAAGTCCCCGTGCAAGGGGACCTCCCACATGAACATTAATCATATAGCCAATCATAAACAAAGAAATAAACACTCCCAGTACAAACATATAATTCCCTCCCCTAGACCTGGAGATAATTAAGGCTGATAAAGTAGTAACTTCATTATCTCCAAGCAGAAAATTCACAATTTCCCCCAACTTTTAGAACACCCCTTAAAACATAAGGTATCCCCACAAAAGTCACATCCCCTGATAGCCCTGATCTGGATGACCAACATATCCAAAAATCACCCAGATCAAAAATAGACAAAAAAACAGACTTTTCTAAAATTAGAATATGTGTAAAGGAGTCATTATCAGATTTGAGCAATTTAAATGGAGTCCAAGAGAAATGGGATTATTTAAAAGTTGCACTGCTGAAGGCAACAGAAAATTGCATTAGGCTTGTCAGTAAAAGCAAAAAGTTCAAGAAACCACTGTGGTACTCCGCAGCTGTGGACAAAATAGTAAAAAAACTAAAAGTTAGCATTTAGTAATTATAAAAAAACCCAGAGTGAGGAAGACAGAATGATCTATAAGATTAGGCAGAAATAGGCTAAGCAAGTTATAAAAGCTTCCAAATCACACACAGAAATGAAAATAGCACAGTCAGTAAAAAAAAGGGGACTAAACATTTTTTAGATACATAAATGAGAAAAGAAAAGTAAAACAAGGATTAGTTAGATTAAAAACAAAAGAAGGAAGGTATGTAGAAGAGGATAAAGGTCTGGCTGACTGCCTCAATTAATATTTTTGTTCGGTATTTACAGAATAAAATGAAGGAAAAGGACCTTAGTTAGGAAAAAGGACAAATGAGTCATTTATTACATGTGAGTTTACAAAGGAAGAGGTTCTATTTCAACTGTCAGAAGTAAAGACAAATAAGTCAATGGGACCTGATGGAATACACCCAAAGTTATTAAAAGAGCTTAGTACTAGCAAAACCATTAACAGGGATAATATTCAGCAAAACCATTAACTGGGATAATATTAAAGGATAATATTCAGGAATTCATTGGGAAGAACTTTGTTATTAGCAATAATCAGCATGGTTTTATGAAACATAGGTCATGTTAAACTAACCTAATTGAATTCTACAAAGTAGTAAGTAGAAGTATAGATCATGGTGTTACAGTGGATGTGATCTACTTGGATTTTGCCAAAGCAGTTGATACGGTTTCTCACAATAGGTTAGTCTTCAAACTAAAAGAAATTGGTCTAGATGAATATTCTTGTTCTTGGGTAGAACATTGGCTTAAGGATAGAGTACAACGAGTTGTAATTAATGGTAAATTTTCAGGCTGAACAAAAGTGGTAAGTGGTGTCCCTCAGGGTTCTGTTTTGGGACCACTTCTATTTAACATATTTATAAATGATCTTGAAATAGGCATTGAAAGCCATGTATCAGTGTTTGCAGATGACACAAAACTTTGTAAAGTAATAAAATGTGAGCAGGATATTGCTTTGCTGCAGAGAGATTTGGACAGATTTGGGAACTGGACACTAAAATGGCAGATGGAATTTAACATAGAGAAATGCAAAGTTATGCACTTCGGGGTTAAGAATGCACAAGCAACTTACACACTAAATGGTAGTGAATTAGGCATAACCACACACGAGAAGGATTTGGGAATTGTTATAGACAACAAATTAGGCAGCAATATGCAATGTCAATCTGCAGTTGCTAAGGCCAGTAAGATTTTGTCATGTATAAATAGGGGCATAAATTCTCGGGATGAAAATATAATTTTGCCTCTTTATAAATCGCTTGTAAGACCACACCTTGAATATGCTGTGCAATTTTGGGCGCCTGTTCTAAAGAAGGATATCATGGCACTGGAGAGGGTCCAGAGACGAGCTACATAAATTGATAAAAGGAATGGAGCATTTTAGTTATGAAGAAAGGTTAAAAAAATTAAATCTGTTTAGTTTGGAAAAACGGCGCCTGAGAGAGGATATGATAACTTTATACAAATATATTCGGGGCCAGTACAAACCTTTATCTGGAAATCTATTCATAAACAGGGCTATACATAGGACACGAGGTCACACATTTAGGCTGGAAGAAAGGAGATTTCATCTAAGGCAAAGAAAAGGTTTTTTTACAGTAAGAACAATAAGGATATGGAATTCTCTGCCTGAAGAGGTGGTTTTGTCAGAGTCCATACAGATGTTTAAACTGAAATTGGATAAATACTTACAAAAACATAACATACAGGGATATAACTTCTAATTAGTGGGGTAATAGCTGCTTGATCCAAGGAGACGTCTGATTGCTATTTTGGGGTCAAGAAGGAATTCTTTCCTAGTTTGTGGCAAAATTGGAAGCGCTTCAGACCAGGTTTTTTGCCTTCTTTTGGATCAACAGCAACAACATTTGTGAGGAAGGCTGAACTTGATGGACGCAAGTCTCTTTTCAGCTATGTAACTATGTAACTGATTTATTTAACCAATCATTGTTAGTAGGGGTAGTCAGAGAAGATTGGAAGTTAGCAAATGTTGTGCCCATTCACAAGAAAGGTAGTAGGGAGGAGTTGGGCAACTATAGGCCAGTAAGCCTTACTTCAGTAGTGGGGAAAGTAATGGAAACCATGTTAAAGGATAGGAATGCTGAACATCTAAAAACACATGGATTTCAAGATCAGAGACAACATGGGTTTACTTCAGGGAGATCATGCCAAACTAATCTTATTGATTTTTTTGATTGGGTAACTAAAGTAATAGATCAGGGTGGTGCAGTAGACATTGCTTACCAAGATTTCAGTAAGGCTTTTGACACTGTTGCACATAGAAGGCTTATCAATGAATTGCAATTTTTCAGTTTGGATTCCAATATTGTTGAACGGGTAAGGCAGTGGCTGAATAACAGAGGGTTGTAGTCAATGGAGTATATTCGAAGCTTGGGCTTGTCACCAATGGGGTACCTCAGGGATCTGTACTTGGACCCATTCTCTTTAATATTTTTATTAGTGATATTGAAGAATGTCTTGATGGTAAGGTATGTCTTTTTGCAGATGATACTAAGATACGTAACAGGGTTGATGTTCCAGGAGGGATAAGCCAAATGGCAAATGATTTAGGGAAACTAGAAAAATAGAGTTGTGGCAACTGACATTTAATGTGGATAAGTGCAAGATGATGCATCTTGGACATAAAAATCAAGGGCAGAGTACAGAATATTTGATAGAGTCCTAACCTCAACATCTGAGGAAAGGGATTTAGGGGTGATTATTTCTGATGACTTAAAGGTTGGCAGATAATGTAATAGAGCAGCAGGAAATGCTAGCAGAATGCTTGGTTATCTAGGGAGAGGTATTAGCAGTAGAAAGAGGGAAGTGCTCATGCCATTGTACAGAACACCGGTGAGACCTCACTTGGAGTATTGTACGCAGTACTGGAGACTGTATCTTCAGAAGGATATTGATACTTTAGAGAGAGTTCAGAGAAGGGCTACTAAACTGGTTCATGGATTGCAGGATAAAACTTACCAGGAAAGGTTAAAGGATCTTAACATGTATAGCTTGGAGGAAAGACGAGACGGGGGGATATGATAGAAACATTTAAATACATAAAGGGAATTAACACAGTAAAGGAGGAGACCATATTTAAAAGAAGAAAAACTATCACAACAAGAGGACAGTCTTAAATTAGAGGGGCAAAGGTTTAAAAATAATATCAGGAAGTATTACTTTACTGAGAGGGTTGTGGATGCATGGAATAGCCTTCCAGCTGAAGTGCTAGAGGTTAACACAGTAAAGGAGTTTAAGCATGCGTGGGATAGGCATAAGGCTATCCTAACTATAAGATAAGGCTAGGGACTAATGAAAATACTTAGAAAATTGGGCAGACTAAATGGGCCAAATGGTTCTTATCTGCCGTCACATTCTATGTTTCTATGAGTTCAGGGGTTTTCTAATGTTATGGAAGTCTTAGGTGACCAGCTATCCACGAGGCACCTGCCCAAAACAATTCCACAAGTTTTAGTGGTTTTGCTGTTCTTATTCAAAAAGTCTTAAAAAGCGAATAAATCCATGGACTGTTCCCCCTGGCTCCTAGCAGCAATTGTTCCCTTCATTCGAATGCACAAAAGTACCGAACAGCGCTCTTATTGCTGTTCGGGAAATGAAGATCCAGCGTTCGTGTGTTTTGGACCGGTGTTAGTTCCAGACACTCAACGACTAAGTCCCGCTGCCTTTGTTCCCACAAACAAGATGGCCGCACAGGGAGAGGGCTTAATTGAGGTACGCTTTGAAATTAATGAGCCAAGGGGGTGGTCTCTGTTCGGTAGTTACAGCTACCGAACGAAAGGAAATAAAATAACAAAGAACTTAGTGATTTCTTCACACTTCCTAAAAAAGTTCCAACAGGTAGGTATGCAGGCCAGCAGTGGAGACCATCTTCAGAATACATCAAAACTGGAGAATATTTCTCCTGGATCTACCCTCAAGGTCAGAAAATTGAAGGCCTTTGTAGACCTACAAGACTGTCTCCATCTCCTGAAGCTTGTCAGCTAAACTATTATGAGCTACGATTAACTCCCTTTTTTGTTCCACGATTGGTCTCCTGATGCAGGTCTATTGTTTCCTAACATAGCACACAAACCAATGCTTGCAGCTGGTTTGTGATAGTACATTGGAGTGTTTTGGAGAGGTTAACTATGAAGGCCCTCATCTCTGTAGAAGTGAAAGGCCCCTCATCTGCCAACAATCTAGTGGAGGTGAGGATCAGTGGCACCATCTTTTGCAAAATCCACTTCCTCTCGGTTCTTAGAGGCTGAAGCATGGACCAGGAAAAAAGAATCCGCACCCACCTTCCCAGGTGATTTTGTTCTCTGCGGCATCACATAAGCTGTAGCAATTACTTATATGAAGTAAATGCTCGGTATACAGATTGGTTCTACTGTTCTTTCCTGGCAAGGACAAAGCTTCACCAAAGTACTGCCATGCAGCTCAGCCCCGAAACCACGTCCCTTTTAATTGTTTTTAAATGTATTTATTTAATTTTGTATTTAACTCTTACCTTCTGGCTGGTTTAGTTATTCCAGGTCTGTGACGGTAGTCACTGTCACTGGGGATGGAAGACAGGCACTATGTGTGGGTCCACAGATTCCTCTTGTGTTTTGGTCACCCTGTGCCCATTATTGGTGCAGGGTATGTTGAATGTATTGCTTGTATGTGCCTTTCACCCTCCCCCTTTTTCCTGTCCTATCCCAGGGACACTGCCAGACCAGTTTAAACTAGCTGCCCTGTCCCTTCACAATCTCCCATCAGCCCTTGCATAGTACTCTATGCACCCTATTGTATGTAAATGAGGCTGTTGGGTGCTTAAATCTGTGTGCTATGTATATTAAAGTTAGTTGCTGTTTTAACCTTCACCAAGTGTCGCCTGGGGAAATCTGCTGAAGGAAAGTGTGTCCAGGGCAATAAACACAGTAGCCTAGTCCAGGGTGGAAAAGGCCCTCAGTGATCACAGTCAAGCCTGGAAACTAGGTTTGAAGTGCTCCAGGGTCCCCATATAGCAACAAGGAAGCAGACTTGGTTGAGGTACTTGGTCGGAGTACTGGAGCAGCTTCAATTCACTACTAGAAAGATCAGTTCAGACTGGCTCATTTCAGATTATGTCAATTTCACACAAATATTAGCCTCTAAAATACTCTCAACAGTTTTCTGTAAACATACTTCTGCAAATGTGATCTTTAATAAACAATCTCAAACTAAAACTATAAATACTACCAGATTATCATATTTTTTTTATAAATATTTTGTTGCCAGAATGTTAATTTTTTTCTCCTAATTATTGTTTATAAGGATTACACTTACAAATGTACTTGTATTTTTAATGATCGCAACAGCTACGGTATAATAGAGCTAAGGTGCATCTTAATTTTTGGCTGTACAGTTGCAGCATGATTGAGTTTCCGCATAATGAAAATTACAGCTGCAACCTGTTAAATGACTGATATTGCATATGATCACATAACGTTAATGGAGCAGTAAGGAGAATATCTTAAATTATATCAATTTTAAGGTCATGATTAAGAACATCTTGAATTCTTATATACTATGATGGCTGTGTACAGTTTACTTACAAGCCCTAAACATTTGTGTTCAACACATACCCAACAAGGTAAAATTTTATTAGTTAAAAATAATGGAACCGTTTTTGGAGAAGTATGTCACTTACTTTGCCCATTGCTCACAAGTGTCAAAATTAGCATTGCCATGGTTATGTATTTTGTTTGGGAGGCCAGGAAGTTATTTTATGACCCTCCTGCTGCTATGCAAGAAAAATGTAGTAATGTTGGCTGTGAAAAATGATATAACAGATATAAGTGTTTGACTGACTGAAATTAGCAAGGAGGGTATGCGAATATTCATAACTGCTTCATAAATCATTCTCTAAAAGTGTCTCATTCATATTTATTGGGAATTTATCCAAGCACAATAAAAATCACACGTCAGGGTAAAAACACAATACTAGAGGTAAGGGACAAGAAAAACTTTAAATTGGGACAATAAAATAAAAACATCATACTGTGTATGGTATGGAAAGTAAAACCAGACAAAGTTGTATTGAGATAAATATATAAAAAAACAATTACATAAACATGCACAAAAGGAAGTACATAACCTCAAACATTGCTATTTTGTCCTGCCATTGTAGACTTTGACACAAAATTCAATGATGTACTCTTCCAGTGTGATCTAGAACATGGCCACAGGAAAAACAATGCACTCTAAAACAGACAATTATGAACAATGCCTGCTTCACACACTACTCCTATGAAGGAAGGCCAGATATCTAGAATTGTGGTAAGTGATCCTACCCCATTGGATTCTCTGGCATTTCTCTAATTCTCTTTGAAATTCTTTATTTACAAAGAAATAACAGAGCAAAATTAACCCCTTAAGGACACATGACATCTGTGACATGTCATGATTCCATTTTATTCCAGAAGTTTGGTCCTTAGGGGGTTAAACAATACATTTATGGACAAAACATAGATTAAATAGTCATTAGAGCACGTCAGATCAATAAGGACACACATCCAATTTCTACTCATAATGAAAACAAACAAGAATGGACAGACATGTTAGACTGATTAGTTTAGACAGTAACAAAGGAGTTAGAACAGTTGGGATGGGAGATCTTATTGGGTGGCACTCAGACCTGAATGTAAATAGGTGACAAGCCTTACTAGGTGTCAGTTTGGATAGTCACTAAACCTAGAGTGCCAAAGAATTCAGGGTTTTGAAATTGACCACAAGGGAATCACAAAATTGCATTTAAAAAAATCACTGTTTAGCATATATACCACAAATGAAAACATGCAAGCATTTTTCACTGGGATTATTTCTAAAAATAGCTTGCAAAACCTGCATTTCTTTTGTCTGCTGCCTTTGCAAGCCCTCTCTTTCATCCCCAGACAAGACTTTCTGGCACAGTCCAATCACAGATTTTCTAATGCAGCTTTATGAGAAATCGTTGCAAGGTACATTACTTTCCACTTGAATTTAGCTCAACAGTGCTAAACAAACCAAGAAATAACAGGACCTTTTGTCTACTTTAAGGGTTCCCAACCCAGTCCTCAAGTACCTCCTACCAGTCCAGGATTTGGGGATTACCCTGTTGTGTCTAAAGTTTTTTTTTCTTCTTCTAAAAACACCTTAGACACAGTTGGGTAATCCCTATATCCTGGGCTGTTAGGGGATGCTTGAGGACTGGGTTGGGAACCACTGGTCTACTTGAAAACCAGGAGGATGTAACACATTTAATTTCTAAAAGTGCCAATTTCTATTGAAATCTGCACTTTTTATAAAATGGAAAAAAGATGAGGCACTAAAGTGCTTTAGGAGCCTGGAGTGTCTCTTTAACTTAAGTTGTTCCTAACAGAACTGTCGTTCCTCCTTGTGTCCATGCTGAACGAACCCAGTATAATAAGACTTGGTCCTTTTGAAGCAGCAAATAGCTCTTTTCATATTTGTAGTATATTATGTAAAATAATATATGTATATATATATATATATATATATACATATATATATATATATATATATATAGCAAAATGTAGAAAGTCCTTGCACTCACGCTGGGTAGACTGTTTGCCGGGTGCTTGAAACCCAGGAAAATTGAAATATATGTAGATAGTGATCAGCACTCTCAGACTTTGAAGATTAAAACATAAAGTTTATTAATTATCCATTAAAAATAAGATCGACGTTTCAGTCCCAGCAAAGACCTTTATCAGGATCTGATGAAAGTCCCTGCTGGGACTGAAACGTCGATCTTATTTTAAATGGATAATTAATAAACTTTATGTTTTTATCTTCAAAATCTGAGAGTGCTGATCACTATCTACATATATATATATAAAGAAAAAGAAGAATCTCTTGCACTCACGCTGCAGTAGTCCCTTGTGTGCCGGGTGCTAAGCCAGGGCTTAGTTATCCAAAACTCCAAAAAGGTGGCAGCACTCACGAAGTAAAAGTTCCAATTTTTATTAATTCATTTAAAAGTAGTCAATGTTTGAGTCCTCTATGTAGGACTATGTAGTATTGATCCTGAAGAAAGTCCCACATAGAAGACTGAAACATTGACTAGTTTTAAATGAATTAATAAAAATTGGAACTTTTACTTCGTGAGTGCTGCCACCTTTTGGAGTTTTATATATATATATGTGTATCTATATATATATATATATATATATATATATATATATACATACAGGGAGTGCTGAATTATTAGGCAAATGAGTATTTTGACCACATCATCCTCTTTATGCATGTTGTCTTACTCCAAGATGTATAGGCTCGAAAGCCTACTACCAATTAAGCATATTAGGTGATGTGCATCTCTGTAATGAGAAGGGGTGTGGTCTAATGACATCAACACCCTATATCAGGTGTGCATAATTATTAGGCAACTTCCTTTCCTTTGGCAAAATGGGTCAAAAGAAGGACTTGACAGGCTCAGAAAAGTCAAAAATAGTGAGATATCTTGCAGAGGGATGCAGCACTCTTAAAATTGCAAAGCTTCTGAAGCGTGATCATCGAACAATCAAGCGTTTCATTCAAAATAGTCAACAGGGTCGCAAGAAGCGTGTGGAAAAACCAAGGCGCAAAATAACTGCCCATGAACTGAGAAAAGTCAAGCGTGCAGCTGCCACGATGCCACTTGCCACCAGTTTGGCCATATTTCAGAGCTGCAACATCACTGGAGTGCCCAAAAGCACAAGGTGTGCAATACTCAGAGACATGGCCAAGGTAAGAAAGGCTGACGACCACCACTGAACAAGACACACAAGCTGAAACGTCAAGACTGGGCCAAGAAATATCTCAAGACTGATTTTTCTAAGGTTTTATGGACTGATGAAATGAGAGTGAGTCTTGATGGGCCAGATGGATGGGCCCGTGGCTGGATTGGTAAAGGGCAGAGAGCTCCAGTCCGACTCAGACGCCAGCAAGGTGGAGGTGGAGTACTGGTTTGGGCTGGTATCATCAAAGATGAGCTTGTGGGGCCTTTTCGGGTTGAGAATGGAGTCAAGCTCAACTCCCAGTCCTACTGCCAGTTCCTGGAAGACACCTTCTTCAAGCAGTGGTACAGGAAGAAGTCTGCATCCTTCAAGAAAAACATGATTTTCATGCAGGACAATGCTCCATCACACGTGTCCAAGTACTGTGGTTGCTGCTGCACGCAATGTTGATGGTGAACAGATCAAAACACTGACAGAATCCATGGATGGCAGGCTTTTGAGTGTCCTTGCAAAGAAAGGTGGCTATATTGGTCACTGATTTGTTTTTGTTTTGTTTTTGAATGTCAGAAATGTATATTTGTGAATTTTGAGATGTTATATTGGTTTCACTGGTAATAATAAATAATTGAAATGGGTATATATTTGTTTTTTGTTAAGTTGCCTAATAATTATGCAAAGTAATAGTCACCTGCACACACAGATATCCCCCTAACATAGCTATAACTAAAAACAAACTAAAAACTACTTCCAAAAATATTCAGCTTTGATATTAATGAGTTTTTTGGGTTCATTGAGAACATGGTTGTTGTTCAATAATAAAATTAATCCTCAAAAATACAACTTGCCTAATAATTCTGCACTCCCTGTATATATATATATATATATAAAAGCAAACCAGTAACCAACCTCATGCTGATGATTTGCATTAACAATGAAACAGCTGTCCATGAGTGGTTCACTGGTTTTGCATCTTTTCCTAAGTTGTGTTTTAAAGCTGTTGTATATAGCAAACACAGACTCAACGGAATCCATGTTTGAAATGGAATGAGGCAAAATGTGATTCTTTGTTAAACTAATTTGCATATGCCCACCCAGAATTCTTTTACGGTAGTAACATCACTGCAGATGTGTGATTTCTGTGGGAAAAGCAAGTCTTATGGCTTGACTGGTGTGCAGATTTTTGTTTAACATTGTATTGACTTTCCACACACTTCAGGTGGAAGGGGTTTTCAATCACATTTTTCCCCACCATAACCTATTTAGATTTTGCTTCCCAAGCACTACCGAGCCTCAATAAGCAAACCATTAATCAACCTCATGCTGATGATTTGCATTAACAATGAAACAGCTGTCCATGAGTGATTCACTGGCTTTGCATCTTTTCCTAAATTGTGTTTCAAAGCTGTTGTATACAGTAAACACAGACTCAAAGGAATCCATGTTTAAAATGGAATGAGGCAAAAAATGTGATTCTTTGTTAAACTAATTGCATATGCCCACCCAGAATCCTTTGCGGTAGTAACATCACTGAAGATTTGTGATTTCTGTGGGAAAACAAGTCTTATGGCTTGACTGGTGTGCAGATTTTTGCTAATATATATGACGGAGAAACAACTAAGAAAGCAATGTTTATTTTGTTTAGAGTGTAAAGACTTTTTTTTAAAATATATTTTATTTGTAATTACATTTAACCATTTGTAATACTAATGTATTCGGAATTTATCAAATATACTGAAATAGAAAATGTTGAGCTTGGGAGGTTTACTTACAATACCAACAGGGATCTGGAACATTTTCATGGCATGGTTCCCTCATTAAGACTTTGGGGTTTCTTTTTAAGCAATACATATCCTGGAACGCAATGCTGCTGCTGATGCTAAATATACCCATTGAACTCTAAGTGACTCCTTATATTAATAGCTTATAACAAGCAATTTAAGATACTTCTCAGAGCTAGTGATTCTAAAACTGAAAGATGCACATGTCATTTAGTTAAATTGACCTCAGTGCTTTTTCAGAAGTCATGTGATACACACTTCTCAGAGATGTGTCTTAAAGAGACGCTCTAAGCAACATTATCTCTATAATTTGATGCAGTTGTTATGGAACTGGGCAGCTGTTCTTGTAATCTTTTTAAGACAAACCACATCACTGATAGCCCCCATTCTGACCCCACCTTCTCCCATTTTGAATACATAACACCTAAAATTGTGAACTATGCTAATTATGTTTGAGATCTATATACCTTATAAAGAAATGAGCAGTAAAATTAGAATTAAGTTTGAAAATAGGTACACTTAATGACCAAGGGATCCTTATATGAGAACCAGAGAGTCTGAGAGTATCTAACCCTCTCTAGGATCACTCAGGTTACGTTTTCACCTTAGCAGCAGCTTGAGTCTTTGGGATCGTAGGATCCTTGGCTTCTGGGGTTCTACATAGGCTTAATAAGTCTTAAAACATGAATTCTTCTTTTAGAAAACCCTTACAATTTTAAGAAAATGGTTTGTATTATATAGCAATCATACTATTTCCTCTAAGAAGAGCATGTAAAGTTATGAACAAAAGTTTAATAACAATATGGTACAGGTAGCATCTGTGTAATGGCACACATGAGCAATGTAGGAGACATGTGTGCTGACTCACCAAAAGGCAAGCTATTAAGTTTTTGCCCATTTACTTATATTTTCTGCAACGGTTTGCTGCTTTATAAAAGTTACACTTTGTTTTTGTTTTTTTATATATATAATCAAAAGTAATTTTTATAACTACAGTTTATTAGTAGTTTAAAACAGGTTCACATAACTTACATTTCTAGCGTCTGGAGAGAATGAAACTCAGGACAAACAATGTAACTTTTACGTCATGTCAGTGAATTAATATTTGGGATGGCAAGCATTTATCAGGAAAAGAGCTATATGGAAGTAGAAAACAATGGAGCTGATTCACTAAACAAAATGCAAAATTTAGCGTAAAAAAAAAAACTGGAGCAATTCTCTAACTATAGTCATAGTTGACTGTTTTAAACTACATTTTGCAATTTGTTTTTTAAATCACAATTCGCTGTTTAGTGAACAAATCCCAGTGAGTGGAGATTGTGGAAAGTTCTTTTGAAAAGCTTTATGAAAGTACAGAATATTACCCGGTAAGAGATAACTGAGGCTACTTTATTGAACTAAAATAATATTTGGAGCATGGACAGACTAGTGTGGCCAATCAATTATAAAAGAAATATTTCCAGATGCATGGGCAGACTTTGTGATATTATCTGGTATTTGAAAGGTTAAAACATAAAAACAGGTGTTTTCTTGGTATTAGTGATAGTTTTTACATATCGCAACCAATAAACAGGTAAACATTATTTAACCAGAAATCAATGGAGTGCTGCAGGATTTGTTTTTAAGATGTGTAATACAAATAATTCATAAGGTAGTGAAAAAAATGACAATATTCTATTGAACCCCATAGGTAATATTCTTGAGAAAAGACTAATAAAAACGATTTAATATATTTAAACAACAGCTGCAATAGGGTTAATGTGTGATCTGCATTTATTGTATATTGTGAGAATATTTAGTTGTGGCAAAATGGATTAACAGACTGCTTTGTAACATTCTTGGACTTGGTACATCTGTTTGTGGACAGTAAAACAAGCAGCTGCATTGAGCATGAGACCAACAGGTGGAGACCATTCATGCGGAATACGGAACGTAACATGGTTTTTTAAAGGATTTCTGCGCAACATAAATACTTAATATATTCTAATGCTTTGCCTCCTGCCTCCATTCTTGCTTACAAATACATTTGGATTCTCTTTCTCAATATGTGCTTTCAAAATCTGGAACACGCTTTCGTTGAAATGTTAGCAAATTAATCAGATTTTCCACATCTTGAATGAATTGTCGCAGATGTGTTTTAAAAAACCTGTTCAGTCACAGGGTTCAGCAACTGTTCAATATCAAATTTACTTGTGAAAAGGCAAGATAATTGTTAAGTAAGTGTATCGCATTCGCAGTACTAGCGTGCAACAATTTAGTTTAAGCACTAAACTACAATTGAGCTTGAAATTACATATTTACTTTAACTAAGTCACTTAAATTATTTGCGGCCATGTGCTTAATTTAAGACCGTTAACAAGAGATAAATTGTTTCTGCATATTTGCCATCAATCACACAACACATTATACGGTGATGACATGACAGAAAATAAATTGAAGAGGCTGTAGTTTAATTTTCTTCAACAGTAATATGTTTCTGTAATATAGCCTATACATTACATGACCTTGAATAACTGCAACATTAGTTTCAGCTGAATGGATGCAATAGTTTGCTAAAATAAATAAATAAATAAGAAAATACATCTGCTGAAAATATAAGATTTTGGGATGGACTTCAGGATCCTTCTAAATATTTAAGTGTTTACCAGAAAGTGAATTAGTTACAAATTTCAAACTGGATCTATGTTTAATTAATTATTTTTAATCCTTTTTTTTTTTTAAGTCGGTTTAATACAAGATCGTATGATTTATAAATTGTAAGTAAAAATCACAGCTGTATTGTAATATATTTATAATTCTACCTAAGATACAAGATTATTATCTTCTTCAATATTGAAAACCATGCATACCTTAACTCCACCTCTTGACTTCCATTTTTCAAGCGGATGGAATAGAAATAAATCAGTACAGTATCTAAAGAACTTTACATGGCTTTCAAACGTATCTAAATGGAGCTGTATAGCAATCTTGGAGATCAGTCATTCATGGTGATTAATTGTCCTAGTTTGTTACAAAATCAGAAAAACTTCTAACTGTTTTTTTTGCCTTCTTTTGGATCAACAGCGAAAACATATGTGATGCTGAACTTGAAGGACGCCTATCGCTCTTTATCCTATAAAACTATTTAACTAAACACATGTCCAACAACTAAATATAAAGCATGACCATTTTGGGTTATACATCCACCATTGAACCAAAACTAGTACATACTCATGCTCCTAAAAATATTCTGGAAACTATGCAACCCTATGCAGCACATTCATCTGGAAATTTTAATATCCTGCAAAACAGACTTAATTTGGATGGAATTCCTTCAGCAGATTAATAAACACTTCATTCCGTATCTCTATAAATTTTTATTCCGTGGCTTCCAAACTTGTATAACAAGCAGGATACCAACTGAGCCTATAACTTCTTTGGCGGACAATGATGTTTCTTCTAAACACAAGAGTATGTCTGCACAGTTTTACATGGTAGCATATCCTATAAGGTGTTATAACCAACCACCTGCTTAATAGCTTAGAATGTATGCCTTTTAAGCGACCTTGTGCAATTACATTGCCTAAGTTCCACACTAATGTCAAGGATGTGTTGTAGTTAAATTGATAAAAGGAAAGAAGCATTTAAGTTATGAAGAAAGGTTAAATTTAAATCTCTTTAATTTGGAAAAACGGCACCTCAGAGGGGAAATGTGACAAAACCAGAGATTTTACTCAAGTCAATATTTCGTCTGTTGCTTCATCTGAATAAAAACTACCGAACCCCCAGACCACCCCCAAGTGAAGTGTGCCGCTAATTAACCACACAGGCTTGTGGTTAAACACTGTAAAACCGCCAAACAGATGGGGGACGCCGTTCGTATGCACGAACACGTGGTGGCAGCCATCTGTTCTGTCGAACAAAGCACCGGTGTCTTGTCATCGAGTGCGTGGAACTATTTTCAGACACTCAACGGCACAAACACCGCTAGGACTTCCATATGCTTGTAATTTCATTCAGAAACTACCGAACAGAGAAGCATTCTCCATAAATAAAGACACAAATAGGGCAGCACAAAACCAGGATACACCACTGCCAAGTACAGAAGAGGGAGTTTTCAACTGTCAAAGGGGAGTCTTGTAAAACTGTAAAAGCATGATGATTGATGTAACAATTTTTTCACCCTGTGCCCCACAAGGGGAATTGTCATAAAAGGCCAGCCTGTGGCATCCATTAAACAGTTTGTTTTACCCCTTCATGAAGTCTCGACTCACGTTTGGGGGATTGAGAGCTATAATCTTTGATCTATGGCTCTATGTCATCTGGGATTTCGGGAGAAGCTGCAAGGATCTCTCCTACAGGGATACAAGAATTCGTTACAGGATATGTAAGCATTATACAAATATATTTGTGGCCAATACAAACCATTGTCTGAAAATGTATTTATAAACATTATTGTACATAGGACACAAGTTCAAAAATTTAGACTGGAGAAAGTAGATTTAGTCTAAGAAAAAGGAAAGGGATTTTTTTACAGTAAAAACAATAAAGATGTTGAATTCTCTGCCTGAAGAGGTGGTTTTATCACAGTCGATCCAGATGTTTAAACAGCAATTGGATAAATACTTGCAAAAACATAATATTCAGGGATATAATTTTTAATTTGTGGGGTAATAGCTTCTTGATCCAAGGAGAGCTATGACTGCCATTCATGGGTCAAGACGTTTTTTTCATAGCTTGTTGCAAACATTGCACTTTTTTTTGCCTTCTTTTGGATCAACAGCAAAAATCTGTTAAGTGTGTAACTATGAACGGTTAAGGTTAGGGGTGATGTTAAAGTGGGTATACAATCAGAGTTAGTGTAGGCACTAGGTTAGGTATAGAATTGGGAGGAGTGGTATAGAGTTAGTGTTAACTACCAAAAATTAGTTTAAAAACTAGACATATGAAGCATCTAACAATCAGAACTGGCAATTTATTGTGATCTCTTTTTATTTAGTTGCAATAGAAGTGTAAAAATTTGTATAAGCAAAAATGTAGAAACAAAATAGTTATTTCCCATATTATTTTCACTTAATGTTGTGTTAGGTATTCATATAGGATATTATCCCTATATGTGCTTTAAAAAGCAATATACAATATGTATTGGAGTCTTTAACTTACAGTGCAAAAAACTAATATTAAGTGCAAAAAATAAAAAAATAAACAAGCTGGTGTCTGGCTATATATCTCATTTGCAGCAGGTCATAATAGCAAAAGGGTGCTCTACTAAGTACTAAAGATGTTTGACATGAAGGGGCTAACTAATTTGAGACTGGGGAAGGCACTATCAGCTGCATTTTCAGTTGAATTAGGGAAAACCACTTGAAGTATGTGTTGTGTTGAGCTATTTCAATTGCTTTTGTTTGATTCGTTCATTGTAAACAGCTAAAAGTCTGTAAATTTTAACAATAAACCTGATTTCCAATGGGGGTTGAATCATTTTTATTACAACTGTATGTATATGTAATTATAATATTTCTGTTTCTGTTGCCAAACCATTGAGGCAGTCTAAAACACTTTGCCCAATACTTATTACATTTGGAAGGCCATGGCTCTGCTGAAAACCGTGAGGAGCCATGAGTTTTGTCGCTGTAAGGGAGACAAGATCTAGATGGCGGATGCCCTTGATTCCCTACTCACATCTCCGAAGCAGGCTCTGACACAGACTTCCTGAATATCCAGGGTAAAGACCTATGATGTACGTTGAAGGTGAATATTCAGAACTGTCACAGAAGAAACATGCAAAGAGCTCCATTAACTGGGGTCAAGTACTGAGGCATTGGAGGAGAGAACAGACACATTCTTCACTACTACTCCACCAGGGATAGTGTTGTATTTACAGCAAGGCCAACAAGGCTTTTTGCCTTTCAGGGGGCAGCAAAAAAGCGTCACCCCCAAATGTCCTGGCAGATGCCTTGTTAGCCTCTTTCATAGGGGCTCTTAGGGCCCCCACTGAGGCAGGTGGATGCTTGCGGGCAGCTAAGGAGCAATGCCCTCTATGCTCTTCCTGGCCTGCTCCCTTGAGCGCCCTGCAGTAATGTCAGGAGTCAGAAGAGAACATCACGTCCCAGAACAGAACCCTGAGGGACACCACTTGCCACCTCTGTCCAGCTTGAAAATTTACCATTAATGACAACTCTTTGTACTATTTTTAAGCCAATATTCTACCCAAGAACAAGCATTTTCATCTAGACCGATTTCCTTGAATTTGAACACTAATCTATTGTGTGGAACTGCATCAAATGCCTTGGCAAAATCCAAATAGATCACATCCACTGCAACACGCTGATCTATACTTCTACTTACTTTTCCATAGAACGCAATCAAGTTAGTTTGACATGACCTGTGCTTCATAAAACCATGCTGATTTTTGCTGATAACCATGTTCTTCTCAAGGAATTCTTGAATATTATCCCTTAATAACCTTTCAAATATTTTCCCAGCCACAGAAGTTAAGCTCACAGGTCTATAATTTCCAGGCAAGGATTTTGAACCCTTTTTGAATATAAGAACCACATCTGCCTTCCTCCAATCCTCCGGAACACTTTCTGAAAGAAAAGAATCTTGAAAGATTAAAAACAGAGGTTCACTTATTTCTACACTTGGATGTACTCTTGGATGAATAACGTCAGGGCCAGGAGCTTTATTAACGTTCTTTAGTTGCTGCAGCATCTTGTCTTGAGTTAACCAATTATAATTATTCTGCAAGTTTTTAGCAGCAATCATTTTCACATCTATTGCCATGGGTTCTTCCTTAGTAGAAGTTTTCAAATATTTTTTTGAAGGAGTGGAGATTGGGTGAAAGTCTAACAGAGAGGGTAAGGGTGTTCCATAGAAATGGTGCAGCCCTAGAGACGTCTCTAAGGTGAGCGTCAGAGGTACCAGTACGAACAGAGGTTAGACGTAGGTCTCCGGCAGAGCGTAGTGGCCTAGATGGGACATATTTGTGTAATGGTGAGGATAAGTAGCTTGGAGCAGCATTGTGTAGAGATTTGTAAGCAAGTATCAGGATCTTAAATGGAGTTCTATATCTTATGGAAAGCCAATGTAGGGACTGACAGGAAGATGAGTCTCGCCACCGCATGTATTATACACTGTAATGGGGCAAGTTGGTAACACATAAGACCACTGAGAAGAAGTTACAGTAGTCAAGGTGAGAGAGGACAGCAGCACGGACAAGCACTGTTGCCGTATCAGGCATTAAATAGGGTCGGATGCGCACAATATTTTTGAGATGGAAGTGGCAGAATTTGGTGATTGATTGGACATGAGTGGTGAAGGAGAGGTCAGAGTCAAAGAGAACACTTAGGCAGCAAAACCTTAGAGGTAGAGCGGATGGTAGCACCATTGACTTGGAGGGACACAGACAAAAGAGTAGCAACACTTGAGTAAGGAAAGATCAGAAGTTCTGTTTTGGACAAGTTCAGTTTAAGGAAATGAGCAGCCATCCAGTTGGAAATAGCAGAGAGGCAGTCAGAGACACGAGTCAAGAGGGGTGGTGAGAAATCAGGGAAGGACAGATAAATTTGCATGTCATCCACATAGAAATGATACTGGAAGCCGAAGGAGCTTATGAGTTTACCAAGGGAAGCAGTGTAGATTGAGATCAATAGAGGACCAAGGACAGACCCTTGGTGAGCACCAACAGAGAGGGATTAGGAAGAAGAAGCAGAGCCCGAGAAAGAAACACTGAATGAGCGCTGGGAGAGGTAGGAAGAGCATCAGGAGAGAGTGGTATCTCGTAGACTGAGATTATGGAGGATGAGAAGAAGCTGTTGATTGATCAACAGTGTCAAAAGCAGCAGAAAGGTTGAGGAGAATTAGGATGGGGTAGTGGCCATGGAGTTTTGCAGTGATAAGATCATTGGCCACTTTGGTCACAGCTATTTCAACAGAGTGACGAGTGCATAATCCTGATTGAAGCGGGTCAAGCAGAGAGTTGGATTGGAAGAAAGTCTGTCAATCTCGCACACACAACTCTCTTAAGGATCTTGGAGACAAACGGCAGTAGCGAGATAGGGCGGTAGATGGACGGGGAATTAGGGTCAAGGTTGGTCTTTTTCAGAATCTGGGTTACGGTTGCTTGTTTGAAGGGTAGAGAAAAGGTGCCAGAGGAGAGGGAGAGATTGAAAATTTTAGTGAGAGGCAGAGCAAGAGAAGGAGACAAAGTGCAGATGAGATATGAGGAAATAGGATCGAAGGAACAGGTGGTGGGCCAGGAGGAACAGAGCAGAGCAGAAACCTCTTCTGCTGTAGCGGGTGCAAATGAGCATAGGACAGCTGAGGGAGTGTGGTTAGGGGAAAGGTTGGTAGTAGATGGAGAGAGACAAGAGATCTATTGACCGCCTTTCCCAGTGGCACAGGAGCCAGCCTACCAGCAGCACTCAGCCCAGCAGCCACAGTGACATCAGCTCCACAGGACCTTGGGGAAAGAATCCACTCCAGCTCTCCCTCCAAGTAGGGAGGCTGGGTGGATGAAAACAAAATAATAATTTGCTAGTGTGTGAGACAATGTGTGGCAGTATCAGGGTTGTGTGTGTGTGTCTGTCAGTGCATATCTGAGAGTAAGTTTGTGTGTCTATGAGTTTGTGTATGTGTGTGTGTGTGTGAGTAAGTGGGTCTGTCTGTCAGTGTACGTCGGTGAGTTAGTGATGCTGTTGAATTTACACTACTATATTGGTTTTCTCTTTTCTGTGCTCCATGTGCTCGAGTGCCTGGCTTCATACATGTGATCCTTGCATATATATTAGGGATCGACCGATATTTTTTTTTTTTAGAGCCAATACTGATAATCTGTGAACTTTCAGGCCGATAGCCGATAACTTGTTGATATTCTGTACATTTACCATTTTGAAAAAATAAACTGATTCTAAAGGTAAATGCACAAAATATACATGCCACATGTAGTGGATGAAGTGTGTTTAGACAGGGGAGCTGTGTTTGTGTAGTGTGTGTGTAGTGGATGCAGTGTGTATTTGTGTAGTGTGTGTATATAATGAATGCAGAGTGTGTTTGTGTAGTGTGTATAGTGAATGCAGTGAGTGTTTGTGTAGTGTGTATATATAGTGAAAGCAGAGTGTGTGTTTGTGTAGTGTGCATAGTGAATGCAGTGTTTGTGTAGTGTGTATATATAGTGAATGCAGAGTGTGTTTGTGTAGTGTGTATACTGAATGCAGTGAGTATTTGTGTAGTGTGTATATATAGTGAGTGCAGAGTGTGTGTGTGTTTGTGTAGTGTGTGTGTTTGTGTAGTGTGTGTAGTGTGTATAGCGATTGCAGAGAGTTTTTTGTAATGTGTTTAGTGAATGCAGATTGTGTGTTTGTGTAGTGTGTATAGTGAATGCAGAGTGTGTGTTTGTGTAGTGTGAATAGTGAATGCAGTGTGTGTGTGTTTGTGTTGTATGTATAGTGAATGCAGTGTGTGTGTATGTTTGTGTAGTGTGTATAGTGAATGCATTGTGTGTGTAGTGTGGGTAAAGTGAATGCATTGTGTGTGTATATAATGCAGTTGTTGTGTTTGTGTAGTGTGTATTTAATGTAGTGTGTGTATAAATGCAGAGTGTGTGTGTAGTGTGTATATAATGCAGAGTGTGTGTGTAGTGTGCATATAATGCAGAGTATGTGTTTGTGTAGTGTGTGTATATAATGCAGTGTGTGTTTGAGTAGTGTGTATATAATGTGGTGTGTGTAGTGTGTTTATATAATGCAGAGTGTGTGTGTGTTTGTGTGTGTATATAATGCAGTGTGTGTGTGTGTTTGTGTAGTGTGTGTATATAATGCAGTGTGTGTGTGTTTGTGTAGTGTGTGTATATTATGCAGTGTGTGTGTTTGTGTAGTGTGTGTATATTATGCAGTGTGTGTGTTTGTGTAGTGTGTGCATATAATGTAGTGTGTGTTTGTGTAGTGGATAATGCAGTGTGTTTGTGTAGTGTGTATATAATGCAGTGTGTGTGTGTGTGTGTAGAGATGTAATTTGTGTAAAATGGGGGGGGGGCATTTTTTTATTTTAATTATTTTTTAAATGTTTTTTTAATCCCCCTTCCCTGCTTCTTACCAGGGAGGAGAATATAGCATTCCCTGGAGGTCCGGTGGCTTGTTAAGTACTGGGGGGTGGGGGGAGGGCCAGCAGCAAGCGGTTACTTACCTCCCAGCAGCTCCCTTCAGCTCCCCTGCGTAAATCGCGGGACTCGCGAGATTTACACAGGGGAGCTGCTGGGAGGTAAGTAACCGCTTGCTGCTGGCCCCCCTCAGGACCACCGGGCTTGTAATGGGCCCGGCGGTCCTGGTATGTATTATCGGCAATATCGGTATCTATATTGGCCGATACCGATATTGCCGAAAATACTGAATATCGGCCGATAATATATACAGTTACATACATAATACGTACATATATATACAGTTAATAGTGTATTTATTCATGTGTAGATTTTGTAGGTAATAATATAAGAGCCGATGTATTGCTGCGGTTCCCTGTTTGTGGCCTGCACTGTCTCCTGAAAAGATGTTCCCAGTGTATTAAGGCAGCCTGTTTGCCATATATGGCAAGCTCATACAATGTACAATACTCAAGCTGTAACTCCAGATTGACACCAAGTTAATGTTGTACCTAAATGTGTCATATGGTAAAGAACAATCAATTATGTTTCAATGGTCAATCTACTAATTGTCCTCGTATGCATAAGTTTCTCTGTATATCTTTTTTCGTGTTTTTGTTTTTTTCTTATGTTTGTTACTTATGATTTGTGTCTGTGCATGTGCGCTGTAATGTCTCACAATGGATTGCTGGGACCCATTAGACTGTGGGAGGGTTTTGGATGGCTGCAACTAGTTGACCGAACATTGTTGAATAGGCAACTATAGGCAAGAACAAACAAAAAAAGATGTCCAGCACTACTTATTATGAAAACATCCCTTTATTGGCACAAAAACAAATTTGCTACACTCTAATTTAACATAAATGGCCTTAATACACAACATAAAAGGAAACTGATATTCCAACAGCTTCAAACGACAAGGGCAGCAGTTGCATGCCTGCAAGAAATGCACTTTTGTGTACATAGGTCACCCACCTTCGCCTCAGCTAGGTACCCCACCGCTTATCATGCTTATGCCCCATACAAAACAAAAAGGGTCAGCACTATATTCCATGCAGACTAGGTTTTTGTGATAGAGGATACATGGATAAGGTAAATTAGTTATTCTGGTGGGCTCACTAAACTATGCCCTGGTGATGATAGCAAATTTGTACACCCCTAACGAGAAACAATTGGTAAACCTTCAAAAGCCTTTTAGGAAAATCAATAATAATAAGGGTGGCCAGTTATACGCATTCTCGGATTTCAGTTGTGTCCTGGACCCGGTTGTAGAAACCTCAGGAGGTACGGGGACCTCTGCTAATTAACTTGCCTTAAGTTCCAAAGTCTTGGACCTTATTGACACACATGGACTTTATGACTCATGGCGTTCCATCTATCCAGCAACTAGAGATTATACATTCTACTCAAAGATACATGCAAAATATTCCCAAATAGATATATGCCTTATGGTTGCCTCCACTTTGCACAGTTTAAGACAGGTCAACACTTTCCCAATTACCTGACTGGATCATGCACCATTTATTTCAAATGATCTGTCCATTACTTAATTTAAAGTCCCCACCCAATGCCAATGGGAGACAATGGGACATGTTCCAGGTCTGGATTTCAGCTGTCTGACAGTTTTTAGTCCCACTGAAGTTCAGGCCCAATTCAAGACACATATATTGTGAACAATGTCCACAGGTTGGAATCCAAATGGCTCGTTATAGTACCAAATGGATTTCCTGCATTTGTTAAGGTGCCATTCAAACTTTAGTGAATAACCCTGTTAGAAATTTCCTGGTCTCTACAAAGCCTATGGTTTGGCAGAAAACAATTGCAAGTCAGATGTAAGTATCATTTGGCAGCAAGAAGGAAGAAGAGTGGTTGGGGGGCTGCTTTTTTGTTTTTTTAAATCCATTTTTCATTGACATTCATTACAACAGTATCCAATACAAAATACAAAATGGCTGCCTGCACACTGCATAGTGACATGTTGTAAATCATATCTTCTATGCAGATCTGGCAATTAATACCATTGTAAATAAATTATATTGGCATAAACTATAATACTTTATACTTTTGTATGGACCCAAAATAAATTTAAAGCCAAACAGCCCCTATTCGAAGTAAATTATATCGAGTAAAAATATGTAATGACAACAAATTGCTTTTTTTCAGATTTGGCAAACGTAAATGGCAAACTAAGCTTGAGAAAACATTAAACTGCAAAAACAAGAGGAATGAACAGATGAAGAAATCAATGTAATCCCCATGGCATGCAACATTTTTACACTTCCTACTATCACATTTCTTGTGCACGTTTATTTTTCCCCTAGATCAGGATTGCATTTATACATGTGAGGGTTTGATTACAATGAAAAATGATATTAATGATTTGCTTAGCCATGTAACCTAAATACGAATGTATAAAAGTTTAAAGCAATATATTATTTATAAACAACATGTATTTTGTGATTGAGTTTTCCCATCACTGATTTTGTTGTATTTTACTCCAGGCCTTAAAGGGACACTCCAGGCACCCAGACCACTTCTGCCCATTGGAGTGGTCTGGGTGCCAACTCCCACAACCCTTAACCCTGCAAGTGTAATTATTGCAGTTTTTTTTATAAACCACAATAATTACCTTGCAGGGTTAACTCCACCTCTAGTGGCTGTCTACTAGACAGCCACTAGAGGACACTTCCTGGATTATAGCACAGATTTTCTGTGCTAGAGCGTTGCTGGACGTCCTCACGCTATGTGAGGACCTCCAGCGTCACTCAGTTCCCCATAGCATTTTCAATGCTTTCCTATGGAGAGCTCTAATGCGCATGCGCGTCTCCCCGGCGGGCGGGTGGGATCAGTCTCGCCCACCGGCCGACGTAATGAAGAGGAGGAGTGACGGCGGAGGAAGAAGCAGCGACGTGGGAAATGTCGCTGCCTATGGTAAGTGACTGAAAAGGTTTTCACCCCTTCAGCAACTGGGGATTGGGAGTTGGGAGGGAGAGGGGACCTGCAGTGCCAGGAAAACGGATTGTTGTTAATTCAAATATAAACCTTACAAACCCATTCAGTGCAAAAACAAGATGCACTTATTGTATCACTGGTACATTATTACCAATTATAATCTAGGTAGGCAAGAACCAAACTTTGGCTGGAGTCATCACATCACCTTTAAAATAACAGTAAACACTTCTGAAATGTGAAGACTATTACACTGCCACTGATTCTATTACAAGCCAAGTCCCACTAGATGTGTGCTGTCTGGTAATTGTTAAACATTGCCATTTCTCTGAAATTGTAGTCTTTTACATTGATATTTACATTGCACCAAAACAATTTAATTAGAATTCACTGGTTTTGGTATTAAGAGTGTCCCTTTAAAATGTAAGGCCACCTAGTGGCAATGTGTGGCACTGCAGTTTGAATGTACATATCACTACTACCCTAAGTTCAGGCAGATTATTAGAGGTACTCTGGGTATATTAAATGAAAACTAGTGGAGGCGGGCCCTACTACAGGGCTAGACTCCAAGGAAATTACCGCTGATTAAGTATCACTTTTCCACGGTAATAGTAAAAACTCCTTTATTTAAATATTAGTAGGACAAAAAACATAAAAGTGAAAGGTGAACAGAAAACCAAAAACTAACAAAGTGTTAAGTGAAATAATGTGAAGTCTTTGAAAAGCTGCCAGGCAGAGAGATAGCTATGTGTTTAAATCCAAATACAAGGACTAGCATTATCAGAGGCGTAACCAGAAACCACAGGGCCCCGGGGCAAAAATTACATTTGGCTCCCCCCATCATTTGTATAATATAATACATACAGATACATACACAGGCATACATGCTAATACACAGACACACAGAATGGCACACATTCAGATACACAGCATGACACTTCTAAAGATACAAACTGACACACATACAGACACACACTGACAAACATGCGGATACACAGACACACATGTACATATATACACACATGCAGATGCACATACACATAATAAATATGCTCATACACATTGAATATGCTGTGCAATTTTGGGCACCTGTTCTATAGAAAGATATCATGGCACTAGAAAAAGTTTAGAGACGAGCAACAAAATTGATAAAAGGAATGGAGAATTTTAGTTACGAAGAAAGGTTAAAAAATTTAAATCTCTTTAGTTTGGAAAAACGGCGCCTGAGAGGGGATATGATAACATTATACAAATATATTCAGGGCCAGTACAAACCATTATGTGGAAATATATTCATAAACAGGGCTATACATAGGACACAAGGTCACACATTTAGTCTGGAAGAAAGGAGATTTAATCTAAGGCAAAAAAAGGTTTTTTAAAAAAATTTTTTACAGTAAGAGCAATAAGGATATGGAATTCTCTGCCTGAAGAGGTGATTTTATCAAAGTCCATACAGAGGTTTAAACTGCTATTTGAAAAATATTTGCAAAAAAAATAACATACAGGGATATCATTTCTAATTAGTGGGGTAATTGCTGCTTGATCCAAGGAGACATCTAACTGCTATTTTGGGGTCAAGAATAAATTTTTTCCTAGTTTGATGCAAAATTTAAAGTTTTTTGCCTTCTTTTGGATCAACAGCAAAAACATATGTGAGGAAGGCTGAAATTGATGGACCCAAGTCTCTTTTCAACTATGTAACTGTAAGAATGACACACATACAGATACATAGGGGCACACACTGACACACATGCAGACACAGATACACAGAGACATGCAGATACACATACAGACACTTACGCAAACAGATACACATACAAACAGATAAACATACATACATACCCACAGACACACACACACATACATGACTGTAGATCTACAAATGAGACACAAAACGAACATATATAGTATAACACTGTATTACATAAATAAATAGCGCAAACACAAATTGCACTCACAGATTATTGGAGAATAAATCGCAGAAAGGTGCCTCCCCCGATGTTTGTGGGGGACTAATCCAGGACGCCTCTTCCTGTAGCAGTAACGCTGCAAATATGGAGAGCCAGACTCAAGTGTCAGGTGAAAAAAGACTGCTGTTTACTGTATAAAATGTATATAACATAAACAGCAGTCTTTTCACCTGACACCTGAGTCCGGCTCTCCATATTTGCAGCGTTAGAAGAGGAAGAGGTGTCCTGGATTAGCCCCCCACAAACATCGGGGGAGGCACCTTTCTGTGATTTATTCTACACTATTCTGTGAGTGCAATTTGTGTTTGTGCTATTTATTTATGTAATACAATGTTACACTATATATGTTCCTTTCTGTATCTCATATGTAGATCTACAGCCATATTCTCCAATACATTTGCTGCTTTTTGTACCATATAGGAAGGAATATAGTCTGGGGTATTCCTGGAGAAGGCTACTACCACTGTCTATTAAGATAAATAGTGTTGTTGTGATATAAGGAAACCAGTCACAGAATCTTCAGATTTATGATTATAAATAATGCTTATTAATGCTGGACAACAAAGATGTATATCTTGATTTTAAAGAAAGAGGTCATCATGGCACATCCTACACTCAAACACAGCAAGCACCCCCCAACTACAACGTTGGCACACTACGCTTAACTGATACCTGAATTTTTTTTCCAAAATTGCTGAATGTTGTTGGAGAAAGTCTCACTCTGCATCTGACTTTCTCCACTATAAATGTATGCTGCACTCCTACAGCTTGGCTCTTTTCCGCGACCCCAGATGCCTATTTCACACTTTTAACCCAGCACTGTTTCTCCTCTTTCTTCTACCAACTTGACCACCACAAACGTTGCAACTCACTTCACTGAAAAGATTTCTACAATCAGGCAAGGGATCTCTCTTCTTCCTCTACCCCACTCATCTGCTGTTCTATGTTAATTCGCACCCGCTATAGCGGAAGAGGCTTCTGCTATGCTCTTCATACCCTACCATACTATTACCTTGCCTCTCATCCGTACTCTGTCTCATTCTCTTGCTCTGTGTCTCTCTAAAATTCTCAAATTACTCCCTCTTCCAGCACCCTTCAAACATGCAACTGTAATCCTGATTCTTAAAAAGTTCAACCTTGACCCTAACTCATTATCCAACTACAGCCCTATCCCGCTACTGTCTTTAGCATCCAAGATCTTTGAGAGAATTGTGTATGCGAGATTGATAGACTTCCTTAAATCCAACTCTCTGCTCAACCCACTTAAGTCTGTTTTCCGCGCTCAGCACTTTGTGGAAACGGCACTAACGAAAGTATTCCATCTGCCCTCACCTCTTGACTCGTGTCTCTGACTGCCTAACTGCTATTTCTAACTGGATGGCTGATCACTTAAACACAACTTCTTATCTTTCCTCCCTTAAGTGTTGCTACTCCTGTTTCTGTCTCTCTCCACATTAACAGCGCCACCATCAGCTCCACTTTTGCAGGCTCGCTATCTAGGTGTTCTGTTTGACTTAACCTCTCCCTCACCCCTCATGTCCAGTCAACTGTCAAATCCTGGTGCTTCCATCTCAAAAACATAGCGCGCATCTGCCCCTACTTAACACCGGGCGAGGCTAAGGTGCTGGTCCATGCCTTGACTACTGCAATCCAACTTCTCAGTGGTTTTACGTGCTACCAACTTGCTGTCACGGTGCCTGATCGGCACCTCAGTGTGACCGCACCAGATCGGTGCAGTCACACTTTTGCAGTGCCTGATTGGCACCACTATGTGACCACATCTGATCGGTGCGGTCACACTAAAGGATGGAGAGGTTACTCACTTTAACTCCAGAGGCTCTCCCTTCGTGCAGTCCTTAATACAGCAGCCGGGTCCAGCGTTCGGAAGGATGCTGGCCGCTGCAAGGCAGTGCTATATAATAATGCCCACAATGAATTCATGTTTTCACCGTGTATGCACGTTCTGGGGTCATGGGACCCAAATCAGCCAATAGCAGGGTTTATTGGGCTATTTAAACCCAAACCTGCAGTTGTTCAGTGCCCTGTTGTGATTTCCATCTTGTTGGTTATCAGAGAGCACGTTCCTGATTCTGTTTATTGTTTTTTGATGTTGGCTTGACTTCCGTATTTCTAGTATCCATGACCCTTTGGCTTTGTTCTTACTGTACTTGTTCCTTTCTGTATTCCTGACCTCGGCTCGTGTTTATTCTATTATGTTAATTCCGGCCATTCTAAGGCCCGGTAATACGTTGTTACTGTTTGTCTTTGTTTTACGTGTATTACTTAATTCTGCATGTTGGGCCACTGGTTCACCCTAACACTTGCCCCATTACAGTCTATAATGAATTCAGCGGCGAAGCTCATCTTCCTGTCCACTCGCACCTCCCATGCCTCATCCCTCTGTGAGTCACTACATTGGCTTACCATAAGATATAGGGCTCAATTTAAAATTTTGGCTCTTGCTTACAAATCTCTACACAATGCTGCTCCAGCTTATTTATCTTCCCTAATACACAAGTATTTCCAGTATAGGCCACTACACTCTGCCGAAGGCCTACATCCTCTGTTCATACTCAAACCTCTACTGCTCACCTTCAAGACTTCCCTTCTCCATTAGACACTCATCCAGTCTCCACTCCTTCAAAAAAATCATTAAAAACTCACTTCTTCAGGGAAGCATATCAATTAAACATTTAATAGCTCCCTGCACCCAGATTCCTCTCCTGCAACTGTCATTAAAAAATCAAAACAAAACACTAAATCTTCAGTGAATTCTACTTTTCTACTCCTACTGTTACCTTTGTTTTCTTTACCCCACTCCATCTAGCATGTAAGCTCATTGAGCAGGGCCATCAAACCCCTTTGTTCCTGTGCATCCAACTCGTCTGGTTACAATGATGTGTTTGTTAGTCCACCCTTTGTACAGTGCTGCGAAGTTTGTTGGCACTATCTAAATAATAGTAAAAACAGGAGAAAAAAAAAAAAGATTCCTAAAAACAGTCAATAGTAGTTTAATTAGCCTTTGGAAAGATTTCTATCTAGCAGAGATGAAATCACACAGTTAAGATTAAACTTCAAAATGTACAGATCACTCTTTGTGCGAAAAAATATCTATCTCAGATAAAGTCTCCAAAGTGGAAGACAAACTTCATTTTTAAAGAAAGCTTAGAATCTTTTCATAGGGTATTATAGAACAAGTAAGGGATAACAGCCATTGCTCCTTTCTTGCTCCAGAGCAATAATTTGCATCTGAAGCTTTTGTTTTAAATATACTCTTGGTACATACTCAGCTTAGTCAATGAGAAATCAGTGTGAACTGAGCTGCAGACATCACTCCTTCCGCTCTGTCACTGTCCTCTTATGATTTCTTTCTCCTACTACGGCTCTAAAATGCTATAAAGATAATAAACGTGATTGGCTGTATGAAGTTTGCCCAAACAGCCAAGCAAATGCACAAGTCAAGTCAGAACCTCAGCTAAAAATTAGCTCTCATTATTTGAGCTACGCTAGTTAACTCATTCAGGCTTATTAACTAAATTCAAGTTGAATTCAAAGTGAATTACCACTAACAGTGGACTTCAGGTGTCTGTCATCAATAATAATGTATGTTCCTCTATTCAAGTATGTTAGTCTGTTTGCAAGTGTGACGTTGAGTGCAACCCCAAAAACATCTGCACTAAAAGAAAATGAATGTAATTTTTTTAACATAAAATTTGTGAATTCATACTAACCCGCACCAGCGGAGTTTACTGCCGAGCCGCCGACCACATGGTGAGTCCGAAATGGCCACTGCGCCACGACCTCCACAGTCTCAGGAGGGCACAGAGAACCAATGATGGAAGGAGTGCTTTGAGGCTCCATTTGAACGTATCTGCCTAGCATTCTGAAGGCGCATACAATACAGGGATTCCCCCCATACTATACCTGCAACATCAAAGCCTGCTGATGTAGCAGTGGTTTACCATTTCTACTCGAAGCTGGATACTCACTCTGAGGTGCTTTCAACAAGCCGCCCACATGACCGGATGGTCCATGTCCTTGCCCAGAGGAGCTGGAGGGTCCTTGGAAGTGCCCCCCTTTAGACCTGGACTCAGGAGGGAAAAGACTCCAGATACAGCGAACCCCTGATGGACCCTCTGCATGTAGTCCAGCTGTTCTTGCCAGTCTATGTAAGGTCTGAAGGTACACTCATGCCTGTCCTGGAGAAAGACTATGTATAGAGGCCTACTCGTGGTGTCGGCTGACTCCAGGCTGGTTGAGATTCTGCTTATACCACAGTCCCTGTCCTGTTCATAGCGCAGGATTGGTTATTCTCTTCTCTATCTGTTGTACCCAGTGGCACTAACTCTAAATTGTCTTAGCTAAGAACCCAGCCTGTTTAACTACTCATGTTATTCTATCTTACTATGTTTATGTCAGTTTAGCTAGTGTCCTTACTACTCCTCTTGAACATGCATTTACTGGCATAATCTTCTTCAGCATGTATGCTATATGAAAATTATACTCTAGTCTCTCTTGTGCCATAGTACTGTTCTTTTGAGATGCATATGTTTGGTATTGTGGAAATACAAGTCTGTCTGTCTGTCAATTCTTTGCACAGCAAAATTAAAGAATAATACAAAAAAAATAAAATTAAGAACACAGATTACAAAATCACTTGTTATACAACAAGGATTTACATTCACCATGCATAAATTGGAACAGGTATAGGAAGAAAGACTGGGGACTGGACAGAAAAAACAGGCATGAGTATTATGTAAAGGATTTTTTTTTCATCTGACCCCTTTAAGGACAGCAGTGTTGTTTTATGTTTGTATGGCAACCATTATAACAAAAATTGCACGATTTTCTATACCAGTAATTTCAGACAACAATTTTTGTATCCGAGAGTTGTTTTGTGTTCTCACCATAGGTAGTCAGTAATTTTATCAGAACCCTCTGTGCTCAAAACAAAGCAAGTTTCTGTAGAAATTTATGGTCGGAAAGCACATTAAGGAATGAGAATTTCAGACCTTTTCTCTGAAGTCTACTGGGCTCGGTTTGAATGACCCTTTACTGTATGACCTAATGAAACCTCCTCTATTTGAGAAGCTTGAGTAATTCCATGCAAAGCATTTCCGATGCTGAAACACAGTTATGTAAGCAAATTAATCAGGCGTAAAAAGCGTCCCAGATTTGATAATAATCAGGCTGTCTGACGGTGAGAAAAGCTCTTGGGTGTTAAATTCACTTGGTTCATGGGTGATGTGAGAAATGCTATAGAACAAACTAAATATTCAATTTATTAATACAATAATTAATGCAGGTCATTTCAGATCTGAAGGTGTCAGTATCATTATGTCTATTTCTGTTTCAAACAGTTGTGAATATGCTTCTTTAACATCATACAAAATATTTATACTGGTTAACAAAGGCTCTCCAGGACTCCTGCGACATCAAGACTGTTTCAACTGCATTAATATTGTGTGTTATAAAAGCGAATCTGGGAATAAAACAACCAGAATACTCAGCTACTGTAAAATGGAAGAATGCCAGCAGCCTTGGCACTTGCTTTTCTCATTTAGCATGTTTGATAGCCCCCAGTCTCCAACCTTCTCAGAACTACTCCCTATTCTAGTTCTTAAAATGGTTTAATTAAAAACTCTAGGTGGTTTGCAAACTAATCAGTCAGCCCCAGAACTTGTTGACTTATTATGTTACCTTAGGTAACCCCATCAGCTTTTAAATAAGGTAAAATAACCAAACACATAATAACTCACCTATTTTAGGGTTTGTATATTTACTCTGGTGATCTTTCTTGATTAATATTACATAGTACATTGAGGACAACTTGTGGAGAAGTGGCTTCATGTCTGACCCAGTTGCTTTTGTATTATGACTCATGGCTTAGGTATAGGATGGGGAAACTCCCTCCCAAAAAATTCTAGCGGAGCAATGAAAAGGTTAACATCCCTCAATCAAGATGGTGTAGCGTTAAAAATCGAATGTTTTACTGTTTAAGAAGGATAAGAAAAACAAAAAAGTTATTGGCTTCACATACACATTAACAATTACACTTGAACAATGTACATGGGCATCTCTGTATTACATGCATCTCTATATTGTACCTGTATTATACACAGAGCAGCATGTGTGTCTATATATGCAGCTGTGGGTCAAGAGAGGGGCACAGTCAGGATAACCATTTATTGTCAGAGTAGGCTTGAACACACAGGGTGGGGCTGGGAAACTAGTGAAATTAATCACTTTGTAGCTAGTTCTTTCCTGCGTGTTCTATTTGCCCAGTTCTGTATTCCCATTGGTGAATTCACTGTAATCTATGGTCTGCTATAATGTGATCGTTCATAGGAGAATTTCTAGCAGTTTTTAGCTAGATAGAATATACTGCAATACCAGGTGGAACTCTGCAGTAAATCCAATGGATACACTACCAAAGCTGAGACCAAGCATTTAGCGTAGCAGTTTAGTAGTGCAGTTTATTTAAAAAGAAACCCATGGACTATAGCGTGCATGAACTGTTGCACCTTCAGTAACAGAGACGCCAGGGCCATATTGTCACAATATATATATATCCCTGGACAGCAATAGACCTAATGATATATGTGGTGGAATATACCGCTCATTTTGTATGTTTTCCTTTTTATCCGAACGGGAGTTATAGTATCCGAACGTGAACCACCCCGGTACCCCTTTACAACGTTCTCACCTCGTAACCTAAGTGTAAAACTGCAAGGGAAGTAATGAATGCTCCCCTGGGTGGCCACTATTTCGTATAACCGAAAGCACGTGGTCAGCAAAAGAGTAGTGGCCATTTAGTATCCTGAATGTGGGCAGCGGCACTTTGTCGCCGAGTGCTTGGAACTCTTTTTGGCTAGGCACTTGCAAAAACCCTGGTAAAGCTTATACCGCTATTTCCCAACCAACTATGCGAACGGGTATCGGGAGATGAAAACTGCCGACTGGGGGGAGAATTCTTACACCAAAATCAAGAAAATCCCTTGCATGGTTTTCACACAGGAACCCCCAAACAGAGACTGTTCTGGAACTGTTTTGGGCTATCTCCTCGTGTCTCGCCAGTCAAAATTTTACCCCGGTGGCAATCCAATTCCACCGAACCGATCTGATTAATATTTGCGCATGTTAAACACTCCGGCCACGGCTATCCGGGGATATAACTTTGTGGGGTTCCTAGTTAAGATGGGGGTACTTTTGGGGTATTCAATATTTTGTATAGGTCTTTTGAACCTGAGAGATAATTGGATTATAGTTTCTCATGCAATTATCTCTCAGGCACAAAGGACCCTTGGAAGGAAAACAATGTAATGTTGTGTTGGAGACCCGATGTTAGGGGTCTGTACATAAAAGCTGTGTGTGGCCTGAATAAAATCAGTTGACTCCCAGAACTATGTTTCATCTGGTTACTGGGGGAATGGATGCTTGTATATTTAATGGTTCCAGTCTGGCTGCGAGAATTAGTGGAGGTAATCAGTCGGGTTACCCGTGGTCCGCTACAATATATACCCACCCACCTTAATAACATGAGAGTAGAACAAACCAAGAGAGTCATGCCAGTTTGGACATTGCCAAGATTAACAAGTTCCGCATCAGATGCTAGGGAACCAGGGCAATATGATGACTAGTGGGTTACTGGAACAAACCATTCCTGGACACAACATGAGAACCTTGACCTCCTTTACTGCTACTACAACAGCAGACCCAATGAGAGGGGCTACATATGAAACGTATGTAGAAACTATGGATGAATAATAGACTTTTATTTACCCTGACACCAAAACAAGTAGTTAAACAACGCTTGAACAATGTCAAGAGGAAAGCTACAATGCTTCACAATGCTCTTACAACAGATTATTTAAATACACTTGAGCTTATTTAGCACTAGCACTATTTGATTTATCTTCCACATTGAAATTAGTGTAGGACCCACCGATATTGGGGTACTGTGCAGAAGTGGTGGGCTTAACACAATGTGGCCATATGGTGGAACGGAATCCCCATATTTGTTTGCAGAGATAGGTGATTTTAAGTAGCCTTATACAATTTAAAAATGTATTTTTATGTGTCCGCTGTTCCTTAATTATGCATGAATTTTGGTCACTATGGCAGCACCATTCCTGCATGTTCTGGGTGTGCCCCCAATTCCTGTCTTTACTAAGAAAGAAGCCAGTGCCACAATTGGACTTGGATGGACACACAAATATTCATACATGAGACTTGAGGAGGAAGAAAGTCCCATACTTGCAGAGGGTTGTCAACCTGAATCTCTGCCCCAAGATGGACTAACAACAGATAATCCTAGAAAAGCTAGCAATCCTGACCACCATTCCTGCAAGATTACCGAAGATCACTGTTAAACTGCTACCAGACAGTATGCTAGCTGCAGTTTGTGAGTCAATGTCCACAATCCCAGCCTACATCATCACAAATGCCAACAGGCTCATATATGCCACAGTGGTCCAAATGCTTTACTACAAGATGCTCCATGTAGACCAAAACTGGAAGCCAAGATAAAGACAACACAGAAGGAATTTAATAATAGAGGTGGAAAGATCAAAGATAGGTCCTGGATACTACCAGTGGCACTAGAAACAAAAGCTGACAGTCCTGGCAACCAGACTAAGCAGATACACCAGGGAAGAAGAGGCTAAAAGAATAAATGCCCTGTTGCATGCACAGTTGGAGGGTAACCATATGCCTACCCAAAACCACCCAGAGCAGAGACTGAATGTAGCGCATGGCACTGAATTGTCCTCAAGGGTTAGGTTAAAAAGGCAATTTGTGTGTTTTATTTCCCTGTATAATTAACATTGTATGTATTATTCGTATGTTTAGTCGGTAGTTTTCATCCGTATCGCATACGAATGAAAACTACTGAACCAGTAGACAACCCTAGAAAGATGTATGTACCTTATTAGGCTTTCACAGTTCTCTAACCACAAATCAATCGGTACTTTATTGCTGTATCTGGGTGGCCGCCGTTCGGCATACGAACACGTGGCAGTGGCCATCTTACGCACAAAACCTCAGCGGCGTTTGGTCGTCAAGTGTCTGGAACTCAAATCGGACACTTGATTACCCGAATACCGCTGAGTCCTCCAGAGCTCCGTAACTCTCGAACGGAGGGGCCAACCAGTCCCTCGTTCGGTGAAGTTAACATACCGAACAAGGGCATTCATACGAACATAGTTGATGGCAAAGATTTATACATGTTTTATCTCCCGAACGGAGACTGACCGCAGGGCCAAAACACATGGAGCCCTTTTTGGCTACCACCTCATGTGCGGTCGGTCAAATTGTTCTTTCCCCATAACTCCCGAACCCCTGGTCCGATCTGGGTGAATTTTGAATATGTTAGCCACCCAGATCAGGGCTACCAGAGGGTGCCACTTAGATAATTGTACCCCACAGTTTTGGGGTACATCCAGAAACCGGGTAAAACTATAAGTGGATTATGTGTCACACTGAGGGGAGGAGATGTATGGGAGGTAACTACTGTACTATTGGCTACTGTCCCAATTATTGTAAATCCCTCCCTTGCATGGGAGAAACCTTTATAAGAAATCTGTGTGATTAAAAGTTCAGTTCTGCTCCTGATGCTGTGTGTCGTCCAGTCATTGGGATTGAGGTTGGGATATTGTTGGAGTGTTTTGCCTGCTGGAAATATTACCTTCTGGATTTATAATACTTGTTCCTGAGCCTTACTGGGATCTTAAGTGGAGATAACATGTGTAATAGCAGCTCTCCGCTACACTGAATAGTACTGGAAGAATATCTGGGAGGAAGAAGCATCACACCAAGGTCCAGTAGTTACTAGACCTGAAAGCTGACCGTTGCAGGCTCCCAGAAGAGGAACAAGTCACCATCACGGTCAAAAATATCCAGCAAATAGTAGCCCAGATAAATAAATGGTAAGTCCGAGGACCTGACATGATTCACAACTAATGGATAAAGAAATTAACAACGCTACATGAAAGCCTAGCAGCACAAATGAACCAGCTACTAACATCGGGCTCCCACACTGACTGGCTAACAGAAGGCAGAACAATACAGATACAAAACAAAACTATCGACTACTGATCAATCACGTGCCACCCCACAACATGGAAGCTCCACCCGGCATCATAACCTCCAAGATTTAACAGCATATGAGTCAGCACATGAGCAGTACTAAGAAAGGGATTAGAAACCAAAACAGAAGATCAAGACATTAACTACTGGTAGAACAAGCAGTCACACGGGATTCCAGGCAGACCAAATATGAGCACCGCTCAGACGGCAACTGGGCCAAAATACAAGAAGTTCAGGGCCACATGTGACTGTGGGCCATGGGTTGGACATGCCTGCCCTAGATAATCAGTTTCAGGACTTGTTTCTTTGGATTGCATGCATAACCCATAGAGTTTTAACATTTACTTTATTGCTGTGGCATATTCATATTTGATCAATATGTCTTCTTAGGGATTTTTCCGGGTAACAATTTAGTTAATTGCAAATGAACATATTTACCAAAACCAGTGGCCCATATTTTAAAAATATGAGGAAATCCTTTTTTTTTTGTAGTTCCCTTTGTTTCTTTGATTCTGTAAATGGAAATTATCATGTTTTGGTATAAGAAATTCTAATTTTGTCTCTAATTATCTTCCTATCAGTAACGCTACTTCTGTTGATACTAGTGTATCTGGCAATCCAAACTGAGGAATCAATCTTCATAGTGCTTAAATTGTAGTTCAAACTACCACAGCTTCCAAACACACAGAGCACTAGTATTTTCCTTCATGGGGAATGTTTCCTGGCAGGAGCAATAGGGTGGAGAGGCAGTGCACAATACTATACAGCAATCTTTGATATCACCATGGCAACAAGGTGGCCAGCAGTGAGGTGCCCAATAAGGTCGGCGCATAGGGACAAGTGCCCTCCTCAGCCCTCTCGCCGCAACATGAATGCTTCAAGTATATGGCTTACTTTTTCTATATTATTATAACAGTTTATTATATTACATTTATATAACAGTTTATATACAAAAACTCTTAATTATGATAAACTACTCAAAAAATGTAATTTGACTATTAAGTTGATATTTTTCTGTTATTTGTTCCTGAGGAGGAGGGAGTTTGCACACGACTATATTGGTGATCCTTGGTGCAAAACAGACCTGAGGTCGGCAACCCCTTTACATAGAGTAGTAAACTTAGTATGGTTCAGGCACTCAAGGTAAGCAAAGTAGAAGTTTTATAGAAAAATCAGAACATGAACAGCAATGTTTTGAAGCGCATTGAGGACTTTGTCAAGCTGAACAAAAACCTAATTGCAGATCCAAACACTGCTGTTCATGTTCTGGTTTCCCAATAAAACTGCTACTTTGCTTACCTTGAGTGCCTGAACCATACTAAGTTTACTACTAGTGATGTCCCGAACGGTTCGCGAACGGTTCGCTGCGGACTCATCATTGAGTAAACTTTGACCCTGTACCTCACAGTCAGCAGACACTTTCCAGCCAATCAGCAGCAGACCCTCCCTTCCAGACCCTCCCACCTCCTGGACCGCTCACTAAGAATGCAGCTTCACAATGAATGTAAAATGGATGCTGTCCATGAGGTGGGAAGGTCTGGGATGGAGGGTCTGCTGCTGATTGGCTGGAATGTGTCTGCTGACTGTGAGGTACAGGGTCAAAGTTTACTCAATGATGAGTCCGCGGCGAACCGTTCGGGACATCACTATTTACTACTACTTCTTTACTACTTCTTCCAGATTGAGAGCTCACACTCCCTCTATAGGAGAAGATTATTTTTTTTTAAATAATATATAAATAAATAAAAAGGCAAATGACCACCTCTTGACAGACCTACCACCAATTGTGAATTCTTAATCACGGTCTCCTGCAATCTGCTATTTTAGATCATACAACTTCACAAACATCCAATATACTATAGACTAAATGATTGAAGGACTGGAGGTAGAACTAATATTACCTAGATAAAAGACAACGGTCACTGATATATATCACTGTTTAAAGGGGTACAGATACAAATGGTATCCTGACTTTGAGAGAAAATTAGTATTAAAAAAAAGCGCGATATAAAAGCAAAGAGGAACACCAATCCTTTAATAGTTAACAAATATCTTAGATTGATTAAGCTTAGCGTTCATAAGAATTTAGAGTCATTATTCGAGTCTTAAAAAAAAAAAAAAAGGAGAAAGTTATAGTTATAGTAACAAGTAGGGAAGCAGACCCACAACCTGATACTGAATAAATAAGATCCTATAACAACATATTCCCTAACATGAAGGAAATCTTTAATAAGGGAAATATATCTGTTTAAAAAAAACGTTGTACATTAATCAATCATAAAGAACAAATTAAAAAGCTTTGAATTGAAGACAAATCCTGACTATAATATAGCGCACTAAAGAGAATAGAGAACTCAATATATTGGGAAGCCCTGGAAGACCCAGAAAAACAACGGAAAACTAAGTGATACAGAAGAAATCAAATAAAAGAGAAAAGATATAAAAGGACAGAGGATCTCTCCCAGTGTTACTTATACTACATAAAGACATTTATATTATAAGAACGGAGCGGATTCAATCCCTTATTACTTAAGTCCTTTATCAAGAAAAGAAAGGAAAAGAAAAAAGAAAAACATTTTTTTACCCTGCCCTGACCACCCTATCCAGAGACTGGCATACTGTTGAGAATGCCTGAAAAGAATCTCAGGTACCAAACAGTGTTTCAATGACACCAGGCACGGCATTCCACCCGCCTGTAAGAACTAAGTTACTCGAGAGGGCCTGTTTAAGTGGGACGGGTAGAGGGATGACAAGTAAATGTACAAGCCTGTTCATACAAATGCTGCACTATAACGCTGGGAGTTGGAAAGGGATTTGGGAACCCACTGGGATTGGGCCCCCTGAGCCGCATTCCGGGGGGGGGGGGGCTGCCTGCTCTGCCCTCCGACGGCTCACACCCCTTTCATATACTGATGAGTGGAACAGCCACACGTTCCTACCTCGGCCCTGGGAGGGTGCACTATGCACTCCCTTTGTGGAGACGCACTAAACCAGGGGTAGCAAACAGTTATTGCTTCCACAGCTTTTATGAGGTTTGCGTTTCGAAACACAGGGGAAAGATTCGCCTGGCGGGTATCCCTCAATATGCCTGACAAGAGTGGCGAACACCCTCATGGTACTCTGGCAATCAGAAAGATCAGAGATATTCATGTATGCTTGTTATGATTTTTGGCATATGTTATTGTTCTTCTTTTGTTTTCTAAGACTCTGAACTTTCCTTCCAAATGCTGCATTGATGGACCACACTGGCCCGGCCCAGACATACTCCCACATCCAGGGATCTAACTGCCAACACATATCTCACACTAAAGTCCCATGACTCAGAAAATTCTATCCCTTAACATTAAGGAATTAAATAATCCAAACAAACACAAATTACTACTAAGGGACCTCACGGTCCAAAAAGTAGACATAGCACTCCTCGAGGAAACTCATCTCCCCAGGACGGCATCCGTGAAGCTGACAGACAAGCTCTATACAGTATGCTATGAGCCTAGGACACTGCGTAAACAGGCAGGGGTGGCAATTCTAATTAATAAGAGATGTCCCATTCAAATTATGACTACACAATCTGACCCAGCAGGGCGTTATCTCTACTTAGCAGGTACCCTATGCAACACAAAGATCCACTTGCTTAATGTATATGTCCTTAACGAACCAGACGCCTCATACTGGTCCACTCTAGAAAACCATCTCCAACGCAGGAGGCGGACTGCTAGTTGGGGGGGGAGACTTTAATGCAGTGCCCTGTCCTGCAGCTGACAGAACCTCCAGGCCAGGCGATGAGAACACACGGAAGGCCGAACAGCAATATAAGACCAACCCCGCAGCGACCAAACTTACAGAACTCACAGCCATTTGGCACTCCATCAAAGACATATCGCTAGTGGAGGTAGCCCGTTCGATGCTATGACATACAGATATAAAAGGTGCACTGTGTCTTTAATACAAAATTTGCAAAGTACCACAAGTGCAATATATTGTAATAAATTGTAAAGTGCAAAGTGAAATAAAGTGCACTTAGTGAATATGGTGATAAGACCAAAATAATTGGCTTATACATACGTGACTGCGTCTTCTCCAAATATTAAAACATGTAAGGGTGAGACATAAAAAGAACAGATAGTGTAACACTGTTAAAAAACTAAAATCATATATAATGAAATGAAATGTACACTCACAAAGATAGAGCAGAAAAAGCCGGCTCTAACTGTAACAGTTCCTTAATAATTCCCTCTTGGGACAGAGACAGCACAAAATGTATCCACTTTCACAATATTTATTGCACAGACCAATGTAGCATCTCCTTCTTCCTCCGCATGCAGCAGGTAAACAGTGTAAAAAATGCCAATAACAGGGGTGTCGACTAAATCCTCCGCGTTCAGCTGGTCCTGCCGCGAGCTGAAACTTCCAGGGGGTGGAGTTACCAAAGGTGCGTAGTGCGTGCGTAGGAGGTGCTGGTATAGGAAGGAGATGGCTGTGGTGAAACCAACCTCGCCACTGGGCATTGGAGAAGCCTGTTTGCCAGCCTCCTGCCTGCTGACTATGGCCCCTGGGAGATTTGGCTCTTTTAATGCAGTATTTGGGCATATTGTATTTTATTATGCTGCTGCTGGCCCTTTAAGAACCATCTGGGGACATACTGTGACTTTTGGGAACAATGCCCCTTTAAGACTATGGCCCTTGGAAGATATTACCTGTTAAAGACTATTTTATCATATTGGATTTTAAAAGACTTGCTGCCCCTTTAAATTGTATTGAAGCAGTTCTGCAGGTTTAAATTGGCACTTCGGATGCAGCCGAAGTGCCGAAGTAGTCGAAGTGGCCGCCATTCGACAAACGAACACGTGGTGGCGGCCATCTTTAATTCAGCTGAAGTTTTACCTTCTCCAGACTTCAATGCATTCGACAGTTCGAACGCCATTCGACAGTTCATTCGACAGTTCGAATGGTTGTTGTTCGTCTGTTTGAACTGACTTTAGCATGGGAAATAGACTGACCACACAGCCTGATTCTCTGGAACTGTTTTGGGCATGAAAATGTGCTTGCGGTCGTTCAAACTTGACATATCTATCTCCCGAATGGCTGAACGGATTCAAATGATTTTTGGGTATGTTTATATTGTGCTGATTAATAATATGTAATTTTTATGAAGATTGGATGTATATTTTTAAAGTTATAGTACATATATAAAAACTGTATTTTTCCTGCTTGTGATAATTATGTTAACTATTGTGTACCATAATTATATCACAGGCAGAGGGGAGGATTTTGTGTATAATTGCTGGGAGTGTTTTCTGTAATGTACGTGTGTTATTGGTTGTTCTGTAAAACCCTGTGGGCAGTACTAAGTTTTTGGATTGGGAATAAAAGAGGCTGTATGTGCCTGTACAGTCAGTTCTACTTCACCCTCAATTTGGAGTGCCGTCTCTTATTGGGGGAATCTGTTACAAGGGATTGCTATGCTCTGCATATTCCCTTGCTATAATCACTACTAAGCTCTTGTAAGAGCTTGTTCCTGTTTTGCTCTGAAAGAATCTGTGGTGGTTATGGTGTCTGCTGCAGTGCTTGGAGTCCTCAGGAAGCGCTAGGAGCATCCTTCAACAGAGGTACTCAGTCGGGGTGCCCGTCGATCCGTCACAATGGCCTTGTCCAGGGAGGTTTTGTTATCGCAGAGGCTCTCGAACCATGTTAGGTCTCAGTGTATAGCGTCTCTATTCGGAAGTGATCGATAGAAGTGTTTCAGTTGCGTGTATCGAAGCATTTGTAAACTTGTCGGCAGGCGGCCTTCGGTCATTTCCCGTAGCGGTTTTAAATCCGCGTTTAGTAGTGTTTTGTGTATTGGGAGGGTATCTCCCTCACCTATAAAGGCCCAGCTTTGTGGTGGCGCTCCTTCCCCTATCCTGGGGTTGTGTTGTATCTGGATTAGTAGGGGACAAGTGGGTGGCTCCCCTGATGCTGTCCCATGTTCGTAGTGTGTGGGCCACGGGAGAGCTGGGGTCAAGGGTATTTGGTGTTGAGTGTCCCGTGTTCCACACGGCCGGGATGATGGTTGGGTGCATGTGGCCTTTGTCCAAGGTAACCCACTGTTTGTGTCTCTGGTGGACGTGCCATTCTAGTATTCTCTGTAGGGTGCACACTTGGTGGTATTTGCGTAGGTCGGGGAGTGCCAAGCCTCCCCATGCCCTCGGTAGGCAGAGCAAGTCGTGGCGGAGGCGTACTTGGTTTCCGTTCCATACAAAGCGGATCATGGCAGTTCGTAGGGAGGAGAAGAATGCTGTTGGTAGGGCTAGGGGTACTGTTTGGTAGCAATAGAGTAGTCTAGGTAGTACATTCATCTTTAGTATTGCTGTTCTGCCCAACCAATAGATATAGGGGTATGACCATTTCACCAGGTCTCGCTGAAATTGCTGGAGGAGGGGTAGGTAGTTGCCTGATATCGTGCATCTGTGTCCGTGGTGATCACTGTACCGAGGTAGCACATGTGGGATGGGCACCACCGGAAGGGGAATCGGCGTTGCAGGTCATCGGCTTCTGGCGTGGGCACCGTGAGGTCTGACAGTTCTCCATAGGCTTCGAACAGTTCCATTAGCCTATTGAGGGTGGTTTCCGGGTGTGTGATGAAGAATAAGAGGTCATCTGCATAGGCAGCTACTTTGTGTGTTGAGGTTTTCCAAATGAAACCACGAATTTCTTCCGTCTGTCTGACTGCTTCCAGGAAGGGCTCTAGGAAGATTGCAAACAGCATAAGTGAGAGTGGGCAGCCCTGCCTTGTGCAGTTACTTATCGTGAAAGAGTCTGTTAGTGCGCCATTCACTCATACCCTAGCGTTTGGGTTGTTGTATAGTGCCGTGATCCATTTCATCATATTTGCGCCACGACCTATCTCTCGGAGGGTGCTCATGAGGAAAGGCCAGCTCACTCGATCGAATGCCTTTTCAGCATTGGTTGACATAAGTAGGATCTTTAGATTGGTTTGTCATGTGTTGGATTGATAGGGCTCGTAGGGTGCTATCCCTGGCCTCCCTCTCGGGGATGAAACCGGTTTGGTCTGGGTGGATGAGTGTCGGTAGTAAGGTGCCTATTCTATTGGACAGTATCTTCGTGAGGAGTTTCACATCTACGTTAAGTAGGGATATTGGCCTATAGCTGCCGCAGAGTTCAGGATCTTTCCCCGGTTTCGGCAGGACAGTGATGGTGGCTGCCAGTGATTCCTGGTGGAACTGTGTTTCTCCTGTGAGTGCATTAAAGGCTTGGGTGAGCTTTGGGATTAGGATGAGCCTGAAATTTTTCTAGTATTCCAGGGTAAAGCCGTCCGGTCCAGGCACTCGCCCCGTCTTGGCTGCTTTGATTGCTCCCGCTACTTCTGCTTCCATTATTGGGGCTTCTAGGAGTTCCTGTTCGTCTGGTTGGAGTTTTTCGTTATGTATTTTGTTTGGTAGTCTTTTATCCATAGTTTGTAGACTGGGGTGTGTAGTATTGTACAGGGTGGAGTAGAAGTTTCGGAACTCTGCGGTGATCTTGTCTGGGAACTGGGTCACCGTGCCATCGGCGAGTCGTATCTTGTAAACTTGGGCCTGTGTTTGGGGTCCCCTGAGCATACTCGCTAGGAGTTTCCCTCCTTTGTTGGCGTGTTGGTAAAAGAATACCTTCGATCGTTGTATGTTCCGGAAGTGGGAGCGGGTGATGTGTTCTCTCAAGAGTCTGCGTGCTTCCAGTAGTGCAGCGTACGTCGATTTAAGTTGGGATCGTTTGTGCTGCATTTCAAGTGTTGTTATGTTTTCTATTAAATCGGAAACCTGTTGACGGGATTCCCTCTTTTTTTTGGAAGCCAGTCTCATCAGTGTGCCCCGGATGACGCTCTTATGCGCTTCCCATATGGTAGTTGCTGTGTGTTCGGCTGTCGTGTTCAGGTCAAAGAACGTGGTCAGGTCCTCGGTTACCCTTTCTCGTGTCTCTAGGTCCAGGAGGAGGGAGTCCTGTAGTCTCCATGTCCATGTGGCGAGCCTCACTTGCGGGGAGTCCATTGCCAGCGTGACCGGGCCTCTGTCAGCAGGATATATTGCCCTCTAGCAGTCAACCAGTCTAAGGCCTCTCAGTGCTGTGTGGATGCTCCGAATCGCCCCTTGTGGGTGATTGCTGTGGCCTGTAGACGAGTCTAGAAGTGGGTGTAGGGGGACGTTGAAGTCTCTTCCTACAATGAGCGTTCCTTCCGTGAATGTGGAGAGCTTGGAGAGGGTCCTGCGGACATGTTGGGCCTGGTTTTGGTTGGGTACGTAGAGTGTTGCAAAGGTATATCTGCGGTGCTGGACTTCGCCTTTCAGGAAAAGGCAGCGGCCCCGTGGGTCCGTGAGTCTATCCTGTTCCTTGAATTGGAGTTTCGCATTTAGGAGGATCGACACTCCCGCCCTTCGGGCGGTGGGGTGATTGCTGAGGGTGGCAGTGGGGTAGTGCCTGCTTTTTAGTGAATATGCGGATCCCTCCCTGAAATGGGTTTCTTGCAGAAAGGCTACGGAGGCCAGAGCGGAGGGGCTGGGTGTGTCTCAGAGACAGGTGCGTCGCCCAAGGATTGGGGACGAGTATCCCTCTAGCGTAGGACGTTCATGTGACTGCGGTGGCAGTCGACGACCAGACCTGCTGACGTTAGCCTACAGTGTCCCGTTGGTGGCTCCCCGCAGGGTAAGGATATTCACATGAGCGTGCATGGGAGAGAAGGTCTTGACTCCTCAAGTAGTCCCACTTTAGGTATGTTGAACCATCAAGTGGGTAGATTTGTAGCATTAGGCGAGTATCTGTCAGGTGTCTGTACACCACCTTGTGTGTAGCCTAATGGTGAATGCAGAGCAGCGTGTGTTGTAGGTCAGAGTACCTCTAAGGGTTGGGGTCGTGTACATTGTGTGGATCAGTCTCCTGGTGGCATCCCAGTGTGCAGGGGGTTGGGTTGTTTCAGCGCCTCTTACGGTGTCCCGGTAGTTACCTGATGTTGGTCAGGTGGGCCGTGAGGGTGTATGGAGGCACCATGGTCCCTCCGCTGTCATGATGGGTGACATTTCATGTAGCCCAGGCGGGGCGGGTTATGGCCAGCCAGCATCTAATTAGTGGGAGGCAGTAGCATGCGGGGGTGCTGCCAGGGGTTGTCCCCCCATAAGCAGTGGGTGCAGGAGAGCCTTCTGGGAGAAGGTGGGTTCTTGTTTGTGACTTGGGGCTGGGGTTGGCAGACCAATTGCGGTGGACTGGGTTCCTCAGTGTGTGGAATGTTAGAGTCAAATGTGTATCATGTCAGCAGTAACATAATACCGATTAAGCGTTGCCCTTAGTTTTTACCCGTTTCATCCCTTTCTCTTGCCCCCCACCCATATCATCCCTTTCCAATCTCTTATTGGGGTCCCCCTGTGTTGTTTGTGTGTGCATGTATGCTATTAGGTCCCGTGTGCGTAGATTGTGTGGGGGTTGTGGTTAATGCGATGGTGTGGGTGTGTGCCGAGCCCCCCTCCGGAGGTGGCCTTTGGGATTCCTGGGTAAGTGGGATTTGCCCGGTTGCTGTTTGCCCCTCTGCTCCTAGTTTCCACAGCCGCAAGGCCGGATTCCCCAGCCTGTCCCCCACCCAAAGCGTTGGTGTTCTCAGGGCTGCCGTCCCCCCACCGCAAGAAGAGGGGGTTGGTGGAGTGTCAGGGGGACCAATGGTACTCACAGTTATTGCTGGAAAGGGTATTCTGGACTCCGAGCAATATGGACGTCTAATGCCTGTGTCTGTTTTGACCCGTAGGTCATGGACAGCTTTAGAGAGCAGGCATCTCCCGGGACCCCGGCGGTTGTCTACTCTTCTGGGTCTGTCGGTAGGTTGGGGGACGGGTGCTGGCGGCTCTCCCGTGGTCTCCTGTGGGGGCATCCGGGCAGCCCTTGTGATGGTGCGTTGCGGTCTATCGGGTCGAGTATCCAATCTGAGATGGTGATGGGTTGGAGTCCCAGTCTGCGCAGGAAGGTTGGTATTTCTTCAGGTCAGCATGCTATCAGCCACTCTTTGCGATGGCGGGCCTGGAGGCTAAACGGAAAGCCCCATTTGTATGGGATGTTTCGGTCTCTCAGTATCGTTGTGACAGGTCTCAGTGCTCTCCTCGCCTCCAGGGTCATCGGTGAGAGGTCTTGGAAGAGAGAGACCTGAGCACCTCCACGTGGCTTTCGTCCTGGCTGCCCTCATTATCTTTTCTTTAAGCGAATAGGAGTGGAGACAACATTTTATATCTCGCAGGTCTCCCTCCCTGAGTCTTGGTCACAATGGGCTTTATGAAATTTCATCTCTGCCAGGGCATCATCTCCCATAATTAAGCGGAACAGGCCGGTCAGGAGTTCCTCTGCGTTTTCCCCGTCCTCTGATTCAGGCATGCCCCGGAACCTGATGTTGGAGCGGCGGCTCCGGTTGTCCAGATCCTCCACTTGGCGCCTCAGGGCAAGGAGCATGTTGCCCTGCCTAGCTACAGCAGTGTCTGTGGCCGTTGCTTGTTGGTGGGCAGTTTGGGCCTGGTGTTCCAGCGTTTGGATGCGGCCTTTCTGCGTGTCCAAGTCATTCTGGAGTGCCGTGACCGCCGTTGTGATTGAGGCTGAGAGAGTTGTTGCCAATGTGTGCAGGTCGTTTTTGGTGACCATAACTGCTGTTAGATGCCTGATTTCTGCCCCTATGTCTGCTAGTGTGGGTTGATCGTGGTCCGAGGCAGTGGAGGCAGGGGATATCGGCGCCATTACGGGGCCCTGCACCTCATGGGTAGGCCCCGTCGGGGTTTGTAGAAATTCATCCATGGGTTCTGACATTGAGGGGTGGGATGCCCCCCTGGGGGTTTGCGGGTATTCTTGCCGTTTAGTACACCCCATTTTGTGCGGTAAGTCGCAATTTCCTTTTTAGGAGCTTGGTGGTGAGGAGCTCAGGAGTTAGACGTCCATATTGCTCGGAGTCCAGAATACCTAGAAATTCATACAATTCTCTAATTAAAAGAGTTGAAAAATATGGAATAAATTTCCCAGATAATAGAATTGCACGATATATTACAATGTTTACAATTTTTTTTAAATGGGACAAGCAGGTATCCCCAAACCCAGGATGGAAGAAAGATCTAATTCTAGAATATCTTTATTCAACTTAGCTTAATAACAGCATTAAAAATATTTAAAAACAAATTAAGGATTTCAGACCAGCTTCTCCTGTCTACACCTATTGAAACTTTATAGGTCTATTTACAAGATATTTATTTAACTAAATGGAGACACTGTAATATTATAATTTATCACAAATAGCTCCTCTAAAGAAATTCAAATCTTTTGCAGAATTCCGAACTCAATTTGGACTCTCTGAACAAGCGTTCTATAATTAGAAGAAAACACCTAATTATTTCCTTAAATTTTAAGGAACATCCTGAATATGAAAATCTTATTAAACATTTTTAAAACAAACATTTTTAGAACTACACAATTATTAAAATCTCTTAAGGATACAGAAAAGCCTCTATCACTAAATAAATGGGTAGTAGAAATTAATAAATAATTTTCAGTAGATGAATGGGGAAAGGGTTTTATACAAGTTTAAAAAAATCACTCAGTCTTAGCCTACATTAATTTTTTTTTTTTTAAATGATTCATTGATGGTATCAAATTCCTCATAGAATCAACAAAATTTAAATACAATTATTTGGATCTCTGTTGGAGATGTAATAGCTCGGTAGGAACATTGTACCATATGTGGTGGGAATGCAGTGGGAATGCAGTGGCTTCGCTGAAATTAAAAATAATATTAATATTTTTAAAATTTAACATATACAAGAAGAACTTTCTCCCCAAACTTTCTATTTCATCTTGACTTCCCTATTTGTAGCTTCGAACAAAAAGCATTCCTCATACATATATGTATGGCTGTAAAGCTCACGATAGCTAGAAATTGGAAGATATCTACAGCACCTAAATAGTCAGACATAACCGGTCAGATAGAATACCAGGGCAAAATGGAAAAAGTTTTTTTCCGAAATGAAGATATCCCATCTTCATTTCGGAAAAAAACTTTTTCCATTTTGCCCTGGTATTCTATCTGACCGGTTATGTCTATAGAGAGCAATTTGGTCTAACTAGAATAAAATTTCTATATTTAATACACTTGATTTATCTTGAGGGGGAAAAAAAGTCAAATAAGCCAACCTGTTAAAACAAAAGATAAATATAGATGAGATCATTAATATTGGATAGACCTCTCTTAGCTAAAAGATATATTATCAAACTCAAAATGGAGAAATAAAGTAAACAGAGTGCAGGTCAGGAGTCCGGATACAAGTCAAGGGCTCATGAGCTGCACCACTGTAACCACCTAATAGGGAGCTCCAATGAGGGGGTAACCCTCCAAAATATGTAGGTAATAGGAGAAGGTGATTTGTAGAGTCCCAAAAGGGGAAACCAACATCAGGAGAGCTCCACTGTATAAGAAATGAGGAAGGGAGGCCCTACCTTTAATCAATCTAAGGATAAAAAGGATATGAAAAGAAAAAGTATAACTTTTTAACCCTATTATGATGCCTTGAGACGACTGAAAATTATAATCGGACTTATCCCCTATATGCCCTCTGCATTACCCATTATTACTATATTAAATACTCTGATCTCACGATTCTAAGACCCAGAACATCTTATTCTGAATGTTTACAATGTTTCTGTAGAATGAATGCTGCTATTACTTTATATACTGAGCTTATCCTAGCTTAATAAACAACAAGGACTTAGTTAGCTAAATATAAAACAGATATAGAATATGGTCGCACTATTTTATTATATGTCTTGTAATATGTCCAGGCAAAAATAATGTTTAAATATTAAATAAAGATAGCTCTTTTTTAAAAACTGGAGAATACAAGCGCTTATTCAGGTAGTTAATTTCCTTATATCATTATGTACACCAAGTGAGCTGCTATTACACCATGGTTATCGTTCTATAAGAAATTGTGCAGAGAAGGAGTTTCAGGTGTAGCGCTCTAATCAATTGTAATGGATATAAAAGTGTATAATTTGAAACAGGATATATCTTAAGGAATCGTGAACACTTTTATGAAGTCTCAACACTTTTGTGTGTACCTAAAATAAAAAACATAAACATACAAAACATAGTGCAACCTGTATAAAAAAATGAAGATGTAAAGGTAGATATAAAAAATTGCTAACTCACACTTTTCTGAGCTAAAACACTAACTCAGGTATATGCACCTTAGGGTCCGTTAAGGCGACCCTCACCCTCCTTAGGATCCAAAAGATCTTTTTTAGATTATCATTTTTTATAAGGCTTAAAATTGAAAAATCAAAGAATAGCCAAACTGAAAAAAAACAAAAGAAACAAATTATGATAAAGGTATTGCTGGTCGTTGTGAAATTAGAAATGAATTCCTGAAACAAAACGGCTAAATACCTATCTAAAGTTTAAAAAAATAACTAAATAATTTAAAAAAAAAACAAAAAAAAAACTTGTAGTGTAATTTACCAAAGAAATTTCCTATTTTTGTTACTTGCTGCTATGTATATTCTCCACATTGACTTACATTCAGTGATGATTAGCTGTTCGTTAGCAACCGACTTCTTAAAAAAATTAAGGAGCAATAGCTGACAGCCCATCAACATAAATATTGTTATAAAATTGAGTCAAGATTGCTCCTCCCACCATTATTTTTGCTTCCCCATCTCAGTTCTTTGTGTTCAGAGCAAGAGTAGGCTGGCATAAAGCAACCAAAAGCATCCATTTTTTAACAGTTAAAAAAGTAAGAATTTGTTGATACACCACACAATCTTTGTTCTTTTAAATGTTACATTTCTGATTATAATAATAGTGCAAACCACAAGACTGTTAAGCTATTGAGATCTACATCCGGCAAGATGTTTTAGCTGAGTGAGTCTTCGTGTAATATCATGGTTCATTGTGAGTTTTAGCAAAACCCCCCCGCATGTGACTTCCTCCTGCACTCCGATAGTTTGGCTCTTGGCAAAAGAACACTATATCAATAACTTGGTAAGCACACTCTCCCGTGAACCCAAACGCCTATTTTACACTTTTAACTCTCTTATTTTTCCTGTTATTCCTTCTCCTCCTACTAACTTGACCACCACAGCATTTGCAACTCACTTCACTGAGAAGTTTTCTACAATCAGGGAAGTGATCTCTCATCTCTCTTCCTACCCTAGCAATACTTCCCCAAACCCACTTCCTTTGCTGCTCTATGCTTATTTTTGTCTGCTACAAAAGAAGGAGTTACTGCTCTTGTCTGGTCCTCCCGCCCTTCCACCTGTTCCCTCAATACTATTCCCTTGTATCTCACTTGCACTCTGCCTCCTTCCTTGCTCTGTACTTCACTAATATTTTCAATCTCTCTCTCTCCTTTGGCATATTTCCTTCACCCAGGGCCACCATCAAGGCATGACAACCGTAACGGTTGTCATGGGCCCGGCGGTCCTGGGGGGCCCGGACTTCTCAGGTCGTCCGGGCCCCACATTCAGTGGGTACATACCGGGTCGCAGGGGGCCCTGTGACCCCGGTATGTACCCACTGGGCCAGCCTCTTCTCCTGTGAGGCCCAGCAGCTGGCCACCTCAGGGCCCCCCAGAGGCTGGCCCTGCTGACACCCGGCGGGCGGGCGCGCGCGAGGGAGCACTCTCCTCTGTGTGCTTCCTCTTCAGCTCCCTCGCGCACCGCACTGATGCCGGAAGATGACGTCATCGTACGGTGCCGGCATCAGTACGCTGCGCGCGAGGGAGCTGAAGAGTAAGCACTCAGCCAGGGAGAGTGCTCCCTCGCGCGCCGGCTGGGTGTCAGGGGGAGAGGAAGGAAATTTGAGGGAGGGAGGGGGAGGAAAGAAATTTAAGGGGTGGGGAAGAGGAAGGAAATTTAAGAGGAGGGAGGAAGGAAAGTTAAGGGGGGAGGAGAGGAAGTAAATTAAAGGGGAGGAGGAAATTTGAGGGGGAGAAGAGGAAGGTGTAACGGATTGCCCGGCACCCCGACTGGGTACCTCCGTTAAAGGATGCTCCTAGCGCTTCCTGAGGACTCCAAGCACTGCAGCAGACACCACAACCACCGAACCGTAGGAGCATATGAATGCTATCAAGCATATGAATGCTGTAGACCGTTGAATAGGAACCATACGAATAGGTTTACTCTCCTAGCAGTCAAACTGGAACAGCATACAATAAATCCTTCCCCCAATAATGAGACGACACTTCACTTTGAGGGTTAAAACAGGAACTCCTGTACTGTCACATACAGTCTCTTTTATTCCCAATCCACAAACATAGTACAGCCCACAGGGCGTTACAAAACAACCAATCAATCCGTACAATACACCCAGACACTCCCACACAAAATCCTCCCCTCTGCAGGTGATATGATTACTGAACACAATGGGTAATCTCATTATCACCGGCAGAGGAATACAGTTTTTACACAATATTTATAACTTCTAAAATATACATGTCACAAACATAAAACATACATTTTCATAATCAATCCATTCAGGGGAACAACATATTAAAAAATGGCACGAATCAGACCAAGGGGTTCAAAAGTTAAGGGAAAGTCCTTTGTGACTAAATGAAGCATGGCTTTCTGGCCCAAACCAGTTTCAGAGTCTTCTATCCTGGAGAGTAATTCAATTATCTCCCAGGACAGACACAAGACTCCATTAAGCACATGGTTGCAAAAAGACACAAAACACTTTAAAATACATAAAGTCACATTTTATACATAAAACACAGACATGTCACATATCCCCAGATAGCTGGGATCTGAGCGCACAAAACTACCGAATAGCGCTCAGATCCTATTCACACAGTTCAATTGCCATGGAGCCGAAGTCTTTAACTACACGAATGGGCTCCATGGCATAGCTATCTGGGTTAATACCTTCACATAAAGTCTGGTCCATAGTCCAAAGGCAAGAGGCGGGCAAGCACCCCCTCCAAAGACACGTGGCGAGGCCGGTTTCGCCACATTTCTCCCCTTTACCATCCAGACTAACAGGGTATCTGACCTCCTGCCGGTCAGTGCCCTGGTTAGTCCAGCAACCCACCCACGAAGCACAAACAGCAATGCAGCCCACCCACAATAACTGGTTACTACACCTGGATAAAATAGCAACTTGTCCATGTCCAGGTGCCTCACCACAGCTGTGCGGGGGTCTGGTAGACTGCCTTGGTGGGTTGCTGAGTGGGCAGAGACCAGCGGTACTCTGCCCGGGTGCCAGTGCTACCACTGAAGTAGCCTGGTTGGAGCCTGGTTGTGGGAGGGGGAGACCGACTGTCTCCCCTCTGGATACACTGCTCTGTGGCTGGGGACAGGACCGACTGTCCCTACCCCTGGTGCTGCAAGTGCAGAGACTACGGTCCCATCTGCATAGTTGTGGGGCTTAACATCTCCCCTTGGTGGGTTAGGCTGCCGCTGGAGAGAAGGTGTAACAAGCTCCTCTCTCTGAACTGTAGACTGCCGCTGGGGAGAGGGGGTAACCTGCTCCTCTCCCTGACACTCTCTTTGCTGGTGGAGAGGGGGACTAACTGTCTCCCCTTTCAATATTTTGTCCTGCGGCTGGGGTGAAAGACAGACTGTCTCCGCTTCCTGCAGGACACACTGCCGCTGGGGAGGAAGGACTGCACCTTCCGTTCCCTGGGAAAAAGACTGCTGCTGGGGAGGAAGGACCGCACCTTCAGCTCCCTGGGACTCACACTGCCGCTGGGGAGGAAGGACAGCACCTTTGGCTCCCTGGAACTCACACTGTTGCTGGGGAGGAAGGACAGCACCTTCGGCTCCCTGGAACTCACACTGCCGCTGGGGAGGAAGGACGACCCCTTCGGCTCCCTGGAACTCACACTGCCGCTGGGGAGGAAGGACGGCACCTTCTGCTCCCTGGGGTACACACTGCCGCTGGGGATCTGGGCCGACCACCCAGCATCCCTGTAGGGCCGGTAGAGAGACCGCCGTCCCATCTCCACCTGCCATCTGTGGGTCTTCCCAGGGCCAGTCTGCGAGGTCCCTCAACATTTGCGAGTAAGGACCACCTGCTTCCGCACCTGGCAACTCCGGCTGCTGCTGGGGATCTGGGCCGGTCCCATCTCCACCTGCCTGTTGTAGTTCCTCACAGGACCAGTCTATGAGGACCCCTACTTCGGGTTCCTGCGGCCGCCTCAGGGGGAGACGGCTAGCCTCCTCAGATGCAGCCTCTACTCGGCTGCTGTAACACTCCTTCCGCTGAGCATACTCTCTCTCTTTCGCCAGGCACGAATTCACCAGGCCCAGCAGCCATTTTACAGCATGACACAGCCGAAATCACAGGCCTCGCCCATTATCCTCCCCACGCCGCGACGCTGCACTTTCAGCCCATCCAGCTCATCGCCCGAAACGCTTCGCGCAGCCTCCCATTAAGCAGATACACCTCTGCTCCCGGCGTGGCGTTGCCCTCCAATTTGCCAACTCCAGCGAACTGTGTCTCACAGGCTGCTTTACCTGCGCGCAAGGGCGCCATCCACACGCTGCCACCAATACTTAGCAGATGCGCCCGGCACCCCGACTGGGTACCTCCGTTGAAGGATGCTCCTAGCGCTTCCTGAGGACTCAAAGCACTGCAGCAGACACCACAACCACCGAACCGGAGAAGCATATGAATCCTCTCAAGCATATGAATGCTGTAGACGGTTGAATAGGAACCATACGAATAGGTTTACTCTCCTAGCAGTCAAACTGGAACAGCATACAATAAATCCTTCCCCCAATAATGAGACGACACTTCACTTTGAGGATTAAAACAGGAACTCCCTGTACTGTCACATACAGTCTCT
>OW240918.1:78767385-78783321 GCA_933207985.1 Pelobates cultripes
AATTTGAGGGAGGGAGGGGGAGGAAGGAAATTTGAGGGAAGGAGGGGGAGGAAAGAAATTTAAGGGGGGGAGGAAGGAAATTTGAGGGGGGGAGAGGAAGGAAATTTGAGGGGGGGAGAGGAAGGAAATTTGAGGGAGGCAGACAAATTTCCATGTATCACAGTTGTTACTTTCGCTCGTTTCACTACATAGTTGAGTAATTCTAACCTTGTGTGTGTAATGGCTAGATATCGTCATAGCATTGGAATCTAAGTTTAGGGTATGGTATTATGTCTGGCTGTGCGCAGCTGAAAGAGCATCACCTCCCTCAGAGTTATGCTATTCGGTGGCCATTTGGTTCCCTACCAGGCTCGCAAAGCATGTGACTCCTCGAATAAGTGCTCTACTCTGAAGTTGAGGGAACTGGAGTATAAGGCTGAGTGACACAGACGTAAACCAGAACAGATGACACCTTCTGCGTGTTGCCTGGAAGGTTATCAATCTATGTGGCCTGGAAGGTTATCTTTAGCGAGGAAACACTCAGAGAGAGAGAACAGTTAAGGGTATAAAGTCTGAGAACAGGGAGAGTGAAGAGCAAGAGAATTAAGAAAATAAGAATGTAACCGCAGCCGGTTCCCCTATTTACCACGATAACGTGTTAAAGCATAGAATTTAGCAGGGCTAATCATACAGATATCTTAGCCATAATATTATATAGTTAGTGAGAGTTCCTCTATTTAAAATATATAAATAATTGAGAATACAATATAAAATAGGGATTGTCTTGGAAGCAATAAAGTTTTGTCTTTTAAATATTTTATTAAATAAATATATAACTATAGACATCCATTACAATAATTTATAGCAGGGTTTATAAGATTAAATTATATGCTTGCAATGTCAACCTCTATCAGTCATGATAAAATGGATAGTATCCCAGGAAGGAGGGCAACCCCAGTCCGCCCCTTTCTCTAGATAGCATTAGTTGTGGCATGAAAAACCTGGATCTCTGTCCTCTCCATATGTAAGTCACCACAGTAAGATTAAAGGATTTGACACAGATACGCTCTGAAATAAATACAAAAGAGTTTATATGTCTAAGCTACGAAAAGCCTTCATATACACCTTGAGGAAATTCAGTAGCTTCTGAAAATGTTATTGATATATGGACTGTAAGTTGCACCGGAGCCAGACTCCCAGGTATTTAAGCTTATTAGAGCAAAATTGAAAATTGGAGACCAAATGGTCCAAGATCATTGCTGAAGCTGTGATGTTGAGCGCTTCCGATTTAAGTTAAATTTAAAGTTGCTCAGTTTGCCATAGGTGAGAAACACGTTGATGTCTCAACACCTAAAGTACCATCTCAGAGTAAAGAATTAAACAAGGCCAGACGGTGGGGGAGTAGGAAGTTTCCAAAATTTTTGTAGTATTGTAAGGAGAAGTCATCAAGGCCTGTCCTGATGTTTTTATGGCTTCCTGTAACTCCCCTATTGATATTGTCTCTTAATTCCTACATCTTTGAGCAGAGGATACCAACAGCATAGTTATCAAAGTGAGAATTAAATCAGACAAGACTTCTAATTCTACGAATGGAAAAATGATCAAGCATTGTAACACAAAGAGTAGAGGTCCTAAAAGATCCAAAGCTCATCTAATCCACATTGAAAAAAATCTAATATATCCTTCTGGTGTGTGTGAGAAGGAGAACATCCTATAGTCCTAGTCCAACAGCAAAAAGCTTTCCAAATTAATCAGTAGAAGAAGTAGGTAGACTTCTTACAACAGTACACCAAGGTGATCACCAAGGAGTATAAAAATTATGCCTGCTCACTCTCCAGGTGCAGCATGTGAGGAAAAGGATGTGGAACTGTAAATATTATAAAGTCCAAAGGAGGTTCAACCATTATTAGATTAGAAATATTAGAAAGTCTTAAGGAGGTTCAACCATTCTTTGTAGAAGAGAGGAAACCAAGGGTGGTGTGGTCAGCATGGGAGAATTGCCACCACTTGGGCTTTGTCTTCTCTGATCTTCCTGAGAACCAGAAACACATAGCATAGTTTAAAGTTCCTAGGGGCTGCCGGTGTATCAGTGGAAATGGCCTTAGGCAATTCCTTCTGAGGAAATCTGCTATAGATATGTCCTTACGGTGGTTTATATATGAAACTGATGAACAATTGCAGATTCTCCATCAAATTCTCACATGCAGAGATAATCTGAGGTTGAAAATGAAGACACTGGAGTACTGCTCTAATCTCTGAAATATTGGATAGAAATCCTTCTGAGGTAAAACTCCATTAACCTTTGATACCCTGGCATTTGAAATCGGTGACCCAACTCCATCCACTGGAATTGGAGGTAATTCCTCCACTGGAATGGAGGTAATAATATTCCATTCAATCTCACCCTATGGTTATGTTAGAATTAATTTGCCAAACCAGAGGATCTTTGAAAGAGTCAGCATCATCCATAGAAAGGACAGTCTACCTGGCCAGATACACCACAGTGCATTCATTTTTGAAGCAGCCGTTTAGCATTTAAACACTTCCTCTTTAAGAGGATATAACTTGTTCAATCTCACCTGATTAGAGGTATACTTTTTTGGCTTTTGATATTCAGCAGCCATTAATTCCTAACAGGCATCTTGTAAAGGAAAGGATTCTTTTATCATAGTATCTGAAGAACCACTGTAGATATGGTTAAAGGGACACTATAGTCAGCAGAAAAACTACAGCTATACTCATTCCCTTAATATTTTTGCAGTAAACACTGTATTTTCAGAGTAAAGGCAGCGTTTACATTAGAGAGGGATATCTCCACTGGCTACTCCAATGTCTACTAGAGTTTCTTCCTGGGTCACTGCTGCACAGTGTGCAGCACTGACGTTCAGTGTGCCTCCACCTTCTGCATGGAGACATTGAACTTTACTAAGTGATGCATTGATTAAATGCATCTCTATGAGGAGGCCAGGACTGTGTTGGCTCTGCTTCTGCCTACTTGACAAGCTCAGCCAATAAAATGCTTTCCTATGGGAAAGCATTGTGATTGGCTCAGATCACCACTTCGGATTATGTCAGTCAAGCAGGCAGGTCAGTGGTGGAGCCAGCAGATTGGAATAAAGGAAGATTTTACTATATTTAGTGGGGAAAAGGGCAACAGAGCGGATAGAGAGCGGTTTTAACACTGTAGGGTCATTAATACATGTTATATTCCTGACCCTATAGTGTTCCTTTAAATCAGAAATTACACTCTTTCTTAACTATTCCAGTTTATACCAGCAACTGTGATAGGCTGAAAGCGGTCAATTCACACACTCAGTCTATCTAGCACAGAGTTGTCAGAAACCCTCATTTAGCGAAATGGAGATCAAAACAGTTTAATACAGAAAGGACAGATGGAAGCAGCAGACACCAGGAACTATAACCACAGCAGAGCATACTTTATAGCGCACAACTTTTTTCACATATGAATAGTGGCATTCTTAAGTGAATGAGGTTTACACAAGCTACCACTGCATGAAAGAGTCAATTCATAATGATGGGGATAAAAAAAAATGTTTTGCAATTATTTAAATAGAATTTTCAGGAAATAAAACACTTTGTTTTCCTTCCTTTAGGGTTTATAGGGACATAATGGAGATTATAACAAAACTAAATAGGATCAAGTTTTGATAAAGATTACTTTTTTTTTTTTTATATATAGAAATATTTTTTTATTGTGTGCTGCCCTCAAGTATTCTATGTTACCTGTTTCACATGGCATTGTTGAACAGATGCATTTTAAGGGTGTTAATTTAACAAGCAATATGGAACATGACATCAGAAAATGACTTCATATTCAAAACAATTGGCTTTTTGTGAATGATGTGAGATTTCTCATCCAATAAATGGAAAAATAATTATTTCTCAATAAAAAAATGGTTAAGATTTCCTGTTATTACAAGGATCTTTTTACAAGTAACCCCTCATGGGGATTTCCATTTTTCTTTGCCAAAGAATTTCATCCAGCTAACTGCTTTAACCCCTTAAGAACTGAACTGTTTTTGCAATGTTGTACATTTGCGACCAGGCCTCTTTTTACACTTTTGTGGTGTTTGTGTTTAGCTGTAATTTTCCGCTCTCTCATTTACTGTTCCCATACAAATTATACATATATATTTTTCAGGACAAAAGGGGCTTTCTTTACATACCATTATTTATATGATCTAATTTAATTTAATTAAAAAAATGATGAAAAATTGAAACAAATACATTTATTTTACTTTTACTTGAAAAATATTTTACTCATCTACAAAAACAAATGAAAAAAATGCTAAATAGATTCAAAATTTTGTCCTGAGTTTAAAAATACCCAGTGTTTATATGCTTTTTTGCAAGTTATAGGGCTATAGGTACAAGAAGGATATTGCGGTTTCAAAACATAAATTTTAAAAATTTATCAATAGTGACATTGTAACACTATTATCTGTCATCTAATCTCTGACTAACAACCCATATGTACATATTTTTTTTTTTAAAGTAGACAACCCAGGGTATTCAATATGGGGTATGACCAGTCTTTTTTAGTAGCCACTTAGTCGAAAACACTGGCCAAAGTTAGCATTCATATTTGTCGAGGGTGAAAAAAGTAAAAAACTAAATTGAACGCTAATTTTGGCCAGTGTTTGTGACTAAGTGGCTACTAAAAAAGACTGGACATACCCCATTTGCAATACTTTGGGTTGTCTTCTTTTGCAAATGGTATGCCATCACGGGGGTAATTCTCATTCCTGGGCTACCATACGCTCTCAAAGGCAACGTAACCAACCTGGCCTTTTTTCAATGTAAAAATATTTGACCCTGTAACTTTCAAAAACGCTATAAAACCTGTACATGGGGGGTACTGTTATACTCGGGAGATTTGCTGAACACAAATATTAGTGTTTTAAAACGTATCACAACAAGATCATCAGTAAAAGTGCTGTATGTGTGTGAAAAAAGCAAAAAAAAGTCACTTTCACTGACAATATCATGGCTGTGATATGTTTTAATGTTTTGAATCACTAATATTTGTGTTCAGTGAAGTCTTCCGAATAAATCAGTAGCCCCCATGTACAGGTTTTAGGGTGTCATAGAAAGATACAGGGTAAAATACAGTGCTAGCAAATTAAATTCTCTGGACTTTCGGCCTGGGTTGGCAGGCAGGTCCCTCAAATTGCAATCAATAAAATTACTTAATTATGTAAAAATATTACATAAATACGCATGTAGAATTTAAATATATATGCATATTTATATATTTGATGTCTATTTATATAATTATTTATGTAATTTTGTATATGGACATATGTATATTTTGTATTTTTTTTTATTTATATATACATAGATATATATACAATTTCATTCTATGTGTATTTTGATATAAATATATTACTATCAAAATACAGTTAGAATAAAATTTTATATAGATATATATTTTTTAATTTTTATTATTTTTACATGTTTTATTTAATTTAAATTACTTATTTGTATTTTATAATAATATTTATATACTATATATAGTTATTATTTATATTATATATATATATATACATAATTTAATTATAAGTGTATTTTTATATTAATATATGTACATATTAATATAAAAATACACTTAGTATGACATATATATGATATATAGACAATTATTATTATATATATATATACACACACACACTTTTTTTTTTCCATTTAACATTTTTATTGTTTTTTTCATTGATTCAACAAAAAAGGGGGGGTAGAGGGAGTGGGGTACAGAATTGAAAAAAGGGGCAGGGGGGATGTGGAGGGGAGCATACCAAAATTATGTCACATTTGCTGTAAGCTGTTACATATTCCATGAATGTACACACACACCTTTCCCATTTTATCGTCCCTATCCTAGGTTTGCAGATCTATGTGTGTGTCTTTTTCTGTTGCCTGGCCCTTTGGGCCTACCTGTCTAAACGGCCTCCAGTTGTCTGGGGCCTGCTCAGTCTCCCTATATCCCATAGCTTCCTAGCCTCTGTGGCCATTGTCGTCATGGGGAGGACCCCATGGGTATCTACCTCTTTGCAAACCTCTGTCACTAGTGGTGGCCTTATAGTTTTCCATAATTCTAGCTATTGCCCTCTGGGCCAACAAACATTTTTTTTTTTTTAATTTGACAATTTTTTTTTTTCGTGTAACAGCAATAGGGGTACAGAAGAGAAGTAAGGGAAGGGTGTCATAAAAACATTTCACGTGTCCTTGTTCACAGCTTCCGCCTCCGTCGGTTTTTTCATTTCACACACAAAATTGCAACCAAAAATTGCCTAACAACTCGGAAGTCCCTCTAGACAGCCACTAGAGGTGGAGATAACCCTCAAAGGTAATTATTGCAGTTTCCTAACCCTGCAAAGGTAATTATTGCATTATGTAATGACACATTTACATTTTCATATATTTTCCCCATCTGTGTATGGGTAAGAGATTGTTTCGTTTTTGTAGGCGATCGAGTATGGTCACCCTATGGGGATTTGGGGGAGAAGGGCGAATAATTGGAAGGTGGGGAGACTGGGAGGGAGATAAGAGAGGGGGGGGAGGGGGAGTCCAGTTGGCCGCACCTCTCGAACCTAATTCAGGGTTACGGGGGGGCATATTTTGCGCGTTTGATACTCATTTGGGATTTTCCGTTTCTGCCAGCTCCTTTGTCATGACCAGGTATAATATGTATGGATGGGGTGAGCTGCATCTTTCTAGTGCTTATGTGTCTGTCGTTATTGCTTTAAACAACATAATATTAATATTGCAATGTTCATATCTCTTGTTTAATTATATTCTATACACTTCTCTTACGTTAGGGACACAGCTGTCGGTTCGTAGATATCTGCCTGCACGGTTTCTAAGTGGGTGTTTTGGAGTTCTGTAGGTGGTACTCCAGTTGTCCCATGCCTCTGTCCAATTTGTTTTCGGTGAGTTTATGCGTCTGGCCGCCAGATCATATTGTTTGGTGGTTTCTATTGTTTGTATACACTGCTGGAGCTTTGGTGGAGAGGCCGATCGCCAGTGTCAGCTAATCACTGTTAACGCTGCCATAATGATGTGGTATATTAAGTATTTTTGTGGTTTCTTTAGGTTTTTGGGGAATAGCTGTGGGGAGGAAAATCTCTGGTTTGCATTCTAGTCTTATTTGTGTGCTTAGGTATGAGTTTTATTATGTCGTCCCAGAAGGTGGTGAGATCAGGACACGTCCACCAGATGTGGAGCATTGTTCCCTTGTGTTGTTGGCATCTCCAGCATGTGTCTGTGGCCTGTAGGTATGCTGCTTTAATCCGCGTGGGGACCAAATACCACCTGTATAAGATTTTACGGGAGAGCTCCATATGGGAGGTACATTTTGAGAGAGAGCTATGTGCTTGCAGTATGTCTTTCCATTGTTGCGGACTTAGGGTGTATGTGAACTCTTTCTCCCGGGCAATGATGAATGGGAATGGTGCGTGGGTTTTAGAGGTCTGTAACGTTTGGTAAATTGTAGAGAGTAGTTTATTTAGGGGGAGAGAGGCGTGCACAGATTTTTTCTACCACCGTCAGCTGTTGTTCCTGTACATCAGCTTTGTAGGTAATGGTTTGTTTTTTAAGCCATGACTGGATTTGCCTATATGAGAATAGAGCTGTGGGGTTGAGGTGGAATGCTGTTGTTAGTTCTTCAAATTTTTTGAGCTCTTGGCCCTGCAGCATTTGGTGTAGGAATTTGATGCCATGTCGTTGCCAAATGGCATGGTTGAAATTTGGTTTTATATGGTGGAGAGCTTTTATTGGGGTGGCGGGGGAGAGTTTACCTTTCCATTTTGTGGCAGTACTGGTCCCATATGTGTAGGGTGAGTGTTGTTGTTGGGAGAATATATTTTGCGGGGGTCTGTGTGGGCGTGGGAGCCAGGCTAAGACAGAGATTGGTATCCCGTTGGCATGGTGTGCCTCTATGTCCGACCATTGGGTTGCTTGGTCTTTGTTGCTTTCTGCTAGGAGTGGGCTGAGGATTGCTGATTGGTAGTAGTTGTTTATGTTTGGTACCCCCATCCCTCCCTGTGTTCGTGGCAGATATAGAATATTTTTGGATATTCTTGGCTTCTTGCCATCCCATATGAATGACATTATGACTTTTTGCGCTTCTTGAAGGAAGTGGCTTGTTAATTTTATGGGGAGTGTTCTAAAGAGGTATTGTACCTTCGGTAAGATTATCATTTTTTATGCAGCCATTCTACCCGACCATGATATGTATTTACCTCTCCACTAGTGATGTCGCGAACCTGAAATTTTCGGTTCGCGAACCACGAACGCGAACTTCCGCAAATGTTTGCGAACCCGGCGAACCGCCATAGACTTCAATAGGCAGGCAAATTTTAAAACCCACAAGGACTCTTTCTGGCGGGTGGGGGCCATAAAGATAATGAGGAGGGGACCTACAGTCCTCCCCCTCTCCGGCCCCCACCCATGTGTGGCGAGTCGGGGCCCTAAAAATAACAATAAGGGGGGGACCTACTGTCCCCCCCCAGCCCCCACCCCTGAGCGGTGGGTGGGGGCCCTAAAATTAACAATAAGGGGGGACCTACTGTCCCCCCCCGGCCCCCACCCCTGAGCGGTGGGTGGGAGCCCTAAAATTAACAATAAGGGGGGACCTGCTGTCACCCTCGGCCCCCGGCCCCCACCCCTGAGCGGTGGGAGCCCTAAAATTAACAATAAGGGGGGACCTGCTGTCACCCTCGGCCCCCACCCCTGAGCGGTGGGTGGGGGCCCTAATAACAATAAGGGGGGGACCTATTGTCCCCCCCGGTTCCCACCCCTGAGTGGTGGGTGGGGGCCCTAAAATTAACAATAATGGGGGGAACTATTGTCCCCCCCGACCCCCACCCCTGAGCGGTGGGTGGGGGCCCTAAAATTAACAATAAGGGGGGACCTATTGTCCCCCCCCGGCCCCCACCCAAGCGGTGGGTGGGGGCCCTAAAATTAACAATAAGGGGGGGACCTATTGTTCCCCCCCCGGACCCCACACCTGAGCGGTGGGTGGGGGCCCTAAATACAAAGGGGGGGCCCTAGTCACCCCTCCCCCCCCAAAAAAAAATGATCTCCCTACCTACCCCCCTCACCCTAAAAATAATGAGGGGGGGACCTTTAACTAAAAACATGTAAAAAAAAATTAGATAAAAATAACTTACCATTTGATGTTTTCTTTCTTCTACAATCTTCTTTTTTCAGCCCCAAAAAAGGCCAAATAAAAAGCCATAAGAACCGACGCAATTAAACAAAAAAAACGAGCGCACAAAAAAAAAAAATCCATCTTCACCCATGGAGGGCTCCGCGCAGACTGAGCTCCGCAGGGCGGGGTAAGGCTTATAAAGCCTTGCCACGCCCTGCAATTAGGCTAAGAACACTCTGATTGGCTGGTTTAAGCCAATCAGAGTGCTCTTTGTCATTTTACACAGCGTGGGAAAATTCAAAGAACTTTCCCATGCTGTGTAAAATGACACAGAGCACTGTGATTGGATGGCTTGAAATCCATCCAATCACAGTGCTCTGTGTCATTTTACACAGCGTGGAAAGTCACTTTTCCCATGCTGTAAAAATGACACAGAGCACTGTGATTGGAGCGATAGTTATCTTCATATGTTTGTGTCATGCGCGCATACAGCGGGAAAGAATTTTCCCACGCTGTGTAAAATGACACAGAGCACTGTGATTGGATGGCTTGAAGCACTGTCACATCTGTCAGATCTCGTATGCCAAAATTCGGTACTCTAGCAGTTACAAAGTGTGTCTCTTGTAGACACACGATGTCTGCTTTAATTTGTTTGGCTTCTGCTAGGACCAAGCGCCTTTTGTGTGGGGTGTTTAGACCTCTAGCGTTATGTGAGTATATTTTCATATTATGGGTTTGTGGTAGAGAGAGCTCGTATGTGAATTCTGCGTGTCTATGTTTTTTTGGGGTGATGGCCCTGGTGGCCTTGTTTGTGCTTGGTGGTGGGCAGGGAGGTGTGACTTTCCGGACTTAGAGGGAAGAGGGAGGTAAAGAACCAACTTATGTACAAGATGACCCAAAGCGGGGTCTTGGCACTATGGTATTGTGCCATGGGGGGTAAGCGTCGGGCGACGCCTCTGGTTTTGTGGCTGTCGGGCTCTCATGCTTATTGCGTTCGGGGTTCAGAACTTTAACCTTGTGGTGCTTTTATGCGCTGTGGTGGCAGCCCCGGCAGGGTGTCGCGTCTTTGGTCGATTTTAGGGGTGGAATATGTTATCCTCAATCATCAGGCCTGTGTGGGTCTTATGTTATCCTCCCTTGGTCTGTTTGTCATAACACTAGTCCTTAAGGGGGGATTTTCTACATAAAAGAAGTTATTTAGCTGGCAGTTGAATGGGATCAGATGAATAAAATCAAGACCTCCAACATGACCATGATGTGGTGTGGTAGCCAACATACTATAGGGACTGTTACATAAGGGGCTATGAGTCTCCCACTAATTCTGACTACGTGTGTTTTTTTCTAGGCCTTCCCCTGCTGGCTTGCAAAACATACCCTGCCCTGTCAGCGCTGCCTCCCCTGCCTTTGCCTTTCCATAGGCGTTTGCAAAACGGTCCTTAGTTATCCCACAGATAAACATAAAACAAGTTACTAAAGAAACATATGCAACATTAGCACATAAACATATAACTCCATATCTCACGTATCCGAAGTGTGGTCGGTGTTGTTGGTTATGTGGATTTTTTGGGTGTTTGGCGCCATTCAGGTGTTAGGCGCTCTGCTGGGCCTGCTTTTTTCGGGGATCCCGTTAGTAGGCCCCATTCTCTGAGTTGCTTAAGTCCATCTTCTGGTGTGTGTATGGTTTTCAGTCCGCCATTTTTGGTGATCAGCAACTTGGTGGGGTATCCCCATCGGTACCAGATTCCATTATTTCTCAGCTCCTCCGTGATCTCTTGGAATTCTTTTCTCTGCTTGAGGGTAGCTACTGATAGATCTGCCATGATTTTCACTGATGGGTAGTCTTCGTGTGGTGTTGCTCGGTTTCTGCTGGCGCGGAGCACTGCCTCTTTGATGTAATGCGCTCTCATTAAGACGTCTCTTGGGGTTGTATCAGGTAGGTTCCTCGGCTTTGGGACTCTATGAACTCTGTCTACTAGCATCAAGTCTGCTGGTATTTCAGGTACATATGCTCTCATCAGGACTCTGACATACGCCTGTAGGTCGCCGGGGAGGACCGTTTCAGGAAAACCTCTTAATCTGAGGTTATTTCTCCGTGATCTGTCCTCTGCATCCGCCATGCGCGTCTCTATTAATGTCACCTTTTGTTCCAAGGCTGCTACATGGTCGGCTATGTCATTGTGTGCTGTGGCATATTCACTTAGTTTGTTTTCAACGTGTGCCGTTCTGTTGCCGATATCCAGCACCTCTTTCCTGAGTTGTTCAATAGATGTCTGCCAGGTTTTCACTAATTTGTCTGACATTACTGCTAGGGCTTCAGTTAGGTGTGCTTTGGTGAAGTCCCCTGATGCCCCGTGAGAGGTTTCATCCCCTTGTTTGTGCTTGGTGTGGAGCGTTCCCATGTCCTGATCATCGGCGCCATCTTGGATTTGGGCCCGTTCTGCTTCGGAGCCTGTTGCCGATTTTTGGCTGAAAAAATATTTTTTTTCGGCTTTTTGGGTAGATTTCTTGCTTTTGGGGTCAGACATGGTGCAGATTGCTGTTTTTGTGGTGTTCCGATAGTGGATGGCTATGGATATTGAGAGCCCGGGTGCCAGAGCAGTTTCCTATGCTTCCAGGCTGCTCAGCGGTTGGCCACGCCCCCTATAATTTTTTTTTTAATATTATTAACTTTCATTTTTTTTTTAATGATTTTACACTAGCAGGGAGACTGCCTGTCAGCACAGGCAGTCCCCCTGCAGGCAGACACATGGCTTTGTTGAGCGATCACATGGCCACAGGGGTCCTAATCTGCCACGGGGAGAGTGTCTGGGCTGCAGGCAGTCTCCCCACAACGGGAGCAACACCGATCGCCGCCGGGGGAACAATGGCGATCGGGTAAGTACATTGAACCGTTAGGACGGTTCAGGACCGTCACCGGTCGGCAACGCAAAAATGCAGATTACGGTCCTGAACCGTCCTCGGTCCTGAAGGGGTTAAAATTTATTTTATGGTGCGTTTATTACAGCCTTTTCAATTCTTTCCACCCAAATGCTTAGTATGAAAATGTATGCACCTTAAATAAACAAAATAAAGAGCACAGCGCTAGTTGGTAATACGACACTCTAATACTAGAACTGGGAAAGAACGATATTTACAAAATAGTGAAAGGCTAAAAAAAATTAATGAAATAATTTCTACAGATCCTATTGATCAAGCTGGAAAAAGCTTATCATGTACTGAAAAGTTGGAAACTTCTCTACAGGGAAAAGTTCTATATTATATGAAGCCAATTCATGAGCTTGAAAAAAGAATCTTTAGAACGATAACTTTTAAATGTTTAGTAAACCACCCTACGGCAGGCCCTGTCACGTGGAGATCAAAACAGAGGCAACCCCTATTTTAATGTAATGTACAAATGCTATTTAAACAATGTGCAAAAAACTACATTGTAAAGTTAAAAATAAATAAATCTTTACTTTGACATTTTTGTGTTTCTTAAAAATGCAGAGTTTTGTGACTGCTGGAGTAAGCTCTCATCAAACCAGCAACCTTTTGGGAGGACTGTAGTAGTTCTGTTGCCAGGAGTTTCCAAGCACTCACCCACTGTAAGTAGTCAAAACAATTTAAAACGGTTTGACTTCTTACCCAGGATCTACCACATAGGGAAAATGTGATACACATTGAGGAATTTCTCTGAGTCCTTAAAGAGCAAATACAGAGAACATACTGGTCACATTTCCAGCAGAATCTAGTGAGAATAAGGAAAGGAAATAGGAAACCCGGACAGTGTGTGAGAATGCCGGAAATGGCACGAAAAACTCATTCAGCTGAAGGGATTTAAATGATGGTAATGATTTCATGCACTTGAAAAATACCTTATGTCTAAAAGCGTTGTGCCGTTTGATTTTATATTATAGTTTTTATATTGTCACTACTTTGGCTTGGATCTAATAAATCAGTTGTTTGACTATGATCCAGTCTCCTGCCCTATTCCAGGCTTTGTGGACCAGACTATTTCTGGGAGAGACTATCCATCTAAATCTACAAAATGCTTCTAAAGCCGGTGCCTGCTATATGAGGCTCTGGTCCATGTGAGTGGTTCTGTGAAAAGCTATATTTACTGTACATATATATTACAATACTACTACATACTACTATGTTTGTTATATCTTTTGTTCCGATGTATGCATTCCAGTTATGATGTAAAACCAGCTTTGATTTAGAACAACTTACAATAAGTACTATTGTGGTTTATATATGATGTTTGATTGCACTCCACTATTGTAGTGTGTTACCAGTGTGCTTTTTCTATTTTGTACCTTAGTGGGTGATCGGTGGCACAGGGGATCGTTGCTTTAAATTAAAGCGTCAATTTGCACCTCATCTGTTCTATTTATACTATTGTATGCACTTCCCAGAAGATGTAAAAAAAGAAAGAAAAGTAGAAGAAAAGTATTTAGTATCTATGTAAATAATTAAAATAATAATTTGTTATATATGAGAACTGTGCATTCAATTTCAAAGAATTGCAATTCGTTCACATTTGGGTTGATTGTTAAAGCTCCATAACTCTGAAGAACAATATGGACATATTACATAACAAATGACACTTGCAATGGTCAAACAGTGTCATTTTTTTTTTAATGATTTCGTCTGTGGTGTCAGAAATATCGGGAAGGAACGGAGAAGTATATTCCTATAGGAAAGTGCAGACAACAAGAGGGACCTCCAATTGAGATTATACCTTTATTAATCAAACTGTGAAACAGTTGAAAATGCACTCACCAAAATGTAGTGCCAAGCTGAGCTCATAACAAATTTCAAGTGGGTGTATTCTCGAGAATTGACTGAAGCAGTAAGTCCTCAGATCTTCCCTCTGTACCACTACTTCCTGGACTGCTTACAGACACGCCTCTAGCATCTACGCATCTCGTGGGAGGATAAGGAGATGATCTATAACCTCATATTTATATACAATCTATACATATTGTTACCACTTATTAACAGCTAATACATGTTTTTACCACTTAACAGCCAACATGTATAATTAAAAATCCAATTTCTCATGATACCCAGTCTACAATGTAACATACTATTGCACAAACAAATATTAATTAAAACCTTCTTTTCATGCCCAATATATACTAAGATACTGGATATAAAATTCATTAAAAAGAAATCCTAAAAACTTATCTATTTTCCAATACCAAAACAGGCTTTTGAGGATCCCCATATAAAAACATTATAATTAAATATTAATTATAAATTAAAACCTAAAATAGGAAAAACAAAAAAGGGGCCGATTAAAGTATATGAACAGTACACAATTTACGTGTATGTGCATATATGCTTTCGTACATATAGGAAAAGAAACATTAATATTTGTATATTCAAAGATAATACACAAGATCCAGCGCACTGACTTTTCCACTAAACAACAACTTTAATGTAAACATATTTTATTAGTTTTCTTTCTTTTTTTTTTTTTTTTTTAAAAAAAGGGATGGGTGCAAAACCAAGGAGTTGGCTAGACTCACACACACATATATATATACACATATATATATATATATATATATATATATATATATATATATATATATATATATATATATATATATATATATATATATATATATATATATATGAAACCAGTTGGTTGCACTCACCTGAACATACATAAATGGGGGCCAATTTATACAATACACAAGATTCAGCGCACTCACTTATTCACTAAACAACAACTTTAATGTTGAATGATTTTTTAGTTCTTTTAAAAACACTTAATTAGGGAAGCAACAAAATGAAAATTCTGTTCCGAAACCGAAAATTCAGGATGCCCTTGGCCGAAAACGAAAACTTTTTTCACCAAATGATTTTAAAATATTTTTTTCAATAATTTTATTCATATTAGACTTTTTAATTGTCAGCAACTTACAGGTAATTTTATATTTTAGGCCATAATAACTAAACTAGGAAAAAAATGCTGCTGTCTCTCCCATAGACAGGTGTTTTCTCCCTCCAGTGGAGGTTGCGGCTGCTGCGGATGTCCGGTGGGGTGGTCAACCAATGCTGGGACAGGTCCCCCAAGAAGCTGAATTACCTTGCCAGGAAGCAGAGCTGGTAGTCCTCACCTCGGCCTGCACCGTAGGCGGCTCCCCTGTACCCCAGCCCATCAAACCACTCAGGCCTGCGAGGCTGCATGCTCTCCGGGGCACCGTCTGTCATCAAGGCGGCCACTCCTGCGTCACATGACCGCCCAGCGCCTGCCTTACGCGACACCTGCCAAAAAGCGCACTGCAACACAGGGGTTACAAACACTAGAGAGCACGGCTCATGGTTTGTCCTGTGCCAGTTCTACTTCCGTGGGCTACTTTCTCTGGTGTTTACAACTCCCGTGTGTTCTGCACTGATGGTCAGATAAGTAGTTTATATAATATATACCTGGCAACTCACTGTGCTGGGTTTCATATTGTGGGATCACATATGGGACCCGATGTCAGGTCCCCTTCTGCTAGCCCGGGCTAAAAGAAAAAATTAACAACCTGCCCTGGGGAAGGGGTGTAATTTTTGGCACATTTGGCCCATTTTCGGCCTAAAATTTAGGCATCCGAAATTTCGGTGCATCCCTACATCTAATGTAGGCAAACATAATGGGCGTTTAATTACATTATATGATCATACATTGCATAAGCCTGCCACAATGTCAACGTACCCCATCTTTGGCAGGTCCTACTCTAAAAGCCTAATGTCTGAGATTAACCCACTTGCTTGGGAAAAAAAAAAAACATCTGGGGCTCTCTGCAGTA
>OW240918.1:78786259-78838759 GCA_933207985.1 Pelobates cultripes
TGATGCTGCTGGGAGACAGGAAATAACATCAATCAGGTGCCGCCGCCTGATTTACATCATTTCCTGTATCGCGGCTGCACCAGCGGAGGGAACAGTGCTGGAACAGCACATAAGTCAGTGCTCCCTCACGCCCACACCTGCTCAAAGCAGTGGGAAGGAATCAGATCCACCAGGTAGAGAGCCTGGGTGGACTTCAAACCCCCACCCACACCAATAAAAATGAAACATTAGTTATGCACTGGGAGGGAGAGGGTGATATACTGGGGGGGAGGGGGGGTATGCTGGAGTAGTGAAGGGAAGATGCTGAGGAGAGAGAAGAGGAAAATCTGGTGGAGAGAAGAGGAGATGCTGCAGAGGAGCTCCTGCAGGGAGAATAGAGGAGATGCTGCAGGGAGAATAGAGGAGATACTGGGGGAGAAAAGAGGAGAATCTGGGGGAGAGAAGAGCAGAATCTGGGGAAGAGGAGGAGGAGATGCTGGGGGGAGAGGAGGCGATGCTGGAGGAAGAGGAGGAGATGCTGGGGGTAGAAAGGGAGAGGAAGAGAGGAATCTGGGGGAGAGGAGGAGGAGATTCTGGGTGTAGAATGGGAGAGGAGTAGGAGGAGATGCTGAGGGGGAGAAGGGGAGAGGAAAAGGAGAATCTGGGAGAGAGGATGAGGAGAATCTGGGAGAGAAGAGGAGGAGAATCTGGGAGAGAGGAGGAGGAGGAGGAGGAGAATCTGGGGGAGAGGAGAAGGAGATGCTGGGGGGAGAGGAGGAGATGCTGGGGGGAGAGGAGGAGATGCTGGGGGAGAAAGGGAGATGAAGAGGAGGAGGAGAATCTGGAGGAGAAGTGGGGGAGATGCTGGGGGAGAAGAGGAGGAGGAGATGCTGGGGAGAAGGGGAGAGGAAGAGGAGAATTGGGTGGAGAGAAGAGGAGAAGCTGGAAGAGAGTAGGAGGAGATGCTGGGAGAGAAAGGGAGAGGAAAAGGAAAATCTGGAGGAGAGGAGATTCTGGGGGAGAAGAGGAGGAGATTCTGGGGGGAGAATGGGAGAGAAGTAGGAAGAGATGCTGAGGGGGAGAAGGGGAGAGGAAGATACGAATCTGGGGGAGAGGAGGGGGTAATCTGGGGGAGAGGAGAAGGAGATGCTGGGAGAAGAGGAGGAGATGCTGTGGGGAAGGGGAGATGCTGGGGAAGAGGAGGAGATGCTGGGGGAGAAAAGGAGATGAGAGGAGGAGAATCTGGAAGAGAGTAGGAGGAGATGCTGGGAGAGAGAAGGGAGAGGAAAAGGAGAATCTAGGGGAGAAGAGGAGGAGATTCTGGGGGGAGAATGGGAGAGGAGGAGGAGATGCTGAGGGGGAGAAGGGGAGAGGAAGATAAGAATCTGGGGGAGAGGAGGAGGATAATCTGGGGGAGAGGAGGAGGAGATGCTGGGGGGAGAGGAGGAGATGCTGTGGGGAGCAAGGGAGAGGAGGAGGAAGAGATGCTGGGGGAGAAGCAGAGAGGGAGAGGAGGAGATTCTGGGAGGAGAGGGAGATATGCTGTGGGTAGAGAAGGGAAGATGCTGGGGGGAGAGAAGAGGAGAATTTGTCCAGACAACTGTATGAGTTGTTTTTTTTCTAAACTTAAACCTCAGTAATTAGGTTTAATTGCTGTGTTGGCACTTTAAGGAAAAACTGTTAGTATGTATTTCAGTTTTGGCACTCGGGCTCAAAAAGGTTCGCCATCACTGTACTAGTTGGAGCCTACTGTCCTCCCTTTAAGGGTGATGGGTTGGGGCTCTAAATCATTTTTAAAAATGGGGGATGGGAATGCCATTGCCCACCCCCCAAAAAATTGCCATTGTTCACTCCCCAAGTGATTAGGGGTCTCCAATCCCCTAATCACCCCCCAATAAAATAACTTGCCCCTACGTACCCCACACCTATAACAGTGGGGCAGGCAACTAAAACAAATACCTGTGGAAAAATACATAAATTATACTTACCACCTAAAGACTTCTTCCTCGTATATATTTTTGTCTTTATATATCCCCCAGGCCAAACAAAAATACATAATCCTGTGACACAATTCTATAAAATAAAAAAATGAGTTTTACTTAAAAAACTCTTTAAATGTGCATAGGGATTTGGGCTAGTCAACAGGTAACTCTTTTCCTTGTTTGTTTGTTTGTTTTTTCCCCTCTTTTTGTTCTATGTGTTTTAACTGGAATCATTGCTGATGTGCAGAAGTAGTGGGAATTTGAGCACATGGTTTAATTAGGTGTTTTTTTTAAGGGGACAATATACCTGGAAAACAGAATCTACATTTATGTAATTTAATGTTCCATATATTCCTAGTTTAAGCCATCCGTTTCCTACCGCAGTAAACCCTTTTCCATGTAGGTGTAATCCATCACATTTAGTAAAATTGTAGCCAAATGCAATATTAGCCCAGTACTCTAAAAAGAGCAAATCTTACTTCATACACTACAACTATACTATAGCCATTCATTAATCACCCTGACATTATGTGAAATGCAAAAATGCAACATGTAGAGTGGACACGCAGGTCCGAACAGTGAGAGCGAAACGGTTACAGCTTACAAAATATTCAATCATAGGAGGTTCCATAAAGCAGAGGTAGTATTAGCGGTAAATTCCAGTTAAGTGAACAGCTGAAGCATCTTACGTCTATACCCGGAAGTAGGTCCCAAAATCACCAAGCGCCTTGTATCTGGCGCGTTCTCTCTAAATAGTGTCAGAGAGCCGCGTCAGAAGGGGGCGGGGGCGGTTTCGCATACCGGAATTGCCAAACCTGGAACAGATACCGCATGACAGTTTGGTACTTCGGTGTGGAGGAGTTCCAGTTCCAGTTCATTGCGATGTTTTGGGATGTTCTTGTCCCGAAGGGGCTGCGTAATCGGGCACAATGCCCTGCGAGCTTCCAGGGTGAGCAGGGACAGGTCGTTATAGAGGGTGACCACTGAGTCTTGGAAGTACCATGACTGGCGCGATCTTGCCTTCCGCATTATTAATTCTTTGATCTGGTAGGATTGGATACAGTAGATCAGATCTCAGGCGGTGGTCCCTCTGGAGTGCGTGGTCGCAGTGCCCAGTGGGCCCTCTCTAGTGTAATTTGGTCAGGACTGTCTGCTCCTAGTATCAGGCGAAAGAGCGCGATCAGCAGTCCCCCAGCATCCTCCTCACCTTGGGGCTCTGGTATTCCCCGCACTCTGATGTTAGAGTGCCTGCTCCAGTTATCCAGATCCTCTGTGTGTCACCGGAGTGTGAGTAGCATGGAGCCTTGCCAGGAGATCGCAGTGTCTGAGCCCTGATTTGGGCTAAGGAGTCTTGTGCTTGGTTCTCCAGGGCCTGTATGCAGGTGCTGTGGGCCGTGATGTCGGTGCGCAGCGTGGTGACTGCTGTGGTGAGAGACTCCTGCAGCGTTGCTGAGAGGGTCTGGAGATCCTGCTTTGTTACCATGGACTCAGTGAGTTTCCTCGGTTCTGCCCCTATATCTGTCAGCATGGGGGCTCCCGTATCAGTGGTCTGGGATGTGGCTGATTGTGTAGGCGCCATTTTGGAGCCATGTGTTGCCTGCACGGGACCCGTTGGGGTCTGGATGTATCCGTCCATCGGGCCGGTGCTCCCGGCTTTCTGTGTTCCCCTCGGGGTTTGGTTATGTCGGGGCATTTTGTGCGGCCCATCGGGGGAATTCTGTGCTGCGGTACAGGGCTAATTAATGCTTGGTGGCACGGAGCTCAGTAATCAGGCGGCCATCACAGTCAAGGCTCAAACCACGCCCCTCCAAATGATTTTTGGACCACTGTTTCAAATTATTTTTTTAACATATTAAAATATCAAAAAAATAGATCATCCATAAAAATATATCAATAGTCAAATTTCTAAATATTACAAATGTAAGATATTTTCCATAATATAATATAATTTCATAATATAAAATAATTTTAAAAGTTTATCCTAATATATTAAATAATTTAGAAAACATATCCAACAGCATTATATTAAGGCCAATGTCAGAAAATAATACCTTGTAGGTCCTTTTTTTCCAGTTTGTTTACTACTTTCCTAAACACTCTAGAGTTTTCCATGTATCACTGTTTGTTGTATTTTGTATTTGCACTGTGTCAACATGATTAGGGACATGATATGTTACAACTTGTATTATTTCAGAGCACATATATAATATTTATTTTTAATGGTGTACTCCGGTCACCAATACAACTTTAATGTCTTTTTCTAAAGTTTTTACCTCATTAATAAGCAATCTTTTTTGCATGTTTAAACCTTTATAGATGTTTGCACAAAACCTTGTTTTTCAGAATGCTGCACCATAAGCACTTCTCCTCAGCCATGACCCCTGCTACTTTTACTCAAAAAAAAGTTTTCCTAATGAACTGTATGCACACAGCCCATAACAGAACTGAATGAACTGCTTTCAATTCATAACCTGGCTGCAGACAGTCAGAGAAACTACAGACAGAAACTGGTCTGTTCTGGTTTTGTTTTGGTCATTTTAAAAATAGTTTTGGCAAAATTGGGTAACAAAAATTCAAAGGACTTGAAATTTGTTTGAAATGTTTTGTTAATTTTGACATCCTTTAGGGTCCTATAGGCCACAGCTTGGTAAATGGCTCCACTAATTAGGTACCTTGATGTGGGATTCCAATACCAAATTAGGGTGCTTTTTAGTAAATAGCTCCCCTTATTTGATACCAGGATGCAGGATTCCCCTATTACCAAATAATACCAAATTAGGGGCTTTTTAGTAGATGGCTTTCCCTAAGTAGATCTCTGTTCAGTAGATTTGGTTTTGAAAAACTTGTCTGTACTTGTCATAACTGTGTTCGGAAACATTGTTCGTTTCTGCTGTTGTGCAGGGCTTTTCACACTCTGCATAACTGCTTGCTGGAAGATTTTGTTTTTGCTTGAAAAAAAAAAATTGTGCTGATGTGCTCGATGTGAAAAGTCCTTTCTTTGGTGATCCACTGCATTGATGTAGCACCACTTTTCACACAAATAACCCTCAGTATAAATAGGAATAATAATTTATTATTATTTTTTTAGGTATTTTTTGGAAATGTAGATTCTTCCACTGTTCGTGAGAATATTTTTGATCCTCCGATCATTGCTCGCTTCCTGCGGCTTTACCCTACTCATGCGGGAGTAAGATCTGCACTACGGATGGAGTTATTTGGCTGTGATATTACAAGTAAGTTTCTCAATTCTGTAATCCATTCTAATGCTGTGTAAGTAACACAATTATATATTATAATATACTGCATTTTATAAAAATCTAATGTTCTTTTCTTCCAACTTAACTTTTCAAATCACTCCATAAATACAGAATTAGTTGAGCGAACCTGGACTGTAAAGTTCTGGTTCGTACCGAACATTTACATTTTTTGGACCCCGGGCCCAAACATGGACATATCACTGTACGTTCGGATTGGAGTTCGGTGTTCGGGGATTTATTGGCGCATTTTGAAAGGCTGCAGGGCAGCCAATCAACAAGCGTTTGACTTGTGTGCCCTTAGAAGCCAGTGCCGCATGTGACCCAGCCTCTATATATAAGCTGGAGTCGCGTAGCGCCACACGCACATTAGCTCTTATTAGTGTACTGAGAGGATGCTGCCGCTGTTAGGGACAGATTAGGAAAGAATTCTGCAAACTAATACATTAGTGGGGTGCACTTCATATCTGAGAGTCAAATAGAAGCGTCAAATACTGCTGTCACATTGCAGTTTTAAAACTTAAAATTTTGGGGGTGCTGAAAAGTAAATTTGATGCCTGCACTTCATATCTGAGAGTCAAATAGAAGCGTCAAATACTGTGCTTACAGCGCAGTTTGAAACATTATTATTTTCTAGGTGCTAATCTTCTAAATAGTAAATTTGGGGCGTGCTCTTCATATCTGAAAGTCAAATAGAAGCGTCAAATACTGCGCTTACAGCGCAGCTTGAAACATTATTATTTTCCAAGTGCTAATCTGCTAAATAGTAAATTTGGGGCGTGCTCTTCATATCTGAAAGTCAAATAGAAGTGTCAAATAGAAGCGTCAAATACTGCACTTACAGCGCAGTTTGAAACATTCTTATTTTCTGGGTGCTAATCTGCTAAATAGTAAATTTGGGGCATACTTGTGGCGCAACCAACCTCGCCACTATGCACTGGAGAAGCCTGGTTGCTCGCCTGCTCCCTTTAGACTATGGCCCTGCAGTTCAGACCTGTTATTTTCCCTGCTGAAAGGTTTATTCGTGCCTTTCTCGCCGTCTTCCTTCCACCATGGATCAGCTTCTGTCCTCCAGGACCGTGTGGGAAAGACCTCTTCCTTCCACCCTGTATGAACCTCCAGCATCTAGGACTGTGTGGGGAAGACCCCTCCTCCAAAGAGAGAGTGTCAGGATCAAGCTCTTAAGAGCTAAGTGATTCAAGCTCAGGGGAGTATGCAGAGCATAGCAATCCCCAGTGTGATTATAACAACTCCCTCCAATAATGAGACAAGGCTACATTTAGCCCCTTAAGGACGGAGCCAAATGTACACGTTGTGAACGAAACAATATGTAAACAAAACCTGGCATTTGCGCTACATGTCTGTCCAACCGTAATTCAACTCTTTCATAGTAAATACACCCACCCTTATTATATATCATTTTATTCAGGGGAAACAGGGCTTTCATTTAATATAAAATATTTAGCTATGAAACATAATTTAATATAAAAAAACGGGAGAAAATAAGATTTTTTTTTATTTTTTTTAGTTCTACATGACATTTTAACTGTCAATGTCATAATACTGTTTGCTTTTACTGCAATAAAATACACATATTTGTATTCAACAAAGTCTCACGTGTAAAACAGTACCCCCTATGTACAGGTTTTATGGCGTTTTGGGAAGTTACAGGGTGAAATATAGCACGTTACATTTGAAATTGAAATTCGCCAGATTGGTTACGTTGTCTTTGGGACTTTATAGTAGCCCAGGAATGAAATTTACACCCACAATGGCATACCATTTGCAATAGTAGACAACACAAGGTATTGCAAATGGGGTATGTCCAGTCTTTTTTAGTAGCCATTTGGTCACAAACACTGGCCAAATCTAGCATTAGTATTTGTTTGTGTGAAAAATGCAGAAAACGCCAATTGTGGCCCGTGTTTGTGACTAAGTGGCTACTAAAAAAGACTGGACATACCCTGTTTGCAATACCTTGGGTTGTCTACTATTGCAAATGGTATGCCATCATAGGGGTAATTTTCATTCTTGGGCTACCATAGGGTCTCAAAGGCAACGTAACCAATCTGGCGAATTTTAATGTGAAAAAAATGAAACGCAAGCCTTATATTTGACGCTGTAACTTTTGAAAACACCATAAAACCTGTACATGAGGGGTACTGTTGTACTCGGGAGACTTCGCTGAACACAAATATTTGTGTTTCAAAACAGCAAAAAGTATCACAGCAATAATATCGTCTGTGTAAGTGCTGTTTGTGCATGAAAAATGCAAAAAACGTCACTTTTACTGGCGATATCATCGTTGTAATACATTTTACTGTTTTGAAACACTAATATTTGTGTTCAGCGAAGTCTCCCGAGTAGCAACAGTACCCCCCATGTACAGGTTTTATGGTGTCTTGGAAAGTTATAGGGTTAAATATAGTGCTAGCAAATTAAATTCCCTTTACTTTCGGCATGGGTTGTCAGGCAGGTCCCGCTAATTGTAATTAATTAAGATACCTAATTATGTAAAAATATTACATAAATATATATGTAGAATTAATATATGTAGATATATACGTATGTGAATCTATATGTGTATATATATATATATATATATAATTTTTTTTAAATATTTTTATTTATATATAGGTATATATAGTGATATAGACGTATATATTTTTGTATGTAGATATATATATTTCGTTCTATGTGTATTTTGATATAAGTATATATATATATATATATATATATATATTTTTTTTTTACACTTAATTAATTTTATTTAATTTTATTTTCAGCCAGCAGGGGGACCACCTGTCATTACAGGCAGCCACCTGCTGGCAATGCAGCAGGCAGCCTACCCGGCCATGTGATAGTGGGGTCCTCGCAAGGACCTCACTCTCACATGGCCGGGGGGGCTTCAAGGGGGTCGGAAGTGCCGCGGGGGGCTCCCTGGGAGTCCCCCCCACCGCGATCACCGGCGTGGGACTGCCGGCGACCGGGTAAGTAAAGAAAGACCGGAGGGCGTACAATTACGCCCGGTGGCGTTTAGAGCCGCCTAACATAGGGCGTAATTGTATGCCCTCCGGTCTTAAGGGGTTAGAGGGATCAAGAAGTACTGTCTAAACCTTTATTTCCCTTGGGACCAGCCCATAGGGTCACCACATTAACATTGCTGTGAAAACTCAATAAAATCACAAATAGTCAAACCATAGCAGGCAACACCCAGTGACTTAACAAAAACACAATGGCAAATTTTTAAAGGGGTGGGGGAGACAATATTTAACAGAAAATATCTCACGTGCCTGCAGAATTAGCAATATGCAAATCTACCCGAATATGAAAATGAACCAGTCATGCTATTCAGGTAGTGCATATTGCTGTTGCTACCAACAGATGGCACTAGACAAGCTCCATAGCTAAACCCACCTAGTTGGTAGCAAACCTCAGCAGTACAGGAGAGCAGGCAACACATTACACACACACACACTATAAACAATTACATTACACACACCCTGCATCTATAATGGGTACAGGGTGACTAAAACATAAGAGAAATAAAGCAACCTACATAAATAGTCTGTCTGAAGGTAGAATAGGGTTTAAAGCCAAATACATCAAAGAGTCATAGTCACAGGGGAGGAGGCTGGCAAGCAGGCCTCTCCAGGACCAAGTGGCGAAGGGCACTTCGTCACACCAATATTTTGGGGGCTACCCCAATTAAAAAAATAAATAAATATATATATATATAAACAGTGTTGGCTACCTCCTCCTCCACCGCTGCTTCCACCTACACCACCACGGTCACCGCCTCCTCAACCTATGGATCACTTAGTATAAACTATGTACACAATAGCAGAGGCTTGTGAAGGCCTTTTCTCCATGCATCAGGAGTTGAGCTCAGTTTGAACAATGAAAAAGAATACCCTGCACTCCCACCCTCTCTCAAATGGATAATTCTGTTGATCCTCCTGACAGCCATGCCTTAGATTTTGATTTATGTTCTTCCAAAGCTAAAATCAAAGATTCCATCTAGTGCTATTTTTTTGGCTCAGCTGTATTTTTAATTTTTATGTTATTTTAAGTAATTTCCCTATCCACATTTGTTTGCAGGGCACTTGTCCTACTCTTACCCCCATTTTACTTCCTTTTGCAGCCCACTAGCCCTTTCCAGGACTTTTTTAGAGACATTTTTGTGGCCAAAAGTTTGGGTCCCCATTAACTTAAATGTGGTTCGGGGTCAAGTTTGATCCCGAACCCAGACTTTTTTTCAATATTCAGCCGAACTGGCCGGACCCAAACATCCAGGGGTGCGCTCAACTCTATACAGAATATAATATGGCAATATTATGCGGCCTCACCTATGACATTTGACAAAAGCTACTCTCTCTGGAAACCATATATCCACATCTGATCTACTCCTAACTTTCTTCCCCATACTCCCTGATATTGTTGCAGTCTCACATTAACCTCACAGTGTCCCTTTCCTTACTCACCCACTTCCTATTTCCCAATTCTTTCTACCGTGCCTTGTTACCTCTAATCACAGTAATTTTATCTATATTCTACTTGCTCCTCCACCCCTCTTCTAAAATGTTTTCTACTTTATTTTGTCATTTCCTTTCACTCATACAACCCTTAAGCAGTGGCGGATCCAGGGGGAGCAATGGGGCAATTGCCCCCTTCCCCCCGAGAAAACCGACAGTCTCCCTCTCCCCTGCCAGCACATGCAGGTGCTAGCCCTGCAATGTGCCTGTGGACCGGAGGGGAGATCAGAGATCTCCCTCCCCGGTCCACAGGCACTGTGCTGACAGCCGGCAGGGGAGGGAGAGGGAGGAGAGAGGACCCAGGAGCTGAGGCTGCAGCTCCTCTGGGTCCTACTCTCGCGAGCACGGAGCATTGCCGTGGTTACCACGGCAACACTCCAAATCTTGCGAGAGTGAACTCCAGCCCTGGAGCGCAGGCTAGAGTTCACTCTCCCCACTGGGACCACCAGGGAATCCCCCACGGACCACCAGGGATCGAAATATGTCCCCTCTCCTCCTCAATAAAGGTAAGAAGGGAGGGGGGACATAGAATATTTATTTTAATTAAATAAAAAATATATATACATTATTAAAAAAAAGCCCCCCTACCCTTATCACACACATACTCTACACACATACACTGCCACCCATATACACACATTGCCCCCCATACTTCCCCCCCATACACACATACAGCCCCCATACACACACTGCCCCATACACACACTGCCCCCCATAAACATGCACTGCCCCCATACACACACACTGCCCCATACACACATACTGCCCCCCATACACACACTCTGCCCACACACACTGCTCCCCATACACACACTGCCCCATACACTGCCGCCCCATACACACACATTGCCCACACTCACACGTACACTGCAATACTCACACACACACACTGCAACTATTACACACACATACTGTCCCACACATACACTGCATCCCTGACATACACTGCCGCCCTCACTCACACACTACAACCTTCACACACACATTTCACCACTCACACACACCACTGCTCCTATGCCCTACTACAGCCCCATTTCCCAGCAGATCTCAGGTAAGTTGTCAAACTGTTCTTAAACGGTTTGACTACTTACTGTGGGAGGGGGTCCCGGCACTATTGACACCATAACCACTACATTGAGCTGTAGTGGTTATTGTGTCTGGATTATTTCTTTAAATAATCTACAAGTGCCCCTCCCGAGATCAGGCTCTGGATCCGCCACTGTACTGGAGGTTTTGTCTGAAAACCCCTTTGCTCCTTTAGATGAGCTGGGTATTGTCTTACTTACAATACAATTTACTTACTTACTTACAATTTGTTTCTGGTGGCTATAACTACAGCAAAACGCATGTCAGAAATTCATGCATTCTCGTGTGATGAAAACCATTTTCAGGTATTCCACGACAGGGTGGTTTTAAGACCTAAACAAGAGTTTCTGCCTAAAGTAGTCTCGAATTTCCACATTCTACAGGAAGTTGTTATTCCTTCCTTTTATCCATCTCCTTCTTCTCCAGCGGAAGTGAAACTTCATCAGTTGGACGTCAGACAGTGTCTACTCAAATACGTTGAAGTTTCAGATCAATTTCGAAAGTCTCAACAGATGTTTGTTCTTCCGATAGGTCCCAGGAGAGGGGAAGCAGCCTCTACCTCCACCTTGAGATGCTGGATCTCCAATACTATAATCAAGGCTTATCAATTAAAAGACCTTACTCCTCCTAGTAAGATCAAGTCTCACTCTACAAGGGCTTTAGCAACATCATGGGCAAATTGGGCAGAAGTTCCAGCTGACGACATCTGTAAGGCAGCTACATGGTCTTCACCTCTTACGTTCATCAAGTGTGTGTGTGTGTAAGAGTTTGTGTGTGTGTAAGAGTTAGTGTGTGTGTGTGTTAATGTGTGTGTGTTAGAGCCAGTGTGTGTATGTAAGAGCTAGTGTGTGTGTGTGCGTGTTATAGCCAGTGTGTGTGTGTGTGTGTGTCTATAAACTGTGTGTGTGTAAGAGACTGTGTGAGTGTAAAGCAGTGTGTGTGTGTGAGAGACTGTGTGTGTGTTACAGCTAGTGAGTGCGTATAAGCAGTGTGTGTAAGAGACTGTTTGTGTGTGTCTGTTAGAGCCGGTGAGTGTGTATAAGCCGTCCAAGTGTGTAAGAGACTGTGTGCGTTAGAGCCAGTGTGTGTGTATTAGCAGTGTGTGTGTGTGTAATGGTCAGTGTGTGTATGAGCGAGTGAGTGTGTGACGCAAGGGGGTAAAGAAAAGTAGGATGAAGACACAAAACACATAAAAAGTAATGCCAAACAGGATACAATATACAAAAAAGGAAAACAAGAGAAAAAGGTGGTAAGATGCAAAGGGGCAAAATAATTGGTAAGAGGGGCAAAAGTGGGAATATTAGACAGACAGGTGAAGATACATTTTGGGGGCAGCAAAATGTGTCTTCGCCTGTGTAGACAGAAGTCCTTGCACTGGCCCTGTCTGTACATGGGGAGTATGGTAATACTCGGGAGACTTCGTTGTACACAAATATGAGTGTTTAAAACAGTAAAACTTATCACAACAATGAAATCACCAGTAAAAGTGCAGTTTTTGCAAAAAACAAACGTGAACTTTGTCAAGCGTATATGGCAAATAGCAATTTACAAAAACAGAAATTGGCAAATCTTATGTTTGACCCTGTAACTTTCCAAATCACCGTAAAACCTGTACTTGAAGGGTATACTGTTGTATTTTGACATTACTCTCCACAAATATGAGTGTTTTAGAGTAGTAAAATCTATTATACTGATAATATCATCTGTGAAATTGCAGTTTATGGGTGAAAAATAAAAAACAAACAAATATAAACGTTAATTTTGGCTAGGGTTTGTGACTAAGTGGCTACTAAAAAACACTGGACATACCCCATTTTAAATACCATGGGTTGTCTACTTTTACTGATGGGGTTAATTTTCATTCCTGGGCTGCCATACGGTCTCAAAGGCAACATAGGCCCAGCAAACCATTCTGGCAAATTTCAATGTGCAAACATGGAAAAGGGGAAAGCTCTAAATTTGACCCCTGTAAGTTTCCAAAAACCCATACAACCTGTACATTGGGGTCACTGTTGTACTCGGAGAAGTTGCTGAACACATATTGGGGTGTTCTTTGTCAGTAACACATAACAGGAACTGAGAATCCATGCCTAAAGTACAATGTGACAGAAAAATAACACAAAAAAATGACTACCCAAAAGTTTGACAAAGCCTGGTAGTAGAATTAGGGCATGGAAAGTGTTAAAATACCACCATTTGAAATACCCTAGGGTGTCTACTTTTCAAAAATATATGGTTTGATGGAGGTAAATTACATTGGCTGGCTTCAAAAATGTCCCAAATAGGAAATGGGTGCATAATAACCAGCTGTTAAAATTCCAAGTTGGAAAACTGGAATCCGCATCCTCCAAATAAGGTATTTTATCCCACAGAGAACCCGACACACCTATACATGGGTCGTATCACTGTACTCAGGAGATGTTGCTAAACACATATTGGGGTGTTGTTTGGCAGGAACCGTTAAAGTTCTCAGTGCATGTATTCTTAAATGTGTGTCTCCAATTTATTTTTATTTTTTTAATTTGGCATAGATTGGTGGTAAATGGTTGCATGAAAAGAGTCAAAATACCCCAAGTTTAATACTTTAGGTTGTCTTCTTTTAAAAAAGATATACAGTATATACTCGAGTATAAGTCTAGTTTTTCAGCACATTTTTTGTGCTTAAAAACCCCCACTCGACTTATACTCGAGTCACGGTCTGTATTATGGCAACTTAGAGAGCCGCGGCCGTCAGAGCCATGGCAACGATCCACGCGGCAACCAGACCGCGAGACTTACAGTGGAGCTGACTGGAACGGAGGAGAAGGGAGCTGACAGGAGCTGCAGGAAAGGTAAGTAAATGCTTCCTGCCGGCCCCCCCACTTCACAGCCCATGCCACTGGACCACCAGGGATTAAGATAGCCCCCCTCCCTGACCAGTTAACAAGCAGGGAGGGGGGACAAAAAAAATTAAAATAATAAAAAAAATAATATTAAAATTAAAATAATAAAAATTCCCTTCCCCCACCTAGTTCACACACACTACACAAACACACACTCTGCATTATATACACACTCTGCATTATATACACAGAGTGTGTGTATATAATGCAGTGTGTGTTTGTATGAGTGTGTGTATATAATGCAGAGTGTGTGTTTGTATGAGTGTGTGTGTGTATATAATGCAGATTGTTTGTATGAGTGTGTGTATATATAATGCAGAGTGTTTGTTTGTATGAGTGTGTGTGTATATAATTATAAAAATCACAGAATTTCATAGCCCCAAGTTTTACCCTCGACTTATCCACGAGGCATAGCATATTTCACAATTGTTGGTCACAAAACTGCACTCGACTTATACATGAGATCGACTTATACACGAGTATATACGGTACATGTTAAGGTTTATTCAGGGATTCCTGACCAATATCAGTGTTACAATGTCATTTTCGTTAATTTTATTAAAAAAAAAAAAAAAATGGTTTGGAAATAGAAAAGTGTTACATGTACTTATTGCTCTATAACTTGCAAAGAAAAGCTAAGAATATGTTAACATTGGGTATTTCTAAACTCAAGACAAAATTTAGAAACTATTTAGCATGGGTGTTTTTTGGCGGTTGTCGATGCGTAACAAATTTTGGGGTCAACGTTAGAAAAAGTGTGTTTTCTAAAATATTTTCATCATATTTTATAATTTTTTATAGTAAATTATATGATATGATGAAAATAATGGTATCTTTAGAATGATCATTTAATGGCAAGAAAAACATAATATAATATGTGTGGGTAAATAAGTAAGAAGAAAATTATAGCTAAGCACAAACACAGCAGAAATGTAAAAGCAGCCCTGGTGCTTAACGGTAAGAAAATTGAAAAACAGTCTGGTCACTAAGGGGTTAATTTATAACAGTAAATGTAATATTACAGTAATACAAAGTGCTACAATGACCAGTTGCTACTGTTTCTGTTATACGAATGGTCATTTCCAGTTATATGACATCAGATTGGAAACCATGTGAAAATAATAGTTCTCACAGTAGGAAGAAACAAGTAACTCCACCCAGAAGATATCTGTGCAATGTGAATACTGCATACGTAATAACGTGTGTGGTGTAATCTGTTTGATTATGTCAATGACAGAGTCAATAAACGTGTGTACGTCAGTTTGAAGTCTTACATTCATTTGAAAATGTTGAACATAGAATACAATATTTTCTTTGTATAGATTGTTTCATCAGGTATAACTAACAAAAGTGTGCTCTAGCAGAACTTTATTCTTTTCATTTGTTTGTTCATCCTTTACAGAAATATTGGGGGGCAAAAGTTTATATAATCTGATATGCTGACCTTGTCCCAATCCATTTCACAGTATTTTCAGTTCAGTATTTATAGATGAAAATGAAGGAAAAGGGCCTCAGTTAAGAAAAAGGACAAATGAGCAATTTGTTACCTGTGAGTTTACAGAGGAAGAGGTTCTATTTCAACTGTCAAAAGTAAAGACAAGTTAGTCAATGGGACCTGATAGAATTCACCCGAAGTTATTAAAAGAGCTTAGTGGTGTACTAGCAAAACCATTAACAGATTTATTTAACCAATCATTGTTTACAGGAGTAGTCCCAGAAGATTTGAAGTTAGCGAATGTTGTGCCCATTCACAAGAAAGGTAGTAGGGAGGAGTCGGGCAACTATAGGCCAGTAAGCCTTACTTCAGTAGTGGAGAAAGTAATAGAAACCATGTTAAAGTATAGGATTGTTGAACATCTAAAATCACATGGATTTCAAGATTAGAGACAACATTGGTTTACTTCAGGGAGATCATGCCAAACTAATCTTATTGATTTTTTTGATTGGGTAACTAAAATAATAGATCAGGGTGGTGCAGTAGACATTGCTTACCTAGATTTCAGTAAGGCTTTTGACACTATTGCACATAGAAGGCTTATCAATAAACTGCAATCTTTAAGTTTGGATTCCAGTATTGTTGAATGGGTAAGGCAGTGGCTGAGTGAAAGGCAACAGAGGGTTGTAGTCAATGGAGTGTATTCGAAGCATGGGCTTGTCACCAGTGGGGTACCTCAGGGACCCATTCTTTTTAATATTTTTATTAGTGTTATTGCAGAAGGTCTTGATGGTAAGGTATGTATTTTTGCTGATGATACTAAGATATGTAACAGGGTTGATGTTCCAGGAGGGATAAGCCACATGGCAAATGATTTAGGTAAACTAGAAAAATGGTCAGAGTTGTGGCAACTGACATTTAATGTGGATAAGTGCAAGATGATGCATCTTGGACGTAAAAACCCAAGGGCAGAGTACAGAATATTTGATAGAGTCCTAACCTCAACATCTGAGGAAAGGGATTTAGGGGTGATTATTTCTGATGACTTAAAGGTAGGCAGACAATGTAATAGAGCAGCAGGAAATGCTAGCAAAATGCTTTGTTGTATATGGAAAGGTATTAGCAGTAGAAAGAGGGTAGTGCTCATGTCATTGTACAGAACACTGGTGAAACTTGACTTGGAGTATTGTACGCAGTACTGGAGATCGTATCTCCAGAAGGATATTGATACTTTAGAGAGAGTTCAGAGAAGGGCTACTAAACTGGTTCATGGATTGCAGGATAAAACTTACAAGGAAAGGTTAAAGGAATTTGACATGTATAGCTTGGAGGAAAGATGAGACGGGGTGATCTGATTTAAATACACAAAAGGAATCAACACAGTAAAGGAGGAAACTATATTTAAAAGAAGAAAAACTACCACGACAAGGGGACATAGTCTTAAATTAGAGGGACAAAGGTTTAAAAATAATATCCGGAAGTATTACTTTACTGAGAGGGTAGTGGATGCATGGAATAGCCTTCCAGCTGAAGTGGTAGAGGTTAACACAGTAAAGGAGTTTAAGCATTCGTGGGATAAGCATAAGGCTATCCTAACTATAAGATAAGGCCAGGGACTAATAAAAGTATTTAGAAAATTGGTCAGAATAGATGGGCCGAATGGTTCTTATCTGCCGTCACATTCTATTTTTCTATGTTTCTATATTTCTAGGTATCAAAAGGACACAGTAGAACTCCCAATAATGTCACTTCCATACATTCACCAACCAAGTGTTGCTAAAATTATCAATTTATTTCCACCAATATTTAAATATGGCCTGACAAGGAACAGGATTTCATTGTTTTACATTGTCCTCCTCTGATGATCCTTCTTATAGGGAATTCTGATTTCTTTGCACCAAGGTTCCCCAGCAAAAAATAATGAGCAGGTACAGCCTAAAGTTAAAATGGCCCTCTACTGAATAGGGCAAAATCATTTGGAATGTATTTCCAGGCATAGTTCACAATATTCAATAATGTCAGGAGTTTGCAGATCAGGCTCCCAACAAGCCTACTCTGCAAATGCTTATTTTTTTATTTAATTATTTTTTTAATGTGGCGGATGGCTAGTAAGCGCAAAAGGCAAGTGAAAGGTAATTTGCGTACATCCATCCTGCCTATGTTCATTCTAAAATTGGTGCTATGTACATATTCTGAATCCTTTACGTTGTACAGTGTTCTGCTGTGAATATCACTGATTATTAACCAGACACCAAACGTATCCGACCTATTGATGCAAATTACATCTGACTGACCAAATTAGCCGTATAATCGTCATTCCGCTAAAATTTGGTAATTTTTACTGAATTTTGTCTGTTACACTGAGAGAATTCAAGATGTCATAAGAGAATAGAAACTGTCATGGATCACTATAGACTGCTCATCTTTATCCTTTGACCTATTTTTCTTTTACCACCTATTGTACTGTATAGGTTCTCCTTCAAGACATCATAGTTTATCACACAACCTACTGCCTTCAAACACTTTTGCACGCAAGAGGCCACATTGGATATTTTATCTTGTCTTTCTAAAACTTTCTCAAACACAACATATAAACTCTGGGAGAAAAATTCAAGTTCACACATCGGTGCTCACCATCAATTGTAACACAGGAAACTGTGGTCTAAGCTTAGAGAATCAATCTTGGTGTTGAGGAGAGTCAAGGAGAACATTATTGCACATGTGGTGGGATTAAAAGCAACATAATACCATGCATACTAGAAATAGTCCACATCCCAATCTTTGGTACAATGCTTCTAATTCGTGTAGATTCCCCAAAATAAATTAAAAAAAAAAAAAACTATTTAGGCCCTGAATGCAGCAAAAATTCAATCTCTCTGGAGATCCTTGCCAATTGTGTTCTTGGAAGACAGTGATAGGGGACCTATTTGTACCATATCCTAAGCAATGAGCAAAGGTTGATATGTTGCTTGGAGGGTTGAATTTTAAGCTTACACATTAAAGGTCCCTTTGCTGCACTGATAGAATTCTACACATAGATTTGAAGATCATGGTCAGTGACCAGAAAATGCACAGCTGTGAGTCTCCTGTAAAATCCACTACTTTAAGCACCTAATTCATGTTTAACAGTAGTATCACTGTTTTACCGAACTCCAATTTATTGGCGGTTTGATACATATCCACCATTTTCCTCTACCTCATGTGCAGCATGGTGGACACTAATGAAAACGGTGTAAGAGTTTTTCTAATCTAAACCAGAATAGCTCCACCGGCATGTCTTGGATGGTGTTATTGTTCCCATGTAACCAGGGGACTGGTCATCCCATGCTCCACTGATGAATCTGTATAGGATCAGTTTGTTCTAGGTATTAGAACCAGAGGGCTTGGGGACTCCTGGAGACCATGTTATTTTTAGAACCAGAGGACTATGCATGCCTAGTGTTCTTGTGCTAGGGAGTTTGGGGACCCCTTACTCATCATTATTCATGAACCACCAACCCACAGACCACCAGCTGAAGTAATGGCTAGGGGAACCCTCACTGTAAAGATGTTGAAGAAAAAAGGGAACCATGAATTGAGCAGCAATGTTAATGAGACCTGAAGGAACCCCCAATTACCCATTTTTGGGGCAGAGAGACAATCATCAAGTTCTCATTAGTTTTCGAAATCCCTGATCATTTCCTTTTTTTTTTTTTGCATAATGAGGCCTAATGAGGTACTGATAGCTGAGATTGTCAGAGTCCAGTTGGTTTTCCATTTGTTTGTAACTACTTATACATTGATGTTTGTTCTAGCAGGCAAAACCGATCTTCTAGTTGAATCATTGTCTGCAGAAAATGCAATTATCACACGTAGGTTTTGTATGATTTTTAACATCTGTGGCAACCTCTCTGGTGATACAGGAGTTAATGGCTCTGCAACAATAGATAATGAATAGTGGATAAAAGAGAAACAAATACAACTTACCGTCTGTTATAGCCAAGAGGTAAATCTGGACTCTTATTGGTCTTTGAGGAATAGGTGCTGTTAAAATCCAAGAAAAATGCAATATGACACTCAAACAGTGCAAGTGTAGGGTTTCTCAAGCGTCACAAAAAATAAAAGATGAAATAAAGTTTGTATTATATAACTTTCATATAATATGTTTTAGGCCAGTGTTAATTTTGTCAACTAACAATTTTAGTCAAATTTTAGTCGACTAAAATCTACTGGCGATCTTGTCGACTAAAACTGGACTAAAACTAAAGTAATTCAAATGGCTGAAATACGACTAAAACTAAAATGGCTTTTTAGTCGAAAGAGTATGACTAAAACTAAATTGAAATGTGCCGCCAATATTAACACTGCACAGAGGGACTGTGAAAGGGGCAGAAGAGACATACCAGGGCTTGCTAGAAAGACACCTTGAGGGGCTGGGAAGACTCAAAGAGACACAGGGAAGCTGGGGACGGGGCAAAAGAGGCTTTAACTAAACCAATAAGATTTTAGTTGTGGCGACTAAAATCTATTGGCTGCCCAGTCAACTAAAACTAGACTTAAACTAAATCAATTCAGATGGCTAAAATACAACTAAAACGTCTTTTTATTCAAAAGATTATGACTAAAACTAAATGAACACTGCTTTAGACTAACTATATCCAGTCCACTTTAATTAATTTATGGGTATTAATACCTCAAGCATCTTTTCTTTGAGGTTTTGAATGTTTCAAATATTACACAGTCCAGATGCTGTATGAATTTTAGACTTATTTCCATAATATTCTCTTTGGTATAACACTAAGAAAAGGTTTTTTTACAGTAAGAGCAAGAAGGATATGGAATTCTCTGCCTGAAGAGGTGGTTTTGTCAGAGTCCATACAGATGTTTAAACTGCAATTGGATAAATACTGACAAAAACATAACATACAGGGATATAATTTCTAATTAGTGGGGTAATAGCTGCTTAATCCAAGGAGACATCTGACTGCTATTTTGGGGTCAAGAATGATTTTTTTCCTAGTTTGTGGCAAAATTGGAAGCGCTTCAGACTAGGTTTTTTGCCTTCTTTTGGATCAACAGCTAAAACATATGTGAGGAAGGCTGAACTTGATGGACGCAAGTCTCTTTTCAGCTATGTACTATGTAGATTAAATATGTAACAGATTGCAATTTTTTTAATTTGAAGCATATGCATTTATTTACTTGATATATTCTTTTTTTTCTGAAACAATACAGAAGTGTCAGGTATATAACATACATTTTTTTACAGTTCTGCATATTTACAAAATATAACCTACAGATATCATGTCAATGTAAGAAATATTTATTTCACAAAGATTATGAGAAATAAGTTTTGCATGTATTTTGTATAATTCAAATAGCATTTTTTTTCCTTTTTTTTTTTTTTCCAAAAAAACATTTTTTTTCTTTTTGTCTTACATCATTTTACCTACTCCCATGTTTACTACAGAACAAAAAAAAAAAAGCATGAAAATAATGTGTCCATAAAAACAAAATTTGAAATCATGTTGCAAGCATATTTACTATTTTAATGCATTACAGACACATGGACCAAGTGGTAAGGTTTTTTTTGCACATTTCAACAACAGACTTTATTCTGGGACATGCATGTAGAAATTATGATCATTTTTAGAGACGTAAACAAAATTCATTTTAATACACAAAAATATGGACACCTAATGTCTAGAACAAACATTTCCTGTAGAGGTAAAACTACAAATATTAACTTACAATTAAACTATCTTAACTTGCATTTACTCTTGACAATTATAATGTGTTTTCTCTGATCTAAAAAAAAAAAAAAAAGCCAAGTTCTGGTGTCAAGGAATCGTTTATAACTGTTATGCTGTCATATTAAAGCAGCCTATTGGTTTTGTTAAAAAAATCCTGAAACAAGAACTCTCCTTTTTTTTTTTTTTTTTTAACATATTGATTTGTATGGAGACATTGAGGAGATAGGGAGTGTCAGGGTATATTTATATACATAACCAATGCCTGGGTCTCTCTGTCTCCCAATATACTCAATATATCTATATAAGTGTATGCAATGTATGATCATGTACTTTAACTAAACCCCCATTATATTTCCCTAGGTGAGGGAGATGAGTGTTTTTAAATGAAACTATTACATTCTGTGAGACTTGAAAATACTGTTTAGTGAGCGAGTGAGTACACTGGATCTTGTATGTTGTATGTTATATATATATATCCCAGGGCTTAAAATTTCACACCCTAGGCTGCTAGCCAGGCATTAAAACTTACTTGCCAGTCCAAGCCTGAAGATCCATGGCATATTCATCAGGGATGAATTTCTACTCGCAGGGCTAGGACGATATATATAGCGACACATATGTAACCATCTGAATATCATGTTACCCATTATGCTATGGTCATTTTAGGCACATATTGACCCATCTTCACATTTAATTTTACAATTCAGAAGTCATTTGATGGACTAGGTATCCCATGTTTCATGCAAACCACTAGCTGGCTAAAAATGATGGGGAATGATGTACATAGTTAGTAAATAAAACATCTCCCTTTGTTACAATAGCCTAGTGTTCTGATAAAGAAAACTGATTTTATAGATTATCTACATTAATTTGTAACTAGGCACAATAGTTTGCCATTTTCTGAAATTGTCCACAGTCATATTCAAACAGGCATACAAAAAGGACACGGTAAAAAAAAGTCTGTTTTTGCTGTAAGAAATCAATACGGATGTAGCAAATTGCTTTTAAGCATTACATGTAAAAAAATTATTTTATTGTATTCTACTTAATATAAAATATATTGAATAGATTTAATTGTCCTTCGGATTGGAAAAAGTTGAAACAGAACAGAAATATTTTCTTTGTACATATACACATTACCATTTTCAGTAACATGTATAATATTGTCTTCCTGTAGTTTATATAACACATCGTGCTACTACATTAACCCTGTATTTAGGGTTGCTTTCTTTAGCTTAGTGTACAGATGGTTTCAGTATATGAATGGAGGAAGATTTATAAGCCTTTTTTCTTGTATATTCAAGAGCACCCACAGCGTTCTACCACCATTGCCGGTATTTTTCCATAAATGATTTGTTCATTTTCATTGAAATATAGCATATTTATTGGAGACATTCTTGTTGGGGTGCAGCATGGGCCTGCGGAGCCTCTTGGATTGGCATGTTGAATTATGTGAGTATGGGCATATTTTTGAAGAAACACAATTCCACATTCCCCAATGCAGTAGTTGGCTTTGTATCGTTTTGGTGCTATGATCCAGTCCCACCCAAATGCTTCAAAGTCCACTGTCAGTGGATAGCGGCAGCACCGAGATTCAGTAGAATGCTCATCACAGTCAAGACCAAAGTCGCGGCGGGACCTTTTTGGCGTATCCATAACTTTCACCTCTATAAAAGGACTCTGATAATAAAATAAAAAAAGCAGACAAAATGTATCAGAATATATATGCTAGTTTTCACATAATCTTTCTATTACAATACTTCTATTTTGTTATGTAAGCAGTTTAACAGAAAATAAATAGTGCATGTTCACATTCCCATCTAGCAATAAAAAAAAGAGTTGAGATGATGTTAATTTACCAAAATTCACTTAATCCACTTTAATAAAAAGAAATTCTAAAATATTAAAAGTTTTGTTACACTACATCTCACAGGTGAAAAACTTATGTTTCTTTTTAAAGTATAACTGAAATATTGATAGTGTTTGGCATAACTTGGATGGCACCTATCCAATCAATTAATGGGTTTAACTAATTCTGTCTTCATACTTCACCTACCAGTCCATCATCATTCGATCCACGGTGGGCTACTGGAACATCTTTTCCATTCTCATCAGTGGCTTTAATCTCGATGCCTAGGTTGGATTCTGGTTGTTTTAGCCAGTTTTGCAGAGCTGTTTTTACGTCCAGGCTTTTCCAAGTCCCAGGACCTGGACTTAGTTCAAGCTTCAGTGCTCTAATTCCGGTAGACCTGGTGCCATCATTCAATCCCTTAGCGAGTCTAAAGGTCTGCACAAATACTGTGGTACGCCTCTGTACTGGTTTTAAATATATCCACAGTTGAGCCTTTGCAATTTTGTTGTATTGCATTATTGAGCTGAACTTAAAGTAGCAACATTTTGGTTTGTCCGTTGCTAAGGGATCTGCTGTATAAAGAGAGAGAGAGAGAGAGAGAGAGTGTGAGTAAAAGATTTATCATAAATTAAAAAATCTGGATGAAGGTTTTTGCAAAATTATGCTTTTTTTGAAGTGTAAATTCAATCAAGCAATGCCAAATGATAAATGTACCAGTATGTAAACGGACAATCGAAGTACCATAACCATTGCAGATACTTATAGTGGTTATGGTACCAATAGTGTTTAGGAGCCGTTTCCCTGGGTTTGTGTTAAACTGTCATGGACAGAATACCACCCTCTTGCCAGAGCAGAGACAGTACGGGCCTACTCTGTTGGGAGCTGGAATGTGACAACACTCCAGCCCCAGCTGTGTGGAGCTGTGCAGTCAGTGCACTAGACATTGTAATGATTTATGATTGATTTATAATTAATAAACATTAAGTGTGTGTGAGCGTGTATTTATGTATGACTGTTAGTATGGGTGTGTATATGAATGTGTGTGTGTATAAGAATGTGTGTGTATGCTTCTGCATATGAATGTGAATGTCTGAAGTAGAATCTGTGTGTGAATATGTTTTTGTGATGTTTCCCTAACAATGGGAGTTATGGGCAAATCTCCATGGATTTTAGAACATTTTTTAACTTTTGTTTGCATTACCTACATAAATTGACCATTATGTTATACTTTATCAATTGACTGGAAACATGCTAGGTATAAGTTAACTCAAAGATTGAAAGCTCTTTTTAGCAGGGCTAGCTTCATCTCTAGCTATTAATAATATTCGGTGTCAATCACTTGTTGTCAAATACCACCATTCTATAATTGCAAAGCGCCATGAACTATATTGGCATTACATAAATGCTAATAATAATAATTGAAACAATAAATGATACGGTAAGTTGTCTTTTACCAAAACTGTGAATGTTGGGTATTAAAGGACTTTATTATTGATGTGTGAATTACTCTAAGGTTATCAAATGTTTATGAGATGCCAATTGTTAACATTATCAATTCAGCAAAAGGGTGAATCAAACATCAACAAATAGAGCGCACCAGCACACACAACTTCTAGTTACCTAATCAACTTTATTCTATAGCTTACACATGCATTAGGAAGGTGTGTTGCAATTAGTACATTGACACCATAAACCATAAACATTAAAAAATTAGCATAATTGAGTGTTGTTTTTTTTATTGGCTTCAAATTGATATTTAGGGATCTTCATTATTTATTAAACTGAGACTTTATAATTCATTCTAAAGAAATGAAAAAATATCAGTAAAACTCAGTCTTGTGTGCTTCTTGAAGTGCATCACTGAAGACTGAAAAATGATTCTTATTTCATTTTTGAAAATGCAGAAGAGGACCAAATTGTATATAGTTAGCACTTGCAGTAACACTTGTGATAAAGGTCAACAAGAGTGTTATTATTGGCTCAGGATTCCACTGGCTCGAGATTAACATCTGCTATAGAGTATATTCTATTAAGATTATTTTAGGAAAGGCAAGATGTAATTGCAAACAGCAACAAGTGCACAACATTATGACAAGCTATAGTGTTTGCGGAAGAGCTCAAGAATATTCTCGTTTCATGTATCCTAACATCTATTAGAAGGACACTGTAGGCACCAGAACATCTACAGCTTAATGTAGTGATTCTGGGTCAGAGATACTGTACCTTCAGGCTCAGCTGTGTAAACACTATCCATCATTTATATTGTTGCCTAATCCCAACTCTAGTGGCTATCACTTGGACAGCCACTAAAAAGTTTCCTGAATGCAGTCCTTCAAAGATTGCAGTATTGAGGTTTGACATCTCCACACTCTGCATGGAGATGCTGGACACTGCCTATAGAGATACATTGAGTCAATTAATCTCTATGAGGAGATGCTGATTGGCATAGCAATTGCCGCATATGTGCCTAGCCTCCCAATGCTTCCCTATGGTGAAAAATTGGATTGGCTAAGATCATTTATAATGATCTCAGCATGAGGAGAAGAGGCAGCCACTGCAAGACTTGAGAAATAAGATGAGTAAAAGATATATCTTTAACTTAAATAAGGGGGGCCAAGAATCCAAATAGTTAGTATAACTCGAGCATTAATAATACAAATAATTTAAATAAAAAGCATGTATTACAAGCATTACGTTCTACTTAGTGTTGTTACACCTTATGGTAAATTAATTAATTATTAGAATGTAAAGATGAGGTTTCCCAAAGGCATAATAAAATCTACTCTCTTCAACTCATACAACACAAGACAAGCCTTCAAAATACTGAATTATAGAATAATTTAGGAACCAGCATGTTTTATATATGTTTAAAAAAACTCTACTCAGAATTTAGCTTTTCAACATTTACAGTTCTCAATTTAAGGTAATGTGCATGCATATAAAAATGCTAAATTTGATAACTTTGTGGATGAAAAATATTTATATTGATAAATAATGATAAAGCAGTCTAATGACCATTGAAAGTACATTTGGACCTCTGACTACACTTACATATGAATTTTGTTTAGTGAATCAGTTTTATTATTATGTGGCTTAAAGCAGCAAAATGAGTATTTCATCAAGATCACATCTTTGTATTGACTGTGTTGGAACTCCACTGTAATTCCAACCTAGGCCAAAGATCTACAAAGAGGAACGGGTAGGGACTATTTTTTTCTATTTCATACCGCCATACTTTTTGACACTTGGTGGAACTACTGCTGTCAAGAAGTGTCAATTCTACAGGAGTGAAGCTGGCTCTTGACAGCAAAAGCATCAGGGGCAGAAGAGGACTGGCTGGAAAAAGCATAGTGGTGCCAACCAGGCACAGGTTCAGTTAACTCACCTTTGTCTGCCTCTTGATGAAAACATGTACAAATCAGTAGATTTGCATTTGGTTTCAAATGAATTGTGATACGTCAGAATTTTAGGGGAACAGCAATTCATTAAAATTCTGTGGTTATGACATAATCATGAAACAAATGAAACAAGGAAAGAATGAGCTGTTTTGTTTGGTGATTTAGAGATCCTCATATGGAACCAATGATTGAAGGGGAAAAAAAGTGATTAAAGACAGTGGACAGCCACTAAAGGTTAATTTTATTCATAGATCAAATGAGAAGTGACCAACAGAGGGGGAAAGTGGAGGAGTGGTTTACTTATATTTTCTACAGCACCGTGAGTCCCTTGGCTCTAGCTTTGGTGCTGGCGAACGTTCTGCCTCCCGCTATGTAATCTGATGGTCCAATCCAATAATCCACAGAGCAGCATTGGGGACTGATGCACATGCGCAGTGGGCTCAATACATGTATCATAATGCTTCCCACTGGAAAGTATTGAAATGAATGCTTTCCTATAAGCTGCATTTGGTCACACGAAAGAGTTTTACTTAGTCACTGCAGAGGAAGCTTATCTACAATAACTTACACTAGAGGTGTGTTTAACATATGTTTTACATTGCAGGGTTAAAATAACATGACCACTTTATTGAGATGAAGTGTTTTAGGGGACTTTAGTGGTACTTTAAATGTGTACCGATAAGTTTATTTCCTTTATCAGTTTCGTAATGTATGAATATTGTATTTATTCCAATACAAGCAATTTTCAGGTTAATTTCATATTCTCATAACATGAGTTAGACTCAAATAGCGGAACTGGGGAAAATAACTACAGCTCAGGGTAGTTGGGTAATTTTTGCCACTCTGCTGTTTTAACACAAATTTTGCAAATTGACTGTCAATTTACCACAACTCTTTAAGGAACGGATACCATGATAGAATTCCAAATTTAGGCAAATCGTTTATATAGTCAAATTACATTTCAGCTTCAGTGTAGTTACAGATTCGCTGTTATAGCCCACATTATGCAATATTTTCCATTTACTAATGGTGTTGAATATGCTCCTATTACAGGGATAGGTGACTATCAGCACTCCAGATGTTGCGGACTACATCTCCCATAATGCTCTTAGAGCCAAAATGCTGGAAAGGCATCAGGGGAAATGTAGTCCACATCATCTGGAGTGACATAGGTTGTATACCTCTGGTCTATTATATCGATCACAAAGGAGCATTTTGGATCTTTGCAAAGCCTATTCTAGTGGTGTCTTTAATAAAGACATACTGAACACTACGAAGACATAAAATGTATTTAGTTTAATAATTGAGTGAAGTCTGCCAGGTAAGTGACTAAATGCTGATTTCTTTATATAGCATGGTGAGAGCATTATAGTATATAAGTCCAAATATATATACCGTTCTTCAAACTACTGAGGGTTGATGTTCCAGGAGGGATAAGCCAAATGGCAAATGATTTAGGTAAACTAGAAAAATGGTCAGAGTTGTGCCAGCTGACATTTAATGTGGATAAGTGCAAGATAATGCATCTTGGATGTAAAAACCCAAGGGCAGAGTACAGAATATTTGATAGAGTCCTAACCTCAACAACTGAGGAAATGGATTTAGGGGTGATTATTTCTGATGATTTAAAGGTAGGCAGACAATGTAATAGAGCAGCAGGAAATGCTAGCAGAATAATCAGTTGTATAGGTAGCGGTATTAGCAGTAGAAAGAGGGAAGTGCTCATGCCATTGTACAGAACACTGGTGAGACCTTACTTGGAGTATTGTACGCAGTAGTGGAGATTGTATCTCCAGAAGTATATTGATACTTTAGAGAGAGTTCAGAGAAGGGCTACTAAACTGGTTCATGGATTGCAGGAAAGAACTTACCAGGAAAGGTTAAAGGATCTTAACATGTATAACTTGGAAGAAAGACGAGACGGGGGGGTATGATAGAAACATTTAAATACATAAAGGGAATTTACACAGTGAAGAAGAAGACTATTTAAAAGAAGAAAAACTACCACACCAAGAGGATATAGTTTTAAATTAGAGGGGCAAAGGTTTAAAAATAATATCAGGAAGTATTACTTTACTGAGAGGGTATTGGATGCATGGAATATCCTTCCAGCTGAAGTGGTAGAGGTTAACACAGTAAAGGAGTTTAAGCATGCGTGGGATAGCATAAGGCTATCCTAACTATAAGATAAGGCCAGGGACTAATGAAAGTGTTTAGACAATTGAGCAGACTATATGGGCTGAATGGTTCTTATCTGCCATCACATTCTATGTTTCTAATGACATACTGCCACCCAGTGATGTATTGGTCCTTTTAACAATATGGTAGACTGTTTTGAAAAGGTACAGAGTGAGCAGTAACTGGAATATGAGGTGTGACACCTAACAAAATAGCTCTGAGTATCAAAACACAGATTGATAACATTTTCTATATATCTACTTGTAATATATAATATGCACAGGTTCTATAAATCAGCAGTTTATATATTAGTACGAAGTACATTTTAATACCTGGGTTCAGTCACAAAACAGTGAATTGGTGTGAATTGAAAACCAAATCGCAAAATTAAGTTTAAAATGGTCCAACTGTGACTATAGTTGACTTGGAGAATTTTATTTCCAGATCAGCTATTTTAGTTCTACATTTTGCAAGTCTGTTTCCACTGCCCTATGATTCACTGTTCAGCGACTAGACCCCAGTCTGTTGAAATTAATATTGGGGAGTTTGGCTTTCACTAAACAGGAAAATATATTATGAAGTGGAAAAAAATTTGATTCTGTGATTTTTCCAGTTTGGCAAGACTGGCTTCAAATTTGTAGGCCTGCAGTCAATAGCAAATAAAACCTTGCATTGTATATAGCTTTAAATACAGCATTCCTGACAGAAAATGAAATTGTTCTCTCCTGTATTTAGAATTCTTACATCCTCAGTCCTACTCATTACATTTTACGTTGACTTATCTTATTGTGACTTTAACACATAGGGGCATATTCCCTAAATACAAGATTGTTGTAAACTAAACGGCAAAATTAAAAATGTAGTTAAAAATAGCTGTTATTGACACCATTTCACATAGAGTTATAGCTTGGCTATTTTAGTCCTAATTTAGCAGTTCAGTTTTCAAATCATCACCATATATTCCTTTGAATAAACTAATTAAACAATTCCTTGAGCTACTAGATGTGCAATGATATTTATTTTATATCCCGGAACTAAATAGCAACTCTGCTATACTGTCGAGGGCAAAACACAAGAGCATTTATTTTTTTTCAGATACAGCCTATTTGAATCAAAAACATAAGGGAAAATAATTAGGTACAGGGAACCCAGTGCCAAAATTCTCTAGGGCTTAGACATGTTTTACCTGATACGGTTCATATATCATCCACACTGGAAAATGCTACTACATACATAAGGGCATATATATACACACACACACACACACACACTCTGCATTAAAAAACTAATTTTGGAAAAAATAGCAGATTTTTTAAAACCAAATAGCTCAGCTATAATCGCAGCTTTGCTACTATAGCTTACGTTTCACAATTCAGTTTTAAATTCACTGTTTAGTGAATAAACTTAAAAGAAAATCAGGTTTGTAGATTAAAGTGTGGATTATCTGAAATACTAATTGAACAACAGGTCAAATTAGATAAACTAAAATCATAGCTGATCTGGTTAATTATTCTGCTATTTTGGCCTGTAATGAAAAAATTCACTTTGCTGACAATCCACACTTTAGTAAGTACATAATTCCATGTAAAAGTTATTCATTAAACCAGGAGAATAATCGAGAATACACATGAGAATTCTAATTTTTGTTAGAGAACATTTCCAACGTGTGGCTATTTCGACCTAACGTTAATATTCCGTTTTCAATCTACATTATTTCTCCAACTATCTTTTGCAAATGTATTCACTAAACTTGGAATCTAACAAATTGAATCTGAATGGCGTAACTGAGGTTAAAGTAGCTGTTTCAGTTATACAGGGTTATTCACTACAGTGAGAATTGTCTGGAATTCATAGTGATTTTAAAGCAAATTTCAAATTTAAGACAGAACTAGCCTAACAAAAAGCTTATGTGACTTGAGCATTCCTGCAGGTCAGCTATTTTGGTCTTAAATTTGAAATGAACTTTGAGTTCTCTTTGATTTCCAAACAATTTTTACTTTAATAAATGACCCTCATAGTCACGGAATCTGAATTTAGTGAATAACCCTCTGTTTCTAATATACACTTTTTTTTCCCACAAAAATGTAACTATATCTACCTCTAATCATACAACACCTAATTCCTACCAACCAGCTAATTAAATGTTCCAGTGTCACACCATTCATGATCATGTTGCCATTACAGCTGTATTTCAGAAGAATGCCATATACATATTTGAAACACTCCGCTTTACGATGCAGCTTAGAATTATTACACAGGAGGGAAAAGACAGATGGCAAAGGTCATAATTGTATCCGCTGTGGGAAACCAGTCCAAAATACCGCTTTCAACACCTTAACCACTATAGCAAGCCATGCTGTGATATGGAGTGTACTATTTTTATGTTATAAGAACAGAACAGCACCTCTTAAGTTACATTGTAACACACACACGCACACATACACACACACACACACACACACATATATATATATATATATATATATATATATATATACACATATACATATACATATATATATACACACACACACACACTGAAATTCCTTGCACTCAGGCTGCAAATAAACAATGTGGCCAGGTGCAATACCAGGGCTCCAACATCCAATCCAATTGTAGACGGCTGCACTCTCGGTCTTTCAATAAAAATTAACTTTTATTCCATAGTAATTAAAATCAGGATCAACATTTCAGTCCCACATAAGGACTTTCATCAGGATCATAGATATACCGGTATATATTGATGTATTTGTTAAGCGTATTGGTTGCTTAGGAAACCAAAAGGATCTCCTTTTGCAACTGGCAACTATATACAAAGCAACAATTCATAGATAATAACACAGACACGTTTAGACACACTTCTAATTGAAATGCTTTTCTTATATTTCAGTTCATGGCATCTATCAAAATTTAAGTTTATAAAGATTTAATATAAAACATAACAGGAGATATGAGATTTTATAGTTAGATATCAAAGTTAATAAGTGAATAGTGAGCTGGACAAGTATGTTATCAATAAGAATGTTAGTTCAGTTTTATACAAACTAAGATACATTTTGAAAACCATCTACCCTAATAAACACAGGACTTAAAAGTAAATTGATGCACCTGGATTGAAGCTCTGTAGCACTGGATCACATTAGCACTGTTATACTAGAAGGACATGCAATCCCAATCAATTGTGGTTTTGTATAGTTATCTGTCACCTAACTAGGAATACTTATACATGTATAGGTATGCAACATACTGCAGAGCAATAGAGTTTCTGGCTGTCCTGTCACCACAGACACCAACTGCTGGGCTGTCTAAAAATAGTGCTCAGTAAAAATCTCCATTCTCAATCACTGTCTTAGCACTTACCCAAGGGATACAATGTATCGTTTAATATATTCACAGGAATAGAAAGTTCTGCAGAACATACTGTATCTACTTCATTCTTGAAAAGTACAAAATCCTGAAATGCAGTCCTAATATACATGGGCATCATGCTGTTGGTGTGCAGGAGAATCAAAAATATTTACTAGTGTAAATAAAGCATGGGTGCCGGGTGGGTGCTTAAAGGCACAGTACACGTTTTTGCATTCTACTTACCCTCTGTGGGCATTGTGATGATAGTCTCAGTGGTTGCATGATAATCATCTTCTTCCAGAGATCCTTCACTGCTGTCATCACCTTGGACATCATACTGGTCTATCAGCTCTTCTAACGGTGGAGCTTTGGGCAAGCGATGCTTTATAGTAGCCTTGCTGATGCTGGGAGGCTGCTCCAGACGTAGTTTACTCAGGATCTGGAGTTTTATGGCTTCTAGTCTAGAAGACTTGTTGTTCTGTCTCCAGGTGCAGGCACTGCACAAGGTATCTTTGTCAGGAGCTGGATTGCTGTCATTCAAATCCACAGGGCTGAGTACTAGCAAGGTACAGAGGCAAAAAGTGCACAGACTTAATTTTATCATGTTCTCATTCAGTGACTATGTAATTATTTTATATTGGGATTTGGAGTTTTGGAGAGGTTTTTTTTTAGCTTTTGCAGTAGAATCTCTTTCAGCCCCAATGAGTTCTAGAAGAAATATGTTAAGAGAGCAGCTAGCAAATGCAATGTTAAATCATGTATTCTACATGTGTACTTTTATACTGCAACTTAAGTTACGCTTGTGTCCTCAGAACCAGCGATTGGCTGCCACACACACTCACACAATGAATCTCACTGGCAGCGAGATGGTCACGGTGAAAGAAGAGTATTTAATACAGCCCACTGGGACTTCATCATTCTGAACACATAAGCACAACTGCACTCTGTTGCTCAGGACAATTCCATTGTACTGACCTTACATGCAAAGCACAATCTGCAGGGGATCTAGGGTAACAGATATTATAGGGACTTATTTACTCAACAAGCAATGCTGGTGAATAGAAAACTGAATAAAAAAAAAACCTTAGAAAGAAAAAAAAAATTCTATCTATCTATCAGGGGTGCCCAAAAAGTAGAATCCCAGATGTTTTAGAACTACAGCTTCAATTATGTTTCTTTGACATTGTAAAAACATTCCAAAGGCATGCAAAGCAGCATGGGAGTTGTAGTTCCACAACATCTGGGAATCTACGTTTTGGGCACCCAAGATATATATAAAATAATATATATAAATAATATATGAGCTGGAAAGATTCTCCAAGTCAGCTATAGTTAAAGCAAATGTTGGAGTAAATGTTTTCACACTTTTTTCACAACACTATAATTTGAAGGGTTATTCACTAAATATTGAACTGTAGCAAAATGAAAATCAAATGGCAAACATAGCTGGGCTAGGAGGATCTACATTGTATAGGGGTTTATCATCTAAACAAAAAATGAACAGTGGATGGAAAACTGAATTGCAGAATTTTAAGTAAAAATAATATATACATCTGATTTGGGGGAAATAAACACTATCAACAGCTATAGTCACAGCTTGTCTATTGTAGAGTAATGTGTGCCACTCACAGGGATATTTACTAAAGTGAGAATTGGGGATTCAAAAACAATTCAAAGAGACTTTTGTATTTAAGTCCAAAATATATGTTTGGAAACATTCTCCTGGTCAGCAATGCTTCCAATACAGCTCTTTTTGTCTAAAATGTAAAATTAAATTTGACAGCAGATGGTGAGGAGCAGTTTTTATTTCACTCATTGCAAGGCTTGGAGGAAGTAATCCCAGATCACTTCCTTTCATGCTTGTGGAGGGGAATACATACTGGAGGAGAGCAGCTCGCAGCAGCCACCAAAGCCCCCGCCCTTAACCTGTACTTCAAGTTATTTAATGTGCATAGGGATTTGGGATAGTGCGCAAGTACTTGATTTTATTGTATATATTGGGGCTGTATTATTGTCACTGCTGCCGTCAGAGGCGTAACTAGAATCCGCCTGGCCCTGGTGCAAAAATTTCCCTGAGACCCTCCTCCATGATGTCTCATTCACTCACCATCGCCCCTCATTTATCTCATTCCCTCGACCCCAAAGCCCCTCCATGTGTCTCATTTCCCCTCCCCTCAAACCCAACCATGTTTCCCATTTCCCCTCCCCTCAAACCCAACCATGTTTCCCATACTCTCCTCCTTCCGAGCCCCCTCCATGTGTCCCATTTCTCCCACTCCCTGTTTCCCATTCCTACCTCTCCCACCCCTTCCCCTCCAGCTGTCCAATTTCTCCCTCTCTCCCCCCTCCCCTTCCTGTGTCTCATATTCTCCATCTCTCCCCCTCCCCCCTGTCCCATTCCTACTTCTCCCCCCCCTTATGTGTCCCATTGTTCCCTGTCTCTTCACTCCCCTCCAGGTGTCCCATTTCTCCATCTGTCTCCCCTCTCCTCGCGGTGTCCTATTCCTACCTCTCCATCTCCCCTCCATGTGTTCCACTGTTATCTCTCTCCTCCCTCCCCTCCCCGTGTCCCATTGTTACCTTTCCTCCCCTCCCCGTGTCCCATTCCTACCTTTCCTCCCCTCCACGTGTCCCATTCCTACCTTTCCTCCCCTCCACGTGTCCCATTCCTACCTCTCTCTCTCTCTCTCTTCCAGGACCAGAATTTCTCTGCCGTGGTTCCTGGCCTGACAGGAAGTGCTTTGTCAGTGAGCACTTCTGTCAGACCATTCAGCCATGCTACAAACAGGCAGGAGGGGAGCAGCACAGCACAGCTATCCCCTCCTGCCAGCATCGGGAACTGGGGACCCGGGGCGGTGCGGATGTGCACCAGCCTATAAGTTATCCAGGCAGCCCGCAGTCACACTGTCTGCCGTACAAGAGTAGTGGGAGTTTGAGCGCCGGACTTAATTCTGTATATTTGCATTTGCTTTTGTATTACACAGCAATGTTACAGTGCTACCGCCCACTCCATGTGTTCCCTATTAAGGGTTAGTAAGTATGAAAGAAGCCAGGTGAATTGTTAGCGTAGGATTTAACATGGCATGTGAGCTAACACTTAAATGGCCATGTATAGAAAACACATATACTTAATGCCCAGGTAAGTGAATGCTCATCATAACATGCTCTCGGTACCACCTAAAGGCGGGATGGGGGTATTAATTTAGCCAAACAACAAACCACAAATTGGTATGCAATACTAATTAAATTCGTGCACAATTACCTTACAATATAGATCATGCAAAAAAAAAAAAAAACCAACAAATAAAGTGCATAAGTCAGCTAATTATTCATACAATAATGGTACATAAATTAAATAAGTGCAAAAAATCACCCCCGGACGGTTTCATGTGAGGGCAGGTAGCTTATTGGAATCTGCCTTCAGTGTTGCACAACTTTTATTTCCTGAAGTATAATAAAGAATTTAAACCAACTGGTTGTGAATCTGCTATTGGATCCTGCGTTCACAAGGGGTTGATACACCCTGAGCCCTTCAATTTGGAGTGGTGCTACAACCACTCCATGCTTTCCCTTGAGATCATCGAATGGATAATGTGCAAGTATATTAGTTATGTTTGTTACCTGCTTTTTCCACTTAGTTAATCTACCATCATTGTATTAATAATTAGTGGTCACATCTGCACTTTAATTGGTTTTTATTTGAATGATATTGCACTGTTTTAATTTATATTGCACACCAATTTGGTGGTTGATTAATTGGTTATTAATGGCAAGAGATATATTGCTGGATAATTGTATTAATGTATGGGTTGTTTATTGGGGATCTGTTTATCAGTGTTTTTTTGTTTCTGCATGTATTACTTACAGTTAGATAATTGTATAGTTACTCTTGAACTTTAAAATTTTTTTTATTTTATTCATTCTTTGGTGATATTGAAAGCACTCAAGCTGAAGGGTTTTCATGCAATCTAACTGTGCACTAAATAAACCTTAAAACTAGGGACCAATACTAAATCAGACTTAGTAAGGCCGCAGTAAGTGAAGAAAGGCAGTCTTGTTAGATGAGTCAGGTAGAGGTCGCAGCATAGAAGACACGTGCGGACTGTCCAGAGGTGAACGTGATTGTATTCTCCGGGTTCCATCGGTGTGTTGCGCCCCCCTGTGGCCCAGCATATATCAGAGAGTCCTGAGAGAGGTTCAGTGTTGCCAACCGGGCCGACGCCTATTGAAGGTCATGGATCATGTGTTTGTCTTCGTCCTATAGGACCACCAGTGTGCTTGTTAATCGCTAGTGGTATTGTATGTCTTGCTTTCTAAGGAGGAATGTGAATGGCAGAAGTGAACTTCTCCATGCCAGGGTTTCTCCTGAGAGGTCCGCATAAAAGGTGGGTTTCATTTCTTCAAAATTATGTGGCGCGTGCTCCCTAATGGCAGCCAGAACTGAAGCCTTAGCACTGCCACTATGGAAATTAACCACCAGGACCCTGGGTACAGCGGCTGGTGCCCTAGACAACTTACGGTAGGTACACGGCAGGATATGTCCAGCCCCACTGTTTTGCTCTGTCTTGGGGAGAGTAGTGCCACTAGTAGGCGCCTAAGGAGATGCCGGATTTCCACAGCAGGGATGTTGTAAGGGTTAATATGAGACTGACTAAAATTCCAACACTGAAAGAGTTAATGTGAAACTGGCTATCATTCCGGTGTTGAAAGGATTAATGTACAAATCTGCCTTCTAGTTCTCTGTATGCCCCTACTGCCATTTCTTGTTTTTGATTAATGTACGTTGCAAGGACATTACATGCGTAGTTTTGCACCTGACCATGCCACTACGTCACATATATAGTCTTGGCACACGACCATCTTTGTATTATCTTTTTCTAAGAACCCCTACCATTGTACCCTCCTATTCTAAGAAGATCCCACATAGTAATGCCCCCTAGATACGTTTTACATAAATGATTTAATACGCTATATGCATGAGCTTGTTCATGACATTACTTAATAGCTGTCAATATTTTATTTGTAATTAATGATACTCCCCCTAGACTCCTTCATTGTGTGTTGTTACAAAACCTTGTTCTCTTTAATAAACAGACATTTTCCTGAACTGACACCCTTGTAAGTCCTTCAATGGAGTGTCTCGAAGTACTTAAAAAAGGTGTGGCAGTATTCGCCTGAGCGGCATCCGGACCCAAAGGTGTTGGCGCCAGAGGTTACTTAGCTGGTATATCATCCACCTCTGCCTCAGGTGACAGGTCATCTGAAAATTTGGACAAGGCCTTTGGATAGGCGCCATGCGCCTGCCGCAGTAATCCCCAGTATTTAAGTCCATTTGCGGCTTATCCAGTTTTTACTTTTTTTTTTATATTTTATTGAATAATTTGTTTACAATAATTAAAGCGACACTGTCATGCCGAACTTACCTTTCCCCAATCGATTCCTCTTCTCTCCCTCTCTCAGGATCTGTTCTTCATTTCTTCATGTTTTCTTCATGTTTCTCTAGTTTTCTTTAAAAATTAAGACAAAGTAGGGACTATTTCTCTTATGGAGGCTTCCATTGCCATGGCCAGCGGTGACCAGCGGAGGAGCAAAGTGTGCTTCATTTCCAGTGGTCAGAGCGATTTTTCCACAATCCTTAGCTTTCCTTCCTGTTCCCACGATGCTTCCTGTCAGTATTGCCGAACATCCTGTCACTTAGACAGAATGCCGGCAAAACTGCTGAATTGCGTCCTAACAGAACGAAAACAGTTTCTCCATTCGTGTTAGATTGCAATTCGGGAGTTTGTTAGGATCGCAATTTCATTCGAATGAATGAAACTTCGATCCTATTCATTGCGGCGGCTGCATCTTGCAGCTGCTTAGTAGATAACTCCCTAATTCCCACAGTATTAGGGAGCTATCAAAAGGCTCAAAGACTTAAATTGGTCTTTAAGCCACATTTACTAATACTAAGTAAAGATTACTTAGTATTAGTAAATTCTGCCCCTACTCGCTATACCGCGACTAGGGGCATGTCTAGTAAACAGTGAAAAAACAGTGAAAAAAAACCACACAAAATAAACTATTGCCCCCTCCACCCCTTAACGGCGGGTGGGGGCCCTAAAGTAAAATAAGGGGGGGGACCTATTGTCCTCCCCCCGGCCCCCACCCTTGCATGGCGGGTGGGGACCCTAAATAACAATGGGGGGACCTACTGTCCTCCCCCTGAGCCCCCACCCCTGAGCAGTGGGTGGGGGCCATAAAGATAATGAGGACCTACTGTCCTCCCCCCTGGCCCCCACCCCTGCATGGTGGGTGGGGGCCATAAATCACAATGGGGGGGACCTACTGTCCTCCCCGCCCCCACCTGCCGCTCATAAAGATACTGAGGGGGGACCTACTGTTCTCCCCACGGGCGGCAGGTGGGGGCCATAAAGATAATGGGGGGACCTACTGTCCTCCCCCCGCCCCAACCCCATGGCCGCGGGTGGGGGCCCTAAATAAAAATGTGGGGGGGACCTACTGTCCTCACCCCCGGCCCCCACCTCTGAGCGGCGGGTGGGGGCCCTAAATGAAAATCCCCCCCCCAATCATGGTGACTAGGGGTACCCAAGCCCCTAGTCACCCCCCACCCAAATAAAAAGTTACCCTCTACCTACCCCCCTCACCCTAAAAATAGTGAGGGGGGAATAAAATAACTAACCTGTAAAAAAAAAATTAAATTTACCATTTGACGTCTTCTTTTTTCTAAAATCTTAATTTTTCAGCCCCAGAAAAGGCCAAACAAAAAACCATCATACCCATCGAACTTAAAATAAAAAAACCCGAGCGCCCAAAAAAAAAAACCAGACGAAAAAGAAAAAAAACGACGCAAAAAAATAAGTAATCCATCTTCACCCATGGAGGGCTCCGCACAGACTGAGCTCTGCAGGGCGGGGGAAGGCTTATAAAGCCTTGCCCCGCCCTGCAATTAGGCTAAGAACCAGGGCCGAACTGGGGATTCCAAAGCCGCCCTGGAAAAAAAATAAATCTATGCCAGCCCCATAAGTCATTGCGCCATATATTGTCGCATGTATTATGTAAGGCTATGTCTTGCCACCCTAGATGATATATATATTGCTTTTGTCATTACATGACACAGACACACACACACACACACCGTGACACAGACACACATTACATGACACAGACACACACACAGACATGGGGAGCTCTGATGGCGGCCACATGGGGGAGCTGGCTCTTCTTGCGGCCACAGAGGAAGCTCTTCTGGTGACCGCAGGGGGAGCTGGCTGTTCTGTCTCTGCTCTCCCGCCCCAGCGCACTGTTTAATGAGACCGGGGCCGGAATATGACGTCATACTCCGGCCCCGGACTCATTAAGCAGTGCGCTGGGGCGGGGGAGCAGAGACAGAACAGCCAGCTCCCCCTGCGGTCACCAGAAGAGCTCCCTCTGAGGCCACAGGTCACCGAGCTGCCTACCTGGCCCCAGGTGCTGACGGCCCACCGGGAAATTTCCTGGTATCCCGGTGGGCCAGTCCGGCCCTGCTAAGAACACTCTGATTGGTTGGTTTAAGCCAATCGGAGTACTCTTTGTCATTTTACACCACATTCTTATTTAGGGCCCCACCTGCCGTTCAGTAGGTCTCCCCCCCCCCCACATTCTTATTTAGGACCCCCACCCACCGCTCAGGGGTGGGGGCCGGGGGGAGGACAGTAAGTGTGTCCCCCCACATTCTTATTTAGGGCCTCCACCCGCCCCACACAGGGGTGGGGGCCGGATAGTAGGGTTGTTTTTTTTAAACAGTGAGCAACCACAGGCTATACCGCAAGTAGGGGCATTCGGGATATTTGAATCTCCCTTATGCTATTATGGGGGTCATATCGACCCCCATAGAGTGAGGGTGGACATGGGGGATTAGGAAGTGGTGGGGAGCACTGCTCCCTGTCACTTCTATCTTTACATATTACAAGGAAGGAGGTAGCTCCCTCCTTGTAATAAACTGAACAAACAAACTAACACTGATAGTCAGTGTGACAGAACCATCGGTCTATGGATTACTTTTATTTTCCCTCCATTCGTCTGTTTGTTCGGCTATTTCCTTGTCTGTACGGTCCTCCTGTTATTCCCTTGTTTCTACCGAACAAACTACCGAAAGACCAGCCACCCAGCAGGGAAGTGTGCTGCTTGTTGACCTCTTGGCCCCATCAGAATGTTGAGGTTAACCACAGACACTTTAAAATATCAAGCGGAGACCGGGTGGTCGTCGTTCGTATGCCGACCACGAGGCAGCGGCCATCTTGACTATACGAATGATCAGCGGTGTTCGTCATTGAGTTCATGGAACTAAACATTGATAATATTTCTCCCGAACACCGCTGAAGCTGCCAACCTCCCTTCTTCTGACTTCCAACATACGAACACCGTTCCGTTCGGCGCTTTCTCCACGAATGGACTTACCACAGATAGCCATCTTAAGGAGCTCTTCGTATACCGAAAGACAATGTGAAAGACTTTGGCTCCATGGCGATTGAACTGTGGGTATAGGATCTGAGCGCCATTCGGTAATAATGTGCGCTCAGATCTAAGCTATCTGGGGATACGTTAATTGCATATAATCCATTCGGTAGTTTTCCTATTTTTATGTCTTTTTATTATCCCATGTAAAATGGCGTTTTGCCTCTATCCTGGGAGATAATTGGATTACTTCTCTCTATTCTGGGGATAATTGGGGAGGGTCTACCTGGTGTAAAGGGGAGTATTTATAGCCAAAGTGTGCTCATTGGCTACTGTATCACTTTTGTCCCAGTCTTCCATCTGGTCCCCTCGGGGAGTGTCCACCAGATGGGAGACCTGCATAAATACCGGGCAGGTAGCCCACATTAAAGCCAGATTCCTGTTTTACCCTCAATATGGAGCCTTGTCTCGCACTTGGGGAATTGCTACTGTGGATTATTCATTTACCTGTTCCAGGAGAGAAGGATTTCGTATGTTTCCAGTTCGAGTGTTTGTGAGTTGCTGCTCCCTTTGAAAGGTGAATCTCCCAAACGGTATTAACCCTTACTACACCGGGTTATACCGTAACATTCAGTGTTTGTTTGTTCATCTGACAATGCTATTCATTCGTCTTTCTGACGAACGAATGGATGAAATTCCCGTTCGCATGCCCAAGTGTTTCACTAGGCATGTGAGGGAATCTCAGCGCTGTCTAGTGTGGGTAGATGACGTGTCCCACAGGGACTTCATCTACCCACACAAAGATGGCGGCGCCCTGAATATAGATCGGGGCAGAAAATAAAGAGTCAGTTAGATGTATTGGAGTCGGGAAGGGGGTTAAAAAAAATAATAAAAAAAATAAGTGATTCAGCCATGAAAGTGCAACTTTAATTAACAAACAGAGACAATTATCCATTGTCCCTGCATTTCATTTATCTAAACATAATATTAGTGCGTGTATCCTATAACATTTAACAATACATACAACATAAAACAAAGACAAATTGTTAACAGTACTAATTTCAATTAACAAATTTGTGTGTTCCCTTTTACATTATTCTGAGTCGGGATATTCCCTATGACGGGAGCTGGCCAAACAAAGGAGGCATTCAGACTCCGTCTATAGTTGAAAGATCAAGGATCTTAATCCATTTGTCCCAAATTGTGTATCTATGAGGATTAATACAAAATTGAGAGGTAATGCCTCTTTCCATTTTACATTGGAATCTGATGGCTTTCTTAACGTGGGGCCAGGTATCTATTGTTGTCTTTTTCCAATTTCTAGCTATAGATATTTTGAAAGCCATCAATGCATGTATCAAAAAAATTTCTTCTCTTTTGATATTTGGGGTAATTTTAGATGTAACAACATTGTTTCAGGGGTCCAGAGGTATGTAATACCCAATAGTGTGTTAATTTCTAGTAAAATTCAGTCCCAAGCTCTCCTAATCGGGGTGCAATTCCACCACATGTGTATCTCATCTGCCCCTTCAACACTTCTGAGTATCAGGATTAGAGAATTTAACTAATTTGGCAGGGGTCAAGTACCACCTATTCAACAGTTTATACTGTGCCTCCATTATATCTAAACAGTGAGCCGAAGAGTATATTGATTGAAAAGCTGCATACCACTCTTTCATATCGATTTTAATATGTAAGTCCTTTTCCCATCTGTGCTTAGCAGGGGGGAGAATAGCAATTTTTATCATTATTATAATACCTACGCATTTAGTTAGTAACTTTGCAGATTTGTCATTTTTAATTAACTCATTTAATTTGGAAGCTGAAGATGTCAAATTCAGATAATATATGTAGCTATATAAAAAAAACTTTTTATTCTGATAAAAGGTAAAATTCTGTGTTGCAGAGAGAGATACATTCCGTAAGTCAGCAAAGGACATTATTTTTGTCTCTTTAACCCCTTCCCGACCGCTGACGTATCAGGTACGTCCCACAAAAAACGGTCCTTAAGTACCGCGGACGTACCTGATACGTCCTGGGGTAATTGGAGCTCTGGAAGCGATCATGATTGCTTCCAGCAGCTCTAATGGTATTGCAGCGATGCCTCAATGTTGAGGCATTGCTGCAATATCGGCTCACTGCCGGGGGCCACTGGAGACTGGCAGTGAGACAGAGTGTTACGCTACTTGGATGAATTTGGATTGGAACTCAACTGCAGCTTGTAAAACTCCCTAATTTCAATTGTGGAGAAATGGAGAATCTTTAAAGTATCAATAATGTAGCTTTAAGAAAAGAGAGAATCGCTGGTAACTTGATTCAAACAAAGTTTTAATAAGTGTTAAACTTAAATGAATTGCATTTAGGCAATAATCCAATAAGAAGAAGTGCAAGTAATCAAAAACACAAAGTTCATTATTAAGTATTTCCTCAGAGATGCATTAAGTAACATTCTTTAATTTCATGAGAATAATCTTCAATAGAAACAATAAGCAAGTAGCTAAGAATATTTGCAAAGCAAGAACAGTTCATAGTAAATAAGCATGATGGGAGTTGTCCTCCATATAATTAGTAGCTTGAAGCATGGAGTGTCTTTGCAAAGCAAGAAACAGTTCATAGTGATTAAACTTGATGGGAGTTGTCCTCCATATAATTAGTAGCTTGAAGCAATGAAGATTTGAATAAGCAAGCATTAGTTCATTAATAAATTATATTGTAGACAAATAGCTGAAAGTTATACTTAAGGTTAATATGTGTAGTCCTCCAATAGTTCAGAGATATGGTCCACTTGTAAAGTAGTGAGTTTCTGTTCTCCAGTAATCCTCTATGGCATGCAGCAATCCTTGCATTGGCTCAAAGGCTGGAACGGCTTGTCTGAGCTTGTGGAGAGATAAGTCTGGTGGAAGTAGCTCCCAGTAGCTGAGCCTGTAGAGCCCGCGGTCTCGCGGAGGCAGCTCACACACAATCACCAAGCCCCCTCGCTCTGGCCCAGTCTCCCTAAATACTGTCAGAGCTGTGTCAGAGTGTTACTCCATGACACAGAGCATCGGAAGCCTTCAGGCAGGCTTCCGATTCTCTGCCTGTACCGGGTGCCTCGAGGGGTCAAGGCACTCAGTAAATAGTAAAATAAATAAATAAATAAATAAATAAAAAAATTAATTAAATAAAAAAAAACGAACCCCTACCCACCCACCCACCCTCATATACTTACCGATCGTTGCGTTCCCCTGCCAGCGATCGGTCGTCTTCTTTGGGGGGACTCTCTGGACTGAGCCCAGAGAGTCCCCCCTCTGCAAAAAAGGACCCCCTGGGGCCATGTGACCGCTCACCATAGGCAGGGCCGGCGCTTCCTATAAGGCGAACTAGGCAGCCGCCTAGGGCGCCATATAGGAGGGGGCGCCCTGCGCCCCCATCGCCGGCCCTTTAAATGCCACAGCCGCCTGAGTGCTAGAGCGCTCAGGCGGCTGTGGCATTTAAAGGGAGAGGAGAAGATGATTGATGGGAGGGGAGGGGAGATAATTGATGGGAGGGGGAGGAGATAATTGATGGGGGGGAGATGATTGATGTGAGGGAGGGGAGGAGATAATTGATGGGGGGAGGATAATTGATGGGAGGGAGATGATGGGAGGGAGGGGAGATGGATGATGGGGGTAGATGATGGGAGGGAGGGGGGAGAGATGATTGATGGGAGGGGTGGGAGATGATTGATGGGAGGGGTGGGAGATGATTGATGGGAGGGAGATGATTGATGGGAGGGGTGGGAGATGATTGATGGGAGGGAGGGGGTTACATTTATTGAAACTCCACTTTAGCCAGCTCAAACTTGAAGGGCAATTTCTAAACTGTGACTGTGCCTTCATTTTTAATACTTCAGAGACATACTATGCATTAAAATGTAGGTATGGGTCTTGTGATTCTCACAATATAAAGCTCTTCACTGTAGGATGTATAGTTTTTAAAATACGACCATTTGAAGATGGCAACCGCCAAAATACTCTGACCTGTGCCAGGCTGGAGCAGCAAGTGATGACATAGACAGGGCCTTTTGTACACCCGCTAATGTTTTTATAAATGTATGTTTTTTTTTATTTTTTATAATTCTTTATTTTTGTAGTGCATACGTTTAGTACAGTTGCGCATGGGGTACCCCAAAGGCAATTCACCAGTGCATTGTCAACGTTTAAACAAAGAGGTACATGTGTAGTCTAGCACATTTTTATAACATTAAAGTATATTATGAACATTAACGATTTTCAATGTTTAGGCATATACATAACATAGCGTGACCTCGCTTCACTTCTAATCATGAAATTAAGATGCTGTGACAAGAGCTATGTTAAAGTTAAGTAAATAACCACTGGGGTTTGCGGTGTACAAGAGTAACTTCACTTGAGTATGTGAAAATATGGCAGGGGGCCTTATTCTTCATGGGGTACAGCAAGGATTAGCCGATCACCGTCTGGGCGTATTATTGTAGTGGCTAGGTGTGCTCTAGACGAAGATAAAGAAAGAAATGAAAAATAAATGAAAAGTCAGTGTGAACCCCTTCAGGCCTGTGCTAGCGTGGCCATGGCGTGATCTGGTCACATGGAGCGCCACCCGGAATTGCTGGGCTTGGCTCTCGTGGGGTTGTGCAGAGAATGGTTCAGCCAATGCCTAGTGTTGGGAAGTCCAGGTCAGTGCCAATATGAGTCCATGCTTTGGGGTCTCCGGGTGTGATGTCTCCATACCGGGAGTCAGCTCCAGTGGTGCCTTGAGGGGGGAGCAGTCGCTCCAACCTTTGTTTTGTGGCGTCGCCCACAGGAATCCGGATCATGCTGCACTGCATAGTATTGGTCGGGTCTGGAGGGTTCCCTGCGTGTGCCTTTTGTGGCATGGTCGTGGGTTTATGTGGTGGAGAGCAGTGGAGTGTTCTTGCGAGGCCCAGCGCCCCTCCCCGCCTTGGAGACCGCCAGTACCTGCATTGCCTGATGGTCGCTTTGGAGGCTCTGGGTGGGCGCCTGTACTGGCTGCGTCGCGCTGCTGGTCGGATCCATGCGGCAACCATTAGTTCTGCTTGGCGGTAGGTAGCCCCTCGGCTGTGCAGCGCCTCCCAGAATGTGTTGCATAGCCAGTCGAAAGTCCCTTTTGGCGGTGTGGGTGGCTCATTATGTGCTCCCCTCTCATGGTGTCTGCACTGGGCCGCCATATTGGAGGTATCTTGGTGGCCTGTTGCCCTTGCATAGCGTGAGGTGAACTCTTCCGTTTTTCGTTGCTTCCAGTGGGGACCGGGATATCCCCCGCCGGTCCATAGGAGCTGTATGAGCGTTGCTCGGGGCACCCGGTGCGGTCCGCCTCCCCCCGGCTCCAGCCCCAGTAGGCCTTAGGCCGATCTCCGCTTTCCCGGCTCCGACAGGTCCCGGGGTTGTAGCCATCGATTCAGCGGTGCACCCCCGACGTGTGTGGTGCACCTTCAAAGGACCTTGGGCCATATAGCCTCCGCTTTTCCCCATTTGCGGCCCGTTTGTCGGGAGCTCGTGGCAGGCACGTCTGCACGGCTCAGTGTCCAGGCTCCGCCCCCCATAAATGTATGTTTTAATGTAACTGTGAAGCACTTTGGGCAACAACGTTGCAATTAAATGTGCTATATAAATAAATAATAAGTTACTCCGCCCACTCCAGTTGTAGACTACTGGTGGAGGCAAGAACAATTCACACAAATTCCCCAGAAATTGTAGCTTTTCTAGTTCTTATACTTATTATAGCCAAATTTACCACCCTAACTACTCCCACAGTTTTTACACTACATAGACAGTAATATACCGAAATGTGCGGATTGTTCCCGATTGGATTGCTTTTACTTTGTGGAACGATTCGCCGAATGGTTCACGGAATATCGTCGTTCTTGTGGCAAAATTGGTCCCATAGGAATGAATGGCGGAATGTTCAAAACTAGAGTGGGAGCTGACAAAAGCTAGAATGTGAGCTGAAAAAGCAGGACATGATTTCTAAACTGCCACCACTCTCTCATTTTCAAGCCCACCTACACAAATCTTATATCAAAACGTTCAGCTATCCCTGCTGCCACTAAAAATATCCACGGCTAAGCCATAGTCCTGATAGTTTTCACAATACGACCATTTGTTTGCAACTCACGCTGTCCATTGACATTCATTGAAACTTCACTCTAACCACCTCAAATTTGAAGGGCAATTTCTCAACTGTGACTGTGCTTTAATTTTTAATATTTCAGAGACATACTATGCATCAAAATGTAGGTCTGGGTCTTGTGATTCTCACAATATAAAACTATTTGCTGTAGGATTTATAGTTTTTAAAACTACAACCGTTTGAAGATGGCAACTGCCAGTGAAGTGAGCAATTTGGAGCAGTTTGTTTTTAACCGCTCTTCTCTGCCCTATTTGAAATCTAATTTTGAATTCGTGACAGATTGGCCGGCTTCTGGTTAAAGGTTTGAACGGCAGAATGTTCAAAACTAGAGTGTGAGCTGACAAAAGCTAGAGTGTGAGTTGAAAAATCATGTATGTACGTAGTGGGGAATTTTCCGATGCTACCTTTTTTAACCCCATTAAACCCTCCTAATAACGACAGACAACTTAGTATGGATGAAACAGGCCACAGCATTTATTATAACATAAATAAATACTGCATAACACATCCATAACTTTATTTATTCAAAATCTTCTTTCTGTAACCAAAATTGTTAAACATAAATAAGCATAAATTAATATATATATAACACAACACACAGTGTTAGACAGTAACCCAGCCGTCCTTACCAATAAACATACCGTGGTTCCTAATCACCACTTCCTCTCACCTCCACCCTCGTCATAAATCATATCATTCCAATGCCCGACATCAGCCGACCTTATCCACGCTCAATGGGCACGATACCTCAGGCAACCTAAAGTTAACCGTTTAAAGCAGGGGAGGTTGAGACTTGCCAATTTATTAATTCACTCCAACCATAAAACATAACCCCACAAACTTAATTGGCAAGGACATACCCCCGCCACCAGCCCCGCTGTTTTACCCCCTAAAAATCAGTGGGACACCCCACCAAAACCACGCATGGCCTATTCCACCGCATCCTGCAGGGTGAGATTGAAATGGTGAGGTGAACACCATCCGCCCTAAAAAAATTGTCTGCCTCACGTTCAAAAACCCTGTGGCGGACCGGGATCCCCCGAACCCCTAAAACAAACTGGGAAACCCGTATGTTTAACATGCGGCGGCACCGCTCCATAGCACTCTGGCTCTGGGCACCCCGCCAGTAGTTACGTGCAAAGACCTCAGACCATACCAACCACACATTGGGGAACAAAACTAAAATGTGGGCTAAATCCCGCTTGACAGCCGAAATCAAGTCCAAAATGTGAACGGAACCCAGGTCATTCCCCCCCAAGATGGATCACCAGGACACTCGGTACCCCCAGGAGACAGGACAGCTGCACCAACTCCGGGAGTAGCCGAACCCACCTCATACCTCTCGAACCAAGCCATCTGACCTCGGCGTCGGAAGGCGTGAAACCCAACCGCTCGCCTCCAGGCCGATTCGCAGCACGCTGCCCAGCCCAGTAGACATGAGTGTCCGATGATCCAGATCCTGAGGGGGACCGAATCTGCGGAAAGAAATTATGTCAATAGACCAGCCGGACGAATATAAGAAACATGGCGCCTCGAATCCCACCTCCCAATCCTCTGCACCACCTGCGCTGGCATGCCAAGCCTCGAGGCCTCAGTGGCCGCCCCAATACGAAAAGAATGCCCCCCGAACTACTTGCTGTCCAAACCCAGGGATTCCAAACCCAAACGAAACACCCTGAGAAACTGGAAATGGGAAAGAAAGCTAGGGGCAACACAGGATAGGGGCGCAAGGTACAATACTCCCTGAAGGACAAAACGCCAGAGCCCGGCACCGCCCTCAGTCTAACTCATTTACCTCTCCCCAAGACATCCATCTTTGAGCGGCGAATCTTGAAAGCGATCTGCACCACAGAGCAAGAAACGTCCCCGAATAGCACCCTCCCTACCTGCCGCCAACTGAGGCACACCAGCTCCCCAATCTGCATGGCCCCAAAGAACGCCAGGGAGAAAGCCAAGCGAAAGAGCCAAGACTCGAATTCCGAATGGCAAACCCCGGGCAACGCATCACTCAGCGTAAGAAGGAGAGAGCCCGAGACAGGCCGCCTCGAGTCCCGGAAAGACACCCTTCCCTCGCTTCAAACCTTTTAGCGCCTGGCTGTTCACAACCCCGCAACTTGAACAGCAAGCTTAGCCCTGCCAAGCGTGCAGCAATGAGGGGGACAACCCCACAGCGTCCCAGTCACCCAGGAGGAGCACCAGCCGCTGCAGGCGAGCAGCAGAGTCCCGGAAGCCCCCATGGAACAGTTCCCACCTGTCCCATGCCCTCCTCACCTGGTTATAGCAGGTCCATGTGGCAGCTGCCACTGATCCCCGGACCAACTCCATCAGTCTGCCAGACCCAACGACCACATCCCCGGAGGGCATCGGACACCCTCCAAGTCTGCTGACACCCTCCAAGTCTGCTTGCGGGGCTACATCCCGAAACACGTCTCACTGTGAACGAGAGAGAGCGTCGGCCATTACATTGCAAACCCCCGGGATGTCCACAACCCTACAAGACACATGCTCCAAACAGCGAAGAAACAAGTGCCGTAACAAGTGTACCATGGTGGGAAGGAGGCGGTCAGCTGGTTAACAGCCTGCACCACCCCCAAATTGTCGCAATGGAAAACCACCCATCTGTCCTTCAGCAGGGCGCCTCACACCTCCAAAGCCACCAGAATAGGCAAGAGCTCCAGAAAAGCCAAGTTCAGAGTTAGCTCTGTCATATGCCAGGCCTCCAGCCACGAGTCCGCACACCACTTTGAGCCCAGAATGGCCCCAAACCCCACCGAGCCAGTCGCATCGGTAAACAAGTGGCGGTCCGCATTAGAGACCTCCGGGGCTTGCCAATATGACCTCCCATTAGACGAAGCCAGAAAGGAATCCCAGATGGCCAAATCAGCCCGCAAAGGTCGTGTGAGCCGGATGAAGTGCTGAGGGCGAACGACCCCAGACGTCGCCGCCGCCAAGCGCCTGTTAAAGATATGCCCCATGGGCAAAATCCGACAGGCAAAATTTAACTTCCCCAGCAGAGACTGCCGGCAGCTCAGCTGGATCTTCCGCCGCCCCATGGCCCGTGACACCACTTAGCGCAGGTCCAGGACCTTCTCCTGGGGCAACCGACATTCCCCAGCCACCGAATCAATTTCGATGCCCAAGAAACTAAGGCACGTGACCGGACCCACCATTTTGTCGTGGGCCAGCAGAACCCCGAACCGTTGGAACACGTCCCCACGGACTCTCAGCAGTTTGGCACAGATGTGCGACTCTGCAGGCCCTACACTCAAGAAATCATCCAAGTAATGCAGAAGGGAAGCGCCCCCGGTCTCCCTTCGCATGACCCAGTCTAGAAAAGAGCTAAAGCACTCAAAATAAAAAGAGGGCAACCCATAGACAGGCACATATCCACAAAGAACTGTCCTTCGAAAGTACAGCCCAGCAGATGGTGGTATTCCGGATGCACCGGGAGCAGCCGAAATGCGGATGCCACATCCGCCTTCGCAAGCAACGCCCCAGGGCCAGCGGCCCATCCCATGTGCACCGCCGCATCTAAGAATGCGTAGGAAACCCTGCAAAGCTCCGAGATGTCATCGTTCACCACCTCCCCCCCCCCCCACGAGGGTACGATAAGTGATGAATCAGGCGATACTTATCGGGCACCTTCTTGGGCACGACGCCCAACGGAGAAACCCGCAAATTAGGCAAGAGTGGGGAGGAAAATGGGCCAGCCATCCAGACCAGGGAGACCTCCTTACCCAGTTTATCCCGTACCACCTGCGGGTAATCCCGTCCGGACTTAAGGTTCCGAACAGAGTGCCGTGGAGAGCGCTCCGAGAAAGGGATCCAAAACCCATTCAACAGGAGCCGTGCCGCAGCCCAGTTCCTATAAAGGTAGAGCCACAGACGCATTGCGTTTACGAGCACCGGGGTCGTCGATCTTAGGCCCCATATCCCCCCTTTCGCCCGTTTTGCCTCGCTTGAAAAAACGAGAGGCAGAATGCGCTCCCTCGCACCAGAGCGTTTGTGCTTGCACCGGCACGAGGAACCCCACTTGCAGTGGCTGTCGTTGAATTTCCAACAACAACCCAGCCTCTGAGTGAGGGCCGATGGGGACGCGGAGGAGCCCCCACTGGCCCCCCAAGAAAGGACGAAAAGGCACCTTGGTGTGGGGCTGGACGGGTCATAATGGCAAGCCAGAGGCCAATGTCCATCTGATCCCATGACAGCGATGGGCGTACCGCCAATCGTTGACAAAACTGTTCGTCGTACCTCCACCACCCCAGCCCCCCATAAGTCCTGCAGGCATTCCAAATCGTGTCCTGATACCAGAACCAGGCCGAGCACTTGTGTGGAGACTTCTCACCCACTACACTGGCCAGAATAGAGAAGGCCCAACCCAATTCCCAAAATTTTTGGGAATCTTTTGGTAACAAAATTTCTCCTTATCCGACTCCTCGCTGTCTTTCTCCGCCACAGGAGGGGCATCCTCCAGCGTCAGGAGAGAGAAAATCTCAACGAACTCCCCCTCCAAATCTTGTCCCTTGTTTCAAGGGGAGACCTAGAGGGCTCGACCAGCACATATATGCTGCGCCACGGGCCACATCCGCAACCCCAGCCTCGGGTGAACCGCGGGTCCTAGGGAGGGTGAACCCCCCACCCTCAACTATAAGGGGGGCAGATGGGGAAGGAGACTGAACTGCTGGGGGGAGCACCACGGGGGACCAAACTGACCGCAGCTGACTGTAAAGAGGTGTCCCTACTACCCACCACCCCCTACTCCCAGTGATCCAAAAAACAAAAAAAACAAAGACCTGAAAGGAACCCCCCCAGCCCAAGCCCCGAAGCATTAAGAGAAGAGGGAAAACAGTACTCACCAGTCGCAGTTTGGCGACCCGAACCCAGAACTGCACGCAAAGAAGGCTGAGGAACCAAAAGTTGAGATCCAGCATCCACAGAAGGCATCTGTTATGTTCCATTCGCCATCTGCTGGACAGAGCCACGAACTGCCACCAGGTCCTGAGGAGAGCCCCATATGTGATCCAGGTGCCACTTGCTGGACGGAGCCATGAACTGCAGACAGGACCTGAGAAGAAAGCGGTGGAGAAGCTGAGAGCCCACGCCCTGGAGGAGGTAGCGGAGGTAAGTGAACTGCAGGGGGCCCAGACAAGGTAGAGGTAAGGGGAGAGAACAGAGAGGGGACTAGACAGAGTGGGACAGGGAACTAGAAAGGGGGGTAATAGCAGAGAGGGAAAGGAGGGGAGGGCACAGAAGGAGATAGAGACACAGGGGGCCCAGCCAGAGACAAGCTGGGCCCCCCCAAGAGACCCCACAGCGGGAGACAGGGGAAAGGGGGAGGGAACAGGGGAACCCGCATACCGGGACCCTTCCTCACTGGCAGAGGAGGCTCCCGACCCACAGGGGGACCACCCCACCCCCCAGATGACGGTACCAGGGTACCCCGCGCAGCCACACTCACCACTGATGATCTAGAAGCACCATCCACACCCCGCCGACCACGGGGGAACGGGAACGATGCCGGGCGGCCGCTCGCATGGATCTGTCGGCCTCCTTCTGCCCCCAGCCCGAGGACCACCACTGGCGGCCGGGGCGGGATGCAGGGAGGCCGGCTGGGGCATGGAAGCCCGCCATGCAGGTCGTGCACAAGGCCTCCGGGACGCAGGCCACACGGCAGGGGGAGACCTCACCTCAGGCCTCCCAGTAGTAGGCTGCTGCGGAAGGCCGCGAATCCCGGCCTCTAGTAGCAGGCCACGTGTCTGGAGCCCCAGACACGCAGTCCTGTCGGTGCCTTGGGCCCGGGCTCCCAGTCCTCAGCTGGGCCCGAGGAGTATTAGCAGGGGAGAGCCTGGCAGGTGGGCAGGAACACCTGCCATTGCTGGTGCGGCTCCCGGGGCAGCAGGGGAGACCGCAGGGGGTGCTCCAGGGGCTGGTATGCCGCGGGGGGGGGCCCCCATCGGCAGCCATACCTCCAGTAATGTGCCCAAATTGCTCCCTCAGTTGCCGGCCACTATCCAGCGCTGCAGCAGCCCTGAGGGACGCCAGGATCGCCTCAATATCCATCCCTCGAGCTGTGAAGACTACAGGCCCAGGCAAACAGAAGCAGGAGGACGAGAAGAAGCTGTCTGCTGGCCCGGTTCCCAAGTGGCACTGAGGTAAGACCACTCCCCCCATTAACTACATAGAAACTTAATCCCACCTACACACACTTCCTAAACTCTCCCGCATCTATCCCCACATGTGCCTTTGTCCGCTTAGC
>OW240918.1:78841259-78941485 GCA_933207985.1 Pelobates cultripes
TGTTGACCAGAACAAATTAACCGCGTAACATGGCTCCTCAATATCATTAGATTCTATTGTTTATCAGTTTTGGATAACTTTATCTTGCTTAATTGTAGTAATCGTATGCATTAGAAGGGCTGCTTGATGGTATAGGAAAATGTTTGGAAAACCTATTCCTCCATGTTTGTGTTTTAAATATAGAAGCTCAATCCTTATTCTGGGTTTCTTATTCAAGCCATGTATCATTTCTAAAGATTTTATTAATAAAAGTCATTGGAGCAGTATAGGCATCAGGATCATCATTCTTAATAAATAGGTTATATTAGGGAAAATATACGCTTTTATAGTTAACTCTGCCCCACCATGATATTTCCAGTGAGCTCCATTTCTTTAGAAGATGAGTAAATTCCCTTATTAATAGAATTAAGTTGGCCTTCATTATATGAGAGGGGTCGTGTATGATATTTATGCCAAAATATTTAAAGCCCTTCTTTTTCCATTTAAAGGCATAACGTTTGTTCAAAAAAACATAGGTAGTACAACCGTTTTTTGGACGTTAAGTTTATAATTTGTAAGAAGGCTGTATTGCTCTATTACAGGCTTCCCCAAACTCCAGCCCTCTAGATGTTGCTGAACTATGATTCTATGAATGAAATAGATGGGCTGAGAATCATGGGAGTTGTAGTTCAGCAACATCTGGAGGGCCGGAGTTTGGGGAAGCCTGCTCTATTATATTCATTACCTCTGGTACTGAAGAAATGGGGTTCTCAAGAGTTAATAAAGTGTCATCCGTATATTGGCTGATTAATTCTTTATCATTTATATGAAAGCCCTTTCTTTTTGAGGTCGAACGGATTTCATGTGCTAATGGTTCGGCCACTAGGAAATAAAGAAGTGGAGGAAGTGGACAACCCTGGCGGGTGCCATTTAAGATGTCAACCTAATTCCCCTTCCCACTATTCTGTTCGATGGAGAGGAATAGATTGCCAAGAGAATCTGTCCTGAAAAACCAAAAACCAAAGCTTTCTCTCCATCAAGAGCCATAGTGAGAAATTGGATTTTTTGCATATATATTTAATATTTTCCTGAGGTTATTGGCCAAAGTTCTCCCCGGGACAAAGCCCACTTGATCCTCTGAAATTAGAGTGGAAATGACATATTTTATTCGTTTAGATAGAACAGAAGCTTAGATTTTATAGTCAGTGTTCAGCAGTGCAATTGGTCTATAACTGGTTATTTATTCTGGGTTTTTCTTTTGTTTGAATATAGGAACAATATTGACTACAAGCATCTCTTTTTTCAGCTTCCCCAGAGATACAGCTAAATTAAACCAACCAGCAAGTCTTTGAAGGAGCAAGTCTTTATAGATTTTTTTTTTTCTTTCAAAAATCGACAAAGCCGGCCCGGGAGCCTTATTTCTTTTCATTGCATTAAAAGCATCTGCAATTTCTTGAGGCGTTATACTTTCATTCAATAGCTCTAACGGATAATTATTTAAACAAGGAAGATCTTTATCAGAAAAATAATTTATACATAGATTTTTGAGAGGACGTTACAGGCAGATTATATAAATTGCGATATTCTTTGAAAAGAGTGCCCATTTTTCTTGGATCCAATATTACTTTTTGGTGTCACGGTCCTGAGCAGGTTAATGTTTGGCTCTTTATTGGGAACCTTAGACATGGTTAGACACAATAAGAATACTTAAGCCAAAGAGGGAGGAGGAACTATAAAGAGGAAGGCAAGTAAAAAAGGCAGAACAGAAAAAGAGATTTAGGCAATATGCCTCAGACAGGTAAATAACAAGATATTTAGATAGAAAAGAAAACCTATAGATGAAAGTATAGGTTCTATAGAAAGACAAGTAAAACAGAACAGAATGGAAAGGTTTCAGAAATGCAAGTAAAATAGACGTTTAGGCAATCAGCCCCCTGGTTTTAAAGTGCTGATAATGCAGGTAATTACTCTTTGAAATAAAGGAATCTAGGTATAGATTAAGGATCACATGCATACCTATAATAACCTGTAGAAGAGTTACTTGACTTATAGTTGGAGAGTTTCTGGTTATTAGTAGAATCAGGAAAGAAACTCTTTATAGCCTTCAGGTGTCAGGTTATGAAGATTATGTAGGTTTCTACCAGGCTGGTAAAATAAAGCAGGTCTGTAGCGTAGGTAAGGGCTGCTAACAAAGGAAGGCTGGTAACAAGGCAGGTCTGTAGGGTAGGTAAGGGCTGCTAACAAAGGTAGGTCTGTAGGGTAGGTAAGGTTGGTATAAAGCAAGTTGGTAACAAGGCAGGGCTGTAGCATAGGTAAGGTTGGTATAAAGCAAGATGGTAACAAGGCAGTTTTGTAGCGTAGGTAAGGTTGGTATAAAGCAAGTTGTTAAAGGACTACTATAGTGCCAGGAAAACACACTTGTTTTCCTGGCACTATAGTGCCCTGAGGGTGCCCCCACCCTCAGGGTCCCCCTCCCACCCAGCTCTGGAAGGGGGAAAGGGGTAAAAACGTACCTTTTCTCCAGCGCTGGGCGGGGAGCTCTCCTCCTCCGATCCTCCAATGCTTTCCTATGGACGCTTGCGTGCTCTCACTGTGATTTTCAATGAGACAGCCGCTAGAGGCTTTGGGGGAAGGCTTAACCCATTCATAAACATAGCAGTTTCTGTGAAACTGCTATGTTTATAAAAGAATGGGTTAACCCTAGAAGGACCTGGCACCCAGACCACTTCATTAACCTGAAGTGGTCTGGGTGCCTAGAGTGGTCCTTTAACAAGGCAGGTGTGTAGCATAGGTAAGGTTCAGGAGTACTTACAGATAGACCATCAACTTCATTCAATGTAAAGGCACATTAGTGAGCAGGGTGTGACCTTTAGTAGCAGAAGTAATTAACACAGGCAGGTGAGGTAGAGGGAAGGAAAGTTCTAGTGGTTAGGGAGGCCCCTAGTAACAAAACATAGTTACTGCTGGAACAAAATTTAATAAAATGCATAAAGTTCAGAAATTAGGATTTGGATCCTGACACTTGGCCTTGTCTTATTTTATTTATTAGTTTCTTATTTTGTTGTAATTTGACTTTATTGGTGAGTAATTTGTCCGCTTTATTCCTGCATAATAAAAATTAGTTTTCCTGAATTGCATATTTCTGTTTACTTTGGAGTATTAGAATATAATTAATCTTATTTTCAATAATTTTTATTTGATAAAGTTCTGGAAGGAGACAATATATTTAATGTGTTACATTCATCAAGTTCAATATATAGATCAGATAAAGATTTTGCATTGGTTAACTTTACATGTGCTCCTAAACTGATTATATGACCTTTGATGACGCTTTTACAGGCACACCATTTCACCATAGGGGAAACTTCATTATCACCGTTATCCAGCCAATAAAGGTCAATTGCCTTTGAAATATGGTCTCTTAACTTTAGATATGAGTAGTTTATCATCTACTTTATAGTCTGGGTGGTGTCTAAGAAATTGGGTTTCCAATTGCAGTTTAACCATATTATGATCTGACCATGTGATTGAAATAATATTAAAAGATTTTACTCTAACAAATTGTGGTTGTTATGTATTGGGGTTTATGCAGTCCACCTTCCAGTAGATGGCAGCATAGTGAAGTTATGCACTTGTTCTGTTGTGTTAGTCTCTCTTGTGTTAGGTCATTATGTGTGTGTACTGAAGTAAAGAGAAGTCCTATTTTACTACAATGTCTGAGAGCCATTTTGTGAATATATAACATGCTAATACATTAAACTGGCGACGAGGATGGGATGTCAGTAAATGGACACTGCAGAATATATATAAAGGAAATAAAATCAGTAAGTAACACTTTTCTTTTGGAATTCTATTATCTACAAATATCTCCAGCATGGCCTCTCTGGGACACATGGAGGAATTTGATCTGGCTAATCCAGCCTCATGGGACTCATATGCTGACAGTTTAGTTTTTTTTCCCTGGAAGCTAACAAGGTGGTTGATGCTATTCAGAAGAGAGCTGTGTTACTGAGTGTTATTGGATCTAAGACTTTTGATACTGTCCGCTCACTGAGATCTCCTGCTATACCACAAGACTACTCATTTGAAGAAATACTGACACTGTTAAAACATCATTTAGCACCCACCCCATCTGAAACAGTGAGGCGTTTCCATTTCAATAGAAGAAATCAGAAACCAGGTGAAAGCATTGCAGCATACATTGCAGAACTGTGCAGGCTCTCTGAAAATTGCAATTTTGGTGCCAGCTTAGAATCCTTGTTCAGGGACAGGCATATGTGCAATATGAATCACTGCAGAGGAGACTGCTTGCAAACAGAATTTAACTTTTATTATTGCACAAGAGGAAGCGCTCGCAAATGAGGCTGCATATGTCCATTCAAAAGAGATACAATCCTCCTCCAGCAAAGAGAACTCACCTGAAATAAATCTAGTGAAGAAGACTGATAATAAATCAAAAGATTTTTCACCACGCACTGATGTCACAGCTCCATTTAAAGAAACTTGTTATAGTTGCGTTGGAAAACACAGGTGTAATACATGTCGTTTTCAAAATGCAGTTTGCCACACATGTAAATGTGCAGGTCACATACAGACAGTTTGCCAAAGACAAGCCAATGGAATTCAGACCAAATCGAAGAATGTGAATAAAATACAAACCACAGCACACTCTTCTGATACTCCACATACCGTTTCAGATAGTGAAATGACTGCAGTTGTTTACTCAAATGACTATGTGAATAAAGTGGAAAATTCGCCATCAGGACTGAAGATTTACACTGAAATTGTGCTGCAAGATGTTCCGTGCAAAATGGAAGTAGATTCTGGGTGCGCATATTCTTTGATTTCAGAAGAGACATTTACATTGCTATGGCCTCATAATTCTCCTTCAATAGTACCTTGTGATATTCATCTCGTGGACTACAACAAACAGGCTGTGGATGTTAAAGGGGCTTGTTATATACCAGTAAAATGTGGTAAATTCAGAGGACACTTACGTTTAATAATTATTAAGGGACAAAGAGCAAGTTTGCTAGGTAGAGAGTGGTTTGAACCTTAGGAATTTCATTAGCTGGAGTTAATAATGTATCCACAGATATTCTACAGAATGTGATTGATAAATTAAGTGCAGTTTTTGAAGAAGGTCTTGGCATGTTTAAAGGCCCTCCTGTTTCTTTTGTATTAGATTCAACAGTACCCCCAATTCATATGAAGCTTCGCAAAATTGCATTAGCTCTCAGCCCAAAAATAGATGCTGAGATTACACGTCTTGTGGAACAAGGTATACTTGAACCCGTAACACACCCAAAGTGGTGCCAAGACCCAAAGTTACGGTCATGAAACCAGATGGGGATGTCAGAATCTGTGCTGACTACAAATGTACAATCAACAAAGCGTTGCAAGAGCATCCCTATCAAATTCCAGCTGTTAATTAAATTCTTACTACTTTGGCAAAAGGAAAAGTATTTGCCATGTTGGATATGGCTCAAGCCTACCAGCAGTTACCTGTGGATGATGAGGCTGCTGATGCACAAACGATAATAACACACAAAGGAGCTTTCCGAGCAAAACGTATGCAGTTTGGAGTTTCCATTGCTCCTGGCATATTCCAGAATTTAATGGAGGACCTCTTATATGGACTTCCAGGTGTAGTACCTTATTTTTTTCTTATTGGAGCAAATTTTATACAGTCATTGGCTGCACAGCTAGAACTTGTTTTAAGTTTTCTTGATGCTGGTCTAAAACTTAAAAAAGAAAAGTGTGTTTTTGGTGTAAGCAGCGTGGATTTCCTTTGTTACCAAGTTGACGCACAGGGCATTCATCCAACTGATTCTAAGGTTGAAGCTATCCATAGAGCTCCGGTTCCAACAAACAAGAACTGCAAGCTTTCCTAGGGTTGCTTAATTTTTACCATTCTTTTCTGCTTGATAAAGCCACTGTTGCTGAACCTCTGCATCGTCTACTAGATAAAGATGCTCCATGGAAGTGGACTGACTCCATGGAAGTGGACTGACTTTCATACTACCACTTTCAGCACTGCTAAAAAACTGTTGCCTTCTGACAGTTTGCTTTTACACTATGATTTGGAGAAACCGCTCAACCTCACCTGCGATGCTTCTCCGTATGGCATAGGGGCTGTATTGAGCCACACTTTGAGAAATGGGGTTGATGCTCCTATTGCATTTTATTCACAGACTTTATCTACTACAGAGAGGAATTATGCCCAAATTGACAAGGAGGCTTTAGCTATTGTGTCCGGTGTAAAAAAGTTTCATGACTATTTGTATGGGCGGAGGTTTACTATTATAACATATCATAAACCTTTACTGGGTCTGTTCACCAGCAATATTCCCACTCCTCAAATAATTTCACCACGCATGCTCAGGTGGTCCCTTATACTGAATGCCTATGATTGTGAGTTCAAGTATCGTACTGGCAAGGATATCACACATGCTGATGGATTAAGCCGATTACCTTTGCTTTCTCTGACTTCCTTGTTCCTCCTATGTCTGAGGTCCTCATGTTGGAATCCATTCCAAACCCTCTGTTACATGCAAGTGACATTGCTTGTATGTCTGCCAAGGATCCTTTGCTGTCCCGTATGCTCAACTGGGTTTGGAGGGGGTGGCCAAAATCAAAAATGGAAGACAAATTCAAACCATTTGTAGTGCGCCAACATGAACTATCTGCCTATAAAGGGTGCCTATTATGGGGAAACAGAGTGGTAATTCCAAATGCAGGACAAGCTCGAGTATTGCATGCTCTTCATGAAGGACATCCTGGAATAGTTTGCATGAAAGCTTTAGCCAGAAGTTATGTTTGGTGGCCTAAAATGGATGAAGTTATTGAAAAATGGGTGAAGAACTGTGTACCATGCCAATCTACTTGTCATGCTCCACCTAAAGCCTCAGTACATCCTTGGGAAGTGACTAGGTCACCTTGGTCCCGTTTACAGATAGATTTTGCTGGCCCTTTTCATGGACAGATGTTTTTTTTTTAGTTGTTGACTCCTTTTCAAAATGGTTAGAAATTGTTCCAGTTACATCTGCTACCTCAGTCACAGTCATAAAGATTCTAAGGAGGCTGTTTGCTACACATGGGTTGCCAGATACAATTGTGTCTGATAATGGAACACCATTTACCAGCCCCCTCCTACACAGTGCACACCACAGGACCACCAGGGAATGAGAGCCCCCCTCCCTGGCCAGCTAACAAGCAGGGAGGGGGGGACGAAAAAAAAAAATAACATACAAATTAAAATAACAAAAATATTAATATAAAAAAAATAATAAAAATGTCCACCCCCCAAGGCTCTGCATCACATACACACACACACTGCACTCATACACACTGCATTCATATGTCCGAGAACAAAGTCATTAGTTTTGTCCAGTAGGGCACTCGCAGCGAAGACAGCACGCAAACAGGGAGGACCACCCCTGGCTACAGGGTCAAGCATGCATGAGAAGTAGCCAATAGGGCGCTGTCGGGAACCGTGGCATTGAGTAAGGACCCCGGAAGCATGACCCATCTTCTCGGAGACGAAAAGTTTGAATGGTAATTGGTAGTTGGGTAGGCCCAAAGCAGGGACAGAAGAAATTACTCTTTGAAGAGCATAGTAACAGTTGCGGGCTGTAGAGGACAATGTGAAGGGTTCAGTCTTTAAGGCATCATAGAGAGGTTGCATGAGTTGAGAAGCCTCAGGAATCCAAGATCTGCAATATGTGATGAGGCCCAAGAAGGCATGAAGGGCCTGATGATTAGATGGAAGGGAGAGGTTTGTAATGGCATTAACTCTGTTTCTTGTTAGGTGACGGGTGCCATGGGAAAGGCAATGTCTCAAGAAGACCAGAGAGGGCCGGCACCACTGGAGTTTCGTTTTGGAGGCTTTACAACCTTCTTCAGCGAGGAAACAGAGGAGATCCACGGAATGTTGTTCAGCAGTCGGAAAATCATCTGCACAGAGAAGTAAATCATCAACATACTGGAGCAGGACCACGTCTGGGTGGGACTTTTGCTGGGGTTCAAGTACAGTGGACATAGCTTTGGCGAATTGAGTTGGAGAATTTTGTGCACCTTGGGGCATGACAGTCCATGTATACTGTTGACGGTCATGTGTGAAAGCGAACAGATATTGGCAAGAGGGATCCAAGGGCACACTGAAAAAGGCGTTTGCAAGATCAACCACTGTGAAGAACTTAGCTGTTGGAGGAACCTGTGGATTAGGAACGACTGCTGTGTCTCGGTTTGTGACCTCATTAACAGCACGGAGATCCTGGACCATACGGTATTGGTCTGGTTGACCTTTTTCAGTTTTCTTCTTTACTGGAAACAGAGGGGTGTTACACTGAGAAACGCATTTGACTAATGCACCTTTTGCCAACAGGCTATCAACTTGCTTGGAGATTGCGAGGGCTTGGGCAGGTTTCAACGGGTACTGTGGTCTTCATGGTGAAGTAGCTCCTTTAATTAGTGTAACTACCACAGGTGGGACTCTGAGGCATCCAATGTCATCTGGACCTGTAGACCAAAGGTTAGTCGGAACCGTAACCAGGGCACTGGGGGCGTCTGGGACCCTTGTTTCCTCGGTGGGGGATGTCATGTGTAAGAGTAGGGGCAAAGAGCAAAGGACAGAAGTATCTTTGCGAGAAAGTGGGGTAAGTAACTTAACCTGGCCATCAGCAGTAAAGGAGATAGAAGCTTGAAGGTGAGACAATACATCAGCACCTAAGAGGTTAATGGGACAGGTGGATGAGACAACAAACAGAGAGAGAATGTCAGAACCAACCCGCAAGAGCTTGGTTAATGGGTTGTTTTGGGGGGTACCATCAACGCCTACACAAGAAACATCGGTGTCAGATAGGTAAGAAGGATCAGGCAGGTCTTGTTCTCTGAGAACACTGCGGGCTGCACCTGTGTCAACTAGGAAGGTAGTAGGATGACACTCAACTGGTAATACAACTGTGGCTAGGGCCCCCGTCCCCTGTAGACACTGCCATGACAGGGGTGTCAGACACCGGTTTGCCGGTTACCTATTGTACAAGGTCTAGTTGGGATTGATCAGGGCCAGTGGAATGATGTGTTGGTGTAGTGGAGTGGCCTGCCTGATGGTTTTGACAGGTACGCCGATAAGGACTAGGTGATCATTTTACTGGAAATCATCTGAATCGTAACTATCTGGGGAAGGGTGAGTATTTACTTGGGAGGGTTGATAAACAGCTTGGACATAATCCTGTGTAGGGTAATACGGTGCATGTGTCTGTGGAGGTACCTGTGGAGGGTAACCTTGTTGGGGACCACCATATGTGGCCGCAGGGGCACTGGGGTACATAGGGGGTCTGGTGGTCGGTTGTCGGGACACCCGTGGGTGTGGGCATTCCGTCCGAAAATGGCAAAGCATGCCCTGATCGGAGGTCTAGGTGCTGCAAGCTGTCCCTGTGTGGCTGGCAGAGTGGCTAACGTGGGATAACTCTGGGGCACCTGGGTGGGTCTGGTAGTAGGGCTAGAAGTGGAAAACATGAGAGGATTACTTTTCTTCTGGGATGGCTGTAGAACAGATTCTAGGCCCTTTGCAACTAGCAAGAGAGTGTCCAAAGGAATAATTCTGTATTCGGGGCGAGAAAGCACTAAGCCTTTCCTGATAGGTTCCTTAAGGCCAGCCACAAAGGCAGCTGATAACATCTGGGTATGTGCCTTGTTATATACACTAAATCCGAGATCGGAGAAAGTATGAGTCAACCTGGAATGGTTTTTTTCCACTGATTCGAGTTTATCGTGTATGATATAATTTATACAAGTGGCCTCGTCAGCTAGTTTATCCTGGGCCCAGGCCCGGAGTTGTTCACAGAAAGTAATACCTGACTGGAAATCCGTATCGGTAGTGAGGATAGCATCATTAACACTCCTTTCCATGATAGGCCAATAGGCATCCCCAGCCTTGATCTCACATAGGCTGTACAGATCACGCCAGGCTGCTGAGTAAGTCTTACGAATCTGGGCAATCCTTCGAAAGAAGGGCATGAGTTGTTTCTCAGGGTCGGGGAGAGAAGTTACTAGGGTTGCTAGGGCAAGAAAGGGAGGGGTTGAAGGTAACATACATTGGTGGGGCCCCTTCCACTGTTGATAGAGCAGGAATGTGGGTAGCTGTGATGGCCTGTCTCTGGGAAACCCTATTATTCGAAGGATGGAATGGGCTAAGCCCCTACACATTGTCGTCCCCGGGAAGAACCGGGCGTGGGAGACCATGATAGCTGGCAACATCAGGTGAATTGGGGGCTTGGGCGGCTGGAGCGTCGGAACCGGGAGAACCGACAGCGATGGCCTGGGGAGTAACTAACTGAGAGGTAGTGGGATGGAAACCTGATGCGGCAGGAGAAGCGCCTGCGGCCTGAGGTTGCCCTGACACGGTAGATTCATTTGTCCCAACGATCATGATTGGGTAACTGGGAGTGGTTATGGGAGGGGCAGGGACGGGAGCTGGACTGGGTGAGGGTACAGGCTGAGGTAGATGGGTGGAGAGGGCGGAGTTGAGTGATGAGAGATCGAGGCAGGAAGCAACAGGATTAGAGGCTGGAAGAGGAGAGGAATCTGGAATGGAGACAGAAGGGATGGTGGGGAGAGAAAAGGGAGGAGCAGGAGTAGGTAGAGCAGCAAGAGAAGCCGAGAGGGCGGAAATAAGTGATGCAAGATTGAAAGAAGGAAGAGAGGTGGGAAGATGGGAGGAATCTGGAACAGGGACAGAGGGAGTGGAAGGGGGTGGAGAAGTAGGAGTAGGAATAGGGGGAGAGGCAAGAAAGGGAGAGAGGGCGGAAATAAGTGAAGGGAGGTCGAAGGAAGGAGGAGTGATAGGATTAGAGATGGGAAGGGGAGAGGAATCTGGAACGGGGACAGAAGGGGTGGAAGGGAGAGGAGGAGTGGGGACAGGAGTAGAGGGAATGATGGAAGAAGAGGGGGATATGGATGCAACAGGGGGCATCACGGAGGACGACAAGGGGGAAACGGGGGCAGAAGGAACAACAGGGACTAGAGGAGTATCAGGGGAAGTAGTACATAAAGGAGGAGGGGAAATAGGAATAGGAGGAACAGGTAGCGTAGTAGAGGACGATGAGAGTGGGACGGCGTCAGAAGACGTGGTAGGGAAAGGTAGCAGAGAGACGGTGTCAGTAGCGACCTGTGAGAGTGGAAGAGAGGCGGTATAGGTGGGGAGTGGGGCAGGGAATGGGAGGGGGACAGGGATAATGGGAGGTATGGAGGAGGAAGACGGAAGGGGTAATAGTAGGATCCGTCCGCCCCGAGAACGGAGGGGGTGGGAACAGGAGGACATTTGGCAATTGGAGGTGGAGGCCGGGCAGTGTCTGGGGAGGCGGGGCGGGGATCATTCGCAGCATTCTGGGCGCCATCATAGGGCAGTGGCCGGGGAACAACAAGAGATGAATCATCATTATTACAAACATTTCTGTGATACACATAAATCGTTTATCCTTCAAAATCAATTTCTTCTTCTGATCAACCCTCCCATTTGAGTCCTCTTGCTACCTGATACCAAGCCTCTACGGCTTTTGTCATCCCATTATCCAGTAGTAAGCCCTCTTTATCAATGAGCAATTTCCTCCAGAACTCTGGCTGCAATCTACCACTGGGTGACATTTGAAAACCACAAACCTTTGCTATCTTCTTTATTTTTAACATAGCCTCCTCTCCTGCTCTCTCTTTAACAATATCAGCTAATCTAAGAAACCCTTTGAAGGTCTAGCATGTTCCTGTCCCATTTATACCAAACAAGGCTTTCCCCATAAGAGGGACAGAGATAGAGAGAAGAAAAAGAAGGAATGTCTACAGTGCTCGACTGCCACGAGGAATTGTTTCCTGTGCGTCTTCCCTAAACGTAGACTAGTCACAGGATCCGCCCACCCGAGATGGTGGCCACGGATCTGAGCGGGCGAGCGTGGGTGACTAACACAGCTCTGGCAACAAGTACAGAAGAAATAAAGGATAAGGGAGAAGGTAAACGTGGAGAGACTAATCAGAAGACATTTACAAGAGTCACAGATATAGAGATGTGCACATAATCCGGAATCGAGGACGAACCACACAACAAGGGTACCCACACTATGACTACAACTGAATAGGAAACATAACATAACAAGGAACAATAAAACTGTGAACATAGCCGTAACTAAACAGTAAATGAACCCTGTTCTACTCTGAACAGTACAGCAAAACTCCCAGCCTTTCTCTAGGCGGTCCCCAGCCCTCTACCGGGCGGTCAATACTCCCAGCCTTTCTCTAGGCGGTCCCCAGCCCTCTACCGGGCGGATGCATTCCCTGCCTGCTAGGCAGTCAAGCTATGATAATAATAATAATAATAAACACAAACCACATGCCAGCTGTCTCACACACACACACACAGACATTCAGGAGGCAGATAGACAATCGTCAGGTTCGTTTAAAAGGCACCGGATAAGAGATTACCTGTCTTGTAGCCTTCTAGAAGCCGGAAGTGGACACTGAGACAGACCGACACAAAACAGGAGAATACAGGCATTCCGCTGTATTTAGGAGGTGATCAGGCTCCGGTTGTCCCACTTTCTGGAGGTCCGCTCAGGCCCCCTTTTTCAGGCCGTCCGAACCAGCGAGATCCGGTGCCCCACGTTGGGCACCAAATGATGTGGAAGTCAATCAATAAATTGATTATCTTGCGTATCTGCCCCTGGCCAAATTAAAGAAATGGTGTGTGCACGCTCCTGAAGTAATTCACACCAGACACAAGTTTCTGGTTAATGAAAAACTTGAGGAATGTTTATTCAGGGTGGACAACATGTCCCTTATAAAGCAAAATTACATCATAAGCATTGTCAGAGATAACATGGTATAAAAATCAATAATTGGTTAGGTGTTAAGTGGTTCATTTAGTGCTCTGCCTACCGGGTGTGATGTCACTGGTATCTTGGAGGTCTCTCCCAGATTCCAGCAAATCTTGTTAATGAGGGTGTTAGTCGATGTTAAAGGGGAAACTCCCTAGTGGCCATTTTAGGTAAATCACATAGAAAGTTGAATAATGCGGATTGTAGTTATGTTGAGTAAATAGGCATTTTACTAATATAAATTGGGTTAATATTTTTGTCCACAACATAGGGGTTTATAAAACACCCCTTCATGTCTCATTAGAGATGTTTACACTTTTTGTCTGATACCAGCAAAGTTTATTGTATGTGTAGAAGCCCTATAAAGGGTTAAATGTGAAAGTGTTTATAAAATACCCCTTCCTGTCTCACTTGAGATTCTTGGCTGATCTCAACATATCTAATGGCTAGTGTAGGACTCACCTTTTGAGGCTTGCCTTGACATGGCAGGTGAGATTATATATTCAAATGGTGATTGGAATAAAACTAAAGATCCTGCATTTTGTTTAAATGTACATAGGGATTTAGGCCAGAGCGCAGGTAACGTTCTCTTTGGTTTTACTATGTATTTTGAGCTGTTGCATACTAAGCTACTGCTGCTGTAAGCGCGGTGGGATTTATCTATTAAATATATGAATTGTAAAAATTAAGAAAAGGGCTTTTGAAGTTTTATTATATAAATTAATTATATTATATTTTATATATGGCCAGAGACAATTGCTCTTTGCTTTAAATATAATTTAAATAATTAATTCCATAGAGGCAGGGCCAGTCGAAGGGGAGACCAGCACGGCGTGAAAAAAAGTGAGTAAATTACTATTTTTAATCACACACAGACACACACAGACACAAACACACATATTCCACAACAGACACACACCCCATGACACAAGCACACATACCATTACAGACGCACACCCCATGACAGACAGAGGCACACCCCATGACATGACAGAAACACACACACCCGTGACACAGAAAGACACATACACCATGACCCAGGGGGAGCTGTGCTGTCTCTGCTCCACAGCCCTCGCGTGCTACTTAATGAGACCTGGGCCGGAATATGACGTCATATTCCGGCCCCGGTCTCATTAAACTGAGCGCTGGGGAGCAGAGCAGAGACAACACAGCTCACCCTGCGGCCGCCAGCAGTCTGCCTGCCTGGCCCCAGGTACCGACGGCCCACCGGGAAATTTCCAGGTATTCCGGTGGGCCAGTCCGGCCCTGTGTGTGTGTATATATATATATATATATATATATATATATATATATATATATATATATATATATATATATATATATATATATATATATATATATATATATGAAAAATCTTGCACTGCACCAAAACTACTTTCTTGCCTGGTGCTTGTCCAGCCAAAATATAAAAGAATAATCAGGATAGCACTCACAGAACTTTAAACATAAGACTTAGCTTTTATTACCTTCCTTTTAAAAAAAACCATCAATGTTTCAGCTTGATCTCCTCATGCTTTCATCAGGACATATATACTTATCTTTCACTGAAGCAGCAAAGAAAGAGGAGGGAGATTTGGGGATCATTCCTTATTGGTTGCTTAGTGTTCTGTTTTGGTTATTTGATCTTTTCTTTTTGTTCATTACAGGGCCGTCTTTAATATTGATTGGACCCTGGGCAAGCATCTGTTTGGGCCCCCTGGGCATACAATCACTCCCTCCACCCCAACCTAGAGGCGAAATTAATGTAGAGAGTGCCTTGGTGCAAAAAAAAAAAAAAAAAAAGGCCTGCCCTGTAGCACAAGAGTAAAGAAAAGATAGATCCCCATCTGTCATACAACTCCTGCGATGCTATGCCAGCTGGGGATCTACCATCCTTGCAGGGTTGTATTTTTGAGCAGTGTTTGTGCAAATGAATGTCAGCATGTTATTGTATAGAGTGTATTTGTATGTACTGTTACCATTGGAATGCAGTGGTGTACTTGTGTGTAGTGTTTGCATTTTAATGCAGGGATGTGTGATTGTTTGTAGTGTTGGCTTTTAAATGCAGGTGTACTTGTGTGTAGAGTTGGTGTTTGTATATAATTTTAGCGTTTTAATACAGGAATGTGTTTGCATGTAATGTTTGTATTTGCATGCAGGGGGGTGTTTGGATGTAGTGTTGTCTTTTAAATACATGTGTACATTTGTGTGTAGTATTAGTGTTTCAGCAAACTGGTGTGTTTGTAATGTTTGTGTTTGCAGGGGTTTGTTTGCATGTTGTGTGATTTCTATAACACATATACACATACACATTAACACGCAGATACACACATGCTCACACTGACACATGCTCACACCTTGACACATACTGGCACATACACACACACACTCAGATACACACCCTTTGACACACAGATACAAGCACTTTGATATACACACACTGGCACATACACACACACTGACACAGGTATATACACACACACTCAGATACACACATACATAAAGGTATAAATGCAGGGGTGTATATGTGTACAGTGCTAGAGATGGAATGTAGGAGTGTATTTGTGTTGGCATTAAAATGCTGGGATGTATGCATTACCACACACTCAGATGCACACTTACACACACACCGAAACACACACACAGGTGCACATACAGGTGTATGAGGTATACATACACACAGAAACACTGACACACAGACAAACACAGCCAGATACACACAAGGACATAAACACAGCCAGATACACACATATATATGTGTACATTTACATATTTTAATCTCTGCCTTCTAGCAGCTCTTGGACAGCAACTCCCAGCAACCTTGGCCAATATAATGTCTCAACTCTGTTCTTACATACCCTGGTCCAGAATTTGGCAAAAGTGACATCTGAAAATGGTGTACAGCCTTTGATAACACTTGAAGCAATATGTTAAAATAAATACTTTTTAAATTTATATTTAATAGGGAACTGTCAGGTTCTTCTAGGATTTTTAACATGTACTTATTACCTGTGTGTTACATTACAAACACCAACACACTTAAATAAAAGTGATATCAGAAATTAGCAAAACAAAAAACAAAACATATTTAGCCACCCTCCTGTCTCCTTACCTTTTGGGTACAGAAAGGTGGCTTCCCTGGTGTCCAGTGAGAGCTTGCTGGCCCAGGCTGATGGGAGTCTGCCATTAGCTTTCTCAGTCCCTCTCCCCCACAATGCTTGCATCCTCCTCCATGTGGTGTGTGCCTCCTCCCCAGTGGCACTGAGGAGGAAGTGATCAGTTCTTACTGGGAGGAAGCAATCTGACCTCACTTCCTCCCAGCATGCCCAGGAAACAGAGACTCACAGGGCAGAATGTGAGGGGGCTAGCTGTGAGTATGTAGTCAGCCACCCCCGATATAACAGGGGCCTGGGCCGGTCCAGAGCAGTATTAAAGGGCTGTGGCCCCTGATTACCTCAGGTGCCGCAGGGGGCCCATGGGGCAGCTGCCTTAGGGCCCCCAGGAGTAACTGGGCCCGGGGCAGCTGCCCCTTTTGCCCCTCCTTAAAGACGGCCCTGGTTCATTAAAAAAACTTTATTGTTCTTTTCCTTGCTGCTGCCTCCTGTCTGTGATAAAATTACAATATTGTCAGGCCTTGAACCTGACAGAAGATGGCAGCACAAGACAAAATAGACTCTTCATAAAAGCTGATCCTCGGTGTTAATTCTATACAGAATGTAAAGTTAAACATGATTTACTATGTATTTTTAAATATAATGCAATGATTACACTTGGGCATTCAGTTTTAACCGAATCACAATTTGTCCAAATTTTGGGCAATCATTGTTTTTTCTAAATTCTGCAACTTTTGTCAGAACTAAAACACGACATGGAAGAAATCCCAGAAGGGACCAAAATGGGTTTTTTTACAATTAAATTCAGACAAACTAAATTTGTATATTTGTATATATCTGTGTTTAATTATTTAAAGGGTAACCATCACTTCTCTAGAAATTATGCCCCTGAATAAATCATTGAAAATCCCCTATAACTCGTGTGAGTCATTTTTCATGCAATACTCCATTTTCTTTTAAATTTAATTAAAAGACTTACATAATGGCACCATATTTTGGGTCATACTAGGCAAAGACAGTGCACACGTTACAGATGAGGAGAAGATAAAGAAACATAATTTCATCTCTCCTCAACTCTGTAAGCTTTCTCTCTATGCTGATTGCTAGGTACAAAGGACAGAACTTATAACAATAATTGAAAGAAAGTCAAGATGGATGTTATTTTTTTGACAGGATGTGCCAAGGAGGCAGTAGTGAGCCAAGGTCTGGAGCAGGCAGCGCAGGTTCAGGAACATACAACAGGCAGATAGGTCAAGAGTCAGATGAAGACAGAATTCACAGAAGTGTATACACTGAAGAGCACAGTATACTGAGCACTGAGGTTTGGTAGACTGAGATAATATAGGACAGAGGTATCCACCTCTCACATACTATTGGCTGAAAATTTAAACAATTGTAGGTGTTCTGTCCCTTTAAGAAGCTGGCTTTCAGGTGCGTGCGTGCCTAGAGTAAATGGAATTCACGCGTCATGGCATGGTGTGGAGAGCGCAACACCGCGTCCATGTGCCAGAGGGATGCTGGCTTCTTGTCCCTGCAGCTGAGCACGCTGGAGTCCTCGGCATGTACCGAGAGGGAACCGCCGCAGCCACGGATGCAGACGCGGCGAGGGACCTCCAGGTAAGTGTGGTTATGACAATGGAGCTGATTAATAGCTGGATATACAAGAAGAAGTGTTATCTTTATGCTAACAATTGGCAATTGCTAGGATGGCTGAGCCAATACTGGAGGATTGAGGTAGCCTAAAACACTCTGCTGCATTCCTCCACACAGTCATGATTTTGGTAGGACAATTCCAAGTTGGGGGTGCTGTCCAACTCTTTGAATTTTGTTCCCTGAATGTCCAGCATCCGTTGAAACCTGGGAACAATCTTTGGTTAGCACAGTGCAAGCACATCATTAAACGCGCTTACACTGTGCAGGGGGACATTGGACCTTGCAGTGCTCTCTACACGGTCCTCTTGCTGGGGTCTGGCCAGGAGGCTGTATTTGTGCTCAACACCAGGCTCACATGCCCCCTTCAGTGGGCAGACCCGCTTACTTTCTGGAGGAACCACCCATTGTGGGCATCTCCGTTTGTGCATGTTGCATCACTGTTGACGCCATCTAGGAAGAGCTAACCCCCATCTTGAATTCTGCAAGTTGTAAAACTGGGAAACATGCTGCTGTAGCATGGGATTTTATTGACTGATAATTCACATACGCATTGTGCAGGGCAATAACATATATTACAGGCTGGAATGTGTTACATACATTTGTGATGATGAGAAGGTGTTTTTTTTTTAAATTCTTTATTTTATTAAGGATTAAGCATGTCACATGAAAAGCAATTAACATATTGTTATGTTTGCAAAACAAGTGTATTCACATTGAATGAACATAAAGAGTAGCACAGTGTAACGGCACCCCCAGGCATAAAAGGGTTAAACCGCCGTTTAGTAGATGTTCCCTTCCAGAGACACAGGCACAGCTACTGCAGAACACCAATCCGCCGAACAGGAAACCATATGAATGCCGTAAACAGCCGAATAGGAAAAACCATACGAATAGGTTTACACTCCTAGCAGTCAAACTGGAACAGCATACATTAAATCCCCCCCAAGAACGAGACAAGGCTCTGTTTTGAGGGTCAAACAGTGAACAGTCAGAGCTGTGGGTTTATTGTGCTTATGTACACATTCTTACACATTAGTACCACCCACAGGGTTTTGGAACACAACCAATAAACACATACAATACACTCAGACACTCCCACACAAAATCCTCCCCTCTGCCTGTGATTCAATTACCTTACACAATGGGTAATGTAATTTAGAACAAGCAGAGAAATACAATTTTTCCCACATTATTCATAACTTGAAAAGTATGCATCACATTCACATAAAGCAATGTTACCTATATAATTATGCAAGGTCATTGCCCATCGTAGAGCCTATTGATGTAGGAGTGTTTGCCCGGGATCTGCGTGCTATGCTTTAAAATATTGTGTGCCCCCTAACCCAAGGGGGGGAGGCTTTAATTAAGATATTAAGAGCAGTTTGCCCTCTCCCAGTGAGGATGTTTGCTTGCTTAAAGGGACTCTCCAGTGCCAGGAAAACAATCTATTTTCCTGGCACCGCAGGTCCCCTCTCCCTCCCACCCCACCATCCCAAGTTGCTGAAAGGGGAGATCTATTGCGCATGTGCAGCCAGCGGCTGGGGAGACCTAATGCGCATGCGCGGCAATGCCCCGAACGCACATTAGATCTCCCCATAGGAATGCTTTGAAAGATGCTTTCAATGCTTTCCTATGGGGATTTTAGCAACGCTGGAGGTCCTCACATAGCGTGAGAACGTCCAGCAATGCTATAGCATAGAAAATCTGTCCTATAAACCAGGAAGTGCCCTCTAGTGGATGTCTAGTAGACAGCCACTAGAGGAGGAGTTAACCCTGCAATGTTAATATTGCATTTTATGAAAACTTAAATATTTACAGTTGCAGGGTTAAGGGTAGTGGGAGTTGGCACCCAGACGACTCCAATGGGCAGAAGTGGTCTGGGTGCCTGGAGTGTCCCTTTAAGCATATCCAACTACGGGTCAGTGTGCCATTTGTGCGTGCAACCAATTATAACATAAAAGGAAAGGGTAACAAAAATCTGAACTGTATATAACATTGCATTTGTTAAAGGACCACTATAGACACCCAGACCACTTCAGCTTAATGAGGTGGTCTGGGTGCCTGGTCCAGCTAGGATTAACCCTTTTTTCTATAAACGTAGCAATTTCAGAGAAACTGCTATGTTTATAAATGGGTTAATCCAGCCTCTAGTGGCTGTCTCATTGACAGCCGCTAGAGGGCTTCCTCGCTTCTCACTGTGATTTCCTATGGACTGGCTAAATGCGCGCGCAGCTCCTGCCGTGCATGTGCATTCAGCCGAAGAGGAGGAGAGGAGGCGGAGAGAAGGAGGAGAGCTCCCCGCCCAGCGCTGGAGAAAGAGGTAAGTTTAACCCCTTCCTCCCCCCAGAGCCTGGCGGGAGGGGGACCCTGAGGGTGGGGGCAACCTCAGGGCACTATAGTGCCAGGAAAACGAGTATGTTTTACTGGCACTATAGTGGTCCTTTAAGTGCCACTTTGCGGTTTAAGCTTTCTCCATCCTGTGGTACAAATGGGACAGTGTTTGCTGGGTCCCATTCATGAGACATGGAGTGTCCCAACTCCTGCATAAACAAGGCAGCTTCAGACACTGAGGTGAGTCTCAAGGTGATTAAATTTTTATTCATGAGCAAGCTCTCGCCATACCCCATCTGTACTCCACTCCTGAAGCTTCTAATTGACAGGTTACCAGATTAATCTTCTGCCTCCATTCAGTGGCGTCGCTAGGGGGGGTCAGAGGGGGCCATGGCCCCCCCTACATCATGCTGTGCCCTCCCTTGGGCCCCCCCAAATGCCGGCAACTTGCTGGCCAAGGGCTTCAATTATATTCCCTCGGGCTGTAACAGTCTGAGGGAATGCAGGACTGAGGTGCTGGGGGCTGTCTGTGGCTGGAGGGAGCACTGACAGGCTCCCCGGCACAGGCCCCGCCCCCAAACGAAGCCCTGCCTCCCGCACATAAGCCCCGCCCCTGCCGTAAAGCAGCAGACCATGCTGCTGCAGAAGATGGCTGCCTGACCCCCAGCAACAGCCTCCAGTGACAGGTAGGCTTGGTGTGTGTGTGTCTGTCTGTCTGTCTGTCTGTCTGTGTGTATGGACTCACACACTCTACACACACACACTGCCCCCCATAGACACACACTGTCCTACACACTGCCCCCCCATACACACACACACACACACACACTGCCCCCCATACACACACACACACTGCCCCCCATACTGCCCTCCATACACACACTGCCCCCCATTACACACACACTGCCCCCCATACAGCCCCCACACGGCCCCCATACACACACACTGCAACACACACACACTGCAATTGTTACACACACATACTGTCCCACACATACACTGCATCCCTGACATACACTGCCGCCCTCACTCACACACTGCCCACACACTGTCCCCCTTACACATTGCACCACTCACACACACCACTGCTCCTATGTCCTACTACAGCCCCATTTCCCAGCAGACCTCAGGTAAGTTGTCAAACTGTTCTTAAACGGTTTGACTACTTACTCTGGGAGGGGATCCCGGCACTATTGACACCATAACCACTTCACTGAGCTGTAGTGGGTATTGTGTCTGGATTATTTCTTTAAATAATCTACAAGTGCCCCTCCCGAGATCAGGCTCTGAATCCGCCACTGCTCAGCAGTCTGTGTGTGTGTGTGTGTGTGTGTGTATTTACTCAGCAGTCTGTGAGTGTGTATGGACTCGGCAGTCTGTGTGTATGGACTCAGCAGTCTGTGTGTGTGTGTATGGACTTAGCAGTCTGTGTGTGTGTGTGTGTGTGTGGACTCCGCAGTCTATCAATAATTAAAATTCCTGTGAGTTGTTGTGTAGGAAGGGCCCCAGTGCATTGCTTTGCCCAAGGGCCATTAACTCTGTTAAAATGGTATTGCTTGTGTGTGTCAGTGAGCTTCTATTTAGTGAGCATGTGTGTGTCAGTGAGCTTGTCTTTAGTGAACTTGTGTGTGTCCCTGAACTTCTTTGTAGTGAGCCTTCTGTTTATACAAGTGAGTTTGTCTGTAGTAAGCTTGTGTGTGAGTCAGAGAGTTTTGTCTGTCAGTAAGCCTATTTGCGCATGTCAGTGAGCTTGTGTGCTTACTGTAATATATATTTATAGTATAGTGATTCCCAGTTTGGCTCTGCCAGCGAGTGCACTTTACCGCTGAATCATCTGTGTGAGCTGCCGCACACTTGAGCCCTGTTACACGCGTCTGGGAGCTGCTGTTGACAGGTACTAGTAGTCTAGAGATTGGGACATGGGGTATATGCTCAGCTATCTGTATAATACAGATCTGTGTGTGTATATATAATATCCCGGGATAGTCAGTGCTTCCTGTATAGTGCTCCTCTCTGTATAATACAGGCCTGTGCCTGTATAATATCCCGAGAAAGTCAGTGCTGCCTGTGTAGTGCGGCTCTCTGTCTTGGGATATTATACACAAACAGACCTGTATTATACAGAGAGCAGCACTATACAGGGAGCACTGAGTGTCCCAAGTTATTATACATACAACCCTGTATTATACAGGGAGCACTGACTGTCCAGGGATATTATACCCAGACAGTAATTGATAGCTGTGCTGCAAAATGTCCTTGGAAATGTTTTTTCAAATGATGGCAACTATGGCACTGTATCAAGGGTAATGTGTTTGTTTTTTTAATAATCCCTGGTGGAAAATAATGAATCCTTCACCAGGTATTATAAAAAAAAAAATAATAAAAAAAAATAATGTGTCGGGGGCGGGGCTTAACATGCGACAGGGGCGGGGTCAAACTGTGGCAAGGGCGGGGTTAAATGTGCCCCCCTACTTTTGTCCCTGGCCCTCGATGTGCCCCCCTAAAAATGAATCCTAGAGATGCCACTGCCTCCATTGCAGCATAATAGTCCTAGAAGAACATGAGTTGGGACGACAGAAATGCAATTGGGGCTTTGCCCTTAACTGTAGCCAAAAGTTGGTTCCTATCAGTGAGTGAGTGGAAGCATATGATTAAGTCTCGGGAAGTGGTAGAAGGTGCCGGTCGGGACTTAGTGATTTTAAATTTTTTTTTTATTTTTATTTTTTTTACAGAGAATTCCACGTCTTCATTGTTTTTACTGTAAATCATCCTTTCCTTTGCCATAGAATAAATGTCCTTTCTTCCCGTCTAATGTGTGACCTTCTGTCCTTTGTATCTTCCATTCTCCATATTTTTGAAGCCCGCCTCCATTCTCCATATTTTTAAATTAATTTTTTTTTTGTACACAGATAACAGTCAGTCTTGCGTTGCCCCAGTAGCAGATGCAAGATCATTAAAATACATAGTATAACAGTGTGACAATATAGATATTGGCACATTTTTGAAATATATATGCAAGAGGAAACAATATTGAATATGTCAGTGTACCTGAATGAAATAGCAAGCTATGGTCTGGTTTGCCTCATTTTATATTAATAGATAACAAGCTAGTTAAACATGTCTAGATTGGTGATGAAACAATACTTCAAGGTTAGCAAGTTATGCTAGGCATGTGGGTAAATGAAAATAAAATTAATCATGTTATGTTAACATGAGAGTTGGGCTGTGTGCCCAGGAGTAATGTTAACAATTGCGGTTTCAGAAAGAGTAGGCTATAACATCGTGAGTAAACAAAAACACAGGAATCCACCACATGGTAGATATGCCCAAACTGGTAGGGTCGCTCCAGCGGATCTCTTGCGCCTTTTCCCCCGATTTGCGAGGAGACTGCTGGGTGTTAGGGAGAGGATCCCTCTCAAGGAGGTAAGTGTCGCGTTGTACCTCACTGGAAAATCCTGGATGCATTTGTCGCCACTCCTCCAGAAATTCTAAGCTAGGCGTTCGGGGCTTGGAAAGTACAGATTCCGGTACCGGGTCCCCTCTTAGCACTAAAGCGTATTATGAGGTGAAAACTGCAAGATGGCAGGCAGAAAAGGCCTATTTAGCAGACTTTGCTTAGGAACACAACCAACATACGTCTGCTCTGTCTGGCCCCACCTCCTAAGTGATTTTAAAGCAACTTTCAAACATCAGCTTTTTGACTTAAGAGTGTGGTAACAGAGTAGCGGCTAGTGGTCTCAGATAGTGGGGCAATTCAGCTGGGCAGACTGCATTAGGAATGCCTCTAATCTTAACGTTTACCCACCAGTTGCGGTTTTCCATAAGGTCCATCTTAGTGAGTAAAGCATCATGAGAGGATTGGAGTTGATGGAAGCTTTCTCTGAGACCCTGTACTTCTTGCCTTAGGTCTATTATATCCTCCTATGAGGCTTGCGTTCGGAAAGTCATTGCTTGGACCTCGGTCCGCAGCAAACATTTGCTTTATTTTAAGCAATAGGTTGTGTATATCTAGCTTGGTGGCAGGGATTAACGCCTCTTGCTCCAGTTATACCACTTGGGTCACAGGTCTGTGTGTTCCTCTAATGGTGAATCTGAGCCTGCTGAACACTCCTTGGGGTTGTCGCTGTCGCAGGCTTCTGGGCTGCTGTGCATTGTAGTAAGGCCCTGATGGCGCGGGTGTCTTTTTGCACATCAGCTTATGTTTTCAGCTTTCTCTGTCCAACTGTGGACTCTGTGGGGGTTTATGTTTGCCAGCTGTAGAGAGTTCACAGGCTCCCAGAGAGACATTAATGCAAGCGTTAAGGCCCCAGCAAGTGGAGGTGTGAGGTTGGTCTGTGTCGAGCTATCCTGCCCATTTGAGCATACAAAAAAAAAAAAAAAAGTATGGGTCGACAGCCAGAAGTAAAGGTAAGGCTCACACTCTGATGGAACATGCTGATGTCATTTTGCAGGTGGATTAACACGGAAATGCAGAAGCTCAGGAGAATGGTGTCCGTGCTGCTCAGGTATTAGGCTCACATTTTTATCACAGAATGGATAGTTTGCATGTCTGAGTCTGATTTTAATGATGATTATTTTAATTACCCATTTAAGGAAACACTTTTTTTTAACCTGTTGACATCTTCATATCTCAGCTAATAAAAACTAATTTGACGAGATGCTTGTTGTATCTGGTGTGTGACCTTTATGGGCAAAGCAACACAGTCCTCTAGGGTAACAGGTATAAGTAACAGTCTCTTATGCACAAAAGTACCACAAAGGGAGAGGGCAAAGAGATACTCTTAACTTACGTAGACCTCACGTTCTTTCTATACTTACCACAATTAGCCCGGTGATCCCCACGCCCGGCGATACAGCATTAATCAGGAGCCCCCGCCTTATCTTCTCACGGCCCCGCAGCCAGAGGTGAGGTGCTGAGGACCTCCTGGCCTCGCCTGCAGCATTGCCAACTGAGGGGCTGCCTGTAATGACAGGTGATACAACAAGAGCCAAAATAAAATTAAATAGTGTAAAAAAATAAATTAAAAAAGGTACATATATATATATACACCTTAACACATATATATATATATATATATACTTAACACTAACAACATAACACCATATATATACATATATATAGCAAATGAAGATAACAAATATATATATATATATATACTATATATATATGAAATGAAGAATAGAGAGGGAGGTCTAATCCCCAAGGAAAAGGAGAGAGGACTACCCTGACCATTCAGAGGATACCTCCTACTGTTAAAAAAAAAAACACATAAAGTATATATAAAAAATACTAAATACTCAAATACTGCCAAATGTATCTAATGGCAGTAGAAAAAAGAAAAGGATGGACTAGATGTCCCTATATGGTTATAGAGAACACAATGTAGGGGAGATGTATGGATAGAGATAGGTAAAAGGATAACAGCATAATAGGAAATAAAGGTACAAAAAAAGGGGGTAGAGGGGGTGGAGACCTAAAGAAAGAAAGTCAAATAGAAATATAGTTCTAGATTCTATATATAGGTCGCCTAAAACACCCCTAAATAACACTGCTCCAACAAAACCTACACCATACGTCTAAATGCTGCTTCAAAGGCAGCCTATCTAAATCCCCTTAATGTCTAGAATAAACCAGCATAATCTCTTAGGGACAGCTCCAGACTAGAAAAATAAATGGGAGACATAAAATTAAAAAATACTAAAGGTAGTGTCTCAAAATAAATAATAATCCGACTAGAGCCTGCCTAGAAAGGTAGTGAATAGCTTCAGCTGCAGTCAAAATCTCGGGTGAACGTAGGTAACGTCAGCTACAGCTATCTAAACTCGCAACAGAAGATTAGCATCAGCTACAACTGTCTACAAGGTATATATGAAAAGCAATGGCTACGACTAAAAAGTCTAAATCAAATGGTGGCATCCGCTGAAGCTATCTAAACTCGACGCGCGTTTCGGCGTTTTTAAACACGCCTTTATCAAGAGCAACTTGTTCAGTGATTAGGGGTTGCTTTATAAAGGGTAGTAGCCACTTCCCCAAAGGTGACTTCCTCCAATCAAATTCCTCAAAGAGGCGGGGTTCATCCGATCGTCATAACCCAAAAGGGACCAATCAGAAAAAAGTGGGCGTAAAGCTCACGTGGTCACTATAATTACGAAGGGAGGAAAAATAAATTTCTCTTGAAAGCAAGTTGAAACTGAACCTTGACCGCTATCAAGATGCGATCAAATTTCGTAAACATCAGAAATTCATTAGAGATTCTAGGGACTATCAATCAGGGAACATTTATAATTTTCCAACCCGCCGTGTGAGACAAAATTCTGAAAACTATATGACCTCAGACTATGAGTCCTCAGATACTGATTCCACTTCTACACCTCTAAATTCACAACCCCTTCCTAGTACTAGTGCTCCACGCGGCATCTTGAAAAAAGGAGTTGATTTTTTAGAGATAGACCACCAGGAGACTTTCCCGAGTTACCAAACTCGCTATCAATCCAGGGATCAGGGGAAGGGAAGGAGGAGGGGAGGGAGGAAGAGACATTATTAGAACCAGATGTTGCTATGCAACAAGGCGATATTCCAAAATTACAAGTGATTAATTTATCTTCTTTTCAACTAGACAAATTCCATCTTAAAATTTTGGAAAAGGGCTTGTCTTTCGTACCCACCCCAACCTTTGATAGGTTTACATGGATAAAAGATCTACATCTATTTGTACGGAAACTTGCCCTTTACAAATTTCATGAAATAAAGAGAAGAAAGCATCCTCTCTAGGTCTCTCTATTAGAGACATGGACTGCCTTGACAACCTGGTTTCTCTCCTCGATGACAGTGACGCCCGACTATCAACTACTTATACGAACTTGAAATCCAAAAGCCGTTTCACTCCTAACTTTGCTTCTTTCAGAAACATTGATCTTTTTCTCGAGGCTGTCAAAAGCGAGTTAGATGAAATTGACAGTTTAAATTTCTGCTCCTTTCCCAACGATAATCTCTCTAAAGATGAACAGACTGCCTTGAAATCCTTGAGAGAGAATGACCAAGTAATTATAAAACAGGCAGACAAAAGGAGGGAACGTTGTGGTTATGGATATACTTAAGTATGAAAGTATGGTGCTGAAGGTTTTGGGGAATACTGATACTTACTCTATTCTCCCTTCCGACCCTACTAACTCCTTTCTATAGAAGTATAAGACCATCTTGGATGAAGGCCGCAGTGGAGGGTTGCTCTCGAATGAGGAATACTCTTTTATTTTGAATAACTATCCAAGGGTAGCAACCTTCTACTGCTTGCCAAAAGTCCATAAAGATTTAGAGGATCCACCGTGACGACCAATAGTGTCCGGAGTCGATAATTTGACCCAAAATGGTAGCCTTTATATCGACCAAATTCTCAGACCGTTTGTTGAAAAGCTTCCTTCCTACATCAGAGGTACTAAGCAGGCACTCTTTACTTTCTAAAATTCATCTTGAACCAACAGTGAGTTTATGTAGCCTTGATGTTGAGGCCCTATATTCCTCCATCCCACATCAGAGAGGTATTGAACATGTCAAATATTTTCTTGACCAAAGGGGCCCGGTACATCAGGCTCATACAACATTCACCCTAAATCTATTGAATTTTATCCTGTCCCACAATTATTTTATGTTCCATAACAAATACTACCACCAGATACGTGGCACTGCCATGGGCACTGCGTGTGCACCGTTATACGCCAATCTTCATCTGGGGTGGTGGGAGGAACAGATCAAGACATCTACTATTTTGTCACCTTTTCTATCCAAAATTATCGTTTGGTATAGATACATCGACGATGTCATTTTAATGTGGCACGGTAATCGTAAGGAGTTTGATGATTTCGTGTCCCTCCTTAACGTAAATGATAACCTGAGATTCACTGCAGAGTTTGGTGGCTCTACACTGAACTTTTTGGACCTTACAATCTCGATTTCTGGCGATGGCTCTCTAATTACAACCCTCTTTAGGAAACCTTCAGCATCTAATTCTCTCCTCAAATGGAACAGTTGCCATCCAAGATCCGTAAAACAGGGTATCCCTACGGGGCAATACCTCAGATTACGACGCAATTGTACAGATCTTGCGGATTTTCAAATTAAAGCTAAGGCCTTGAGACAACAGTTCAAGGAGAAGGGTTACCCTAACAGATGCCTTAAGAGAGCATACAAGAGAGCACTAACTACTGACAGATCAGATCTTTTGTCAGACTTTCCAGTACCAGACAAGCCTACCAATAAAACCATTCGGATGATTGGTACATTCGATACTGGTTGGGATGAGGTCAAAAGCTCTATGCAAAAGATTTGGCCCATTCTTCTTAAAGACAACCATTTAAAAGAGATTTTGGGTCCACAGGTTTCCATCACAGCAAGGAGGGGCAAGAATCTCCGTGTCATTCTCGTACCCATTCATTTTGCCCCCAAGCAACATCTTAACACCACTTGGCTTGGTCAAAAGATTCCTATGGGGACTTATGGGTGCGGAAGGTGCGTAGCTTGCAGATATATCCTTAGAAATTCAAAGGAAGTTACGGACACCGAAGGTAAACATACTTACCAGATTGTCCACTTCTTCAACTGCAACTCAGCAGGAGTTGTATACCTCCTTATTTGTAGTTGTAAATTGCTATATGTGGGTAAAACGTTCCGTCCATTTAAAGAACGTATCAAGGAACACGTCAGGTCACCCAAAAACCGTCTTGATACCCCCATTTCAAGACATTTAAAGGAACATCATGGGGGTTCGTCTTAAGATATACGGTTCTGTGGTTTAGAACTCGTTAAACGCGACCAAAGACGGGGGGATTTTGATAAAATCCTGCATCAAAAAGAATGTAGATGGATCTACAAGTTGAAAACCCTTCGCCCGAAAGGCCTTAAAGAGGGCTTTTCCTTTTCCCCGTTCATTTGATTAGACTTTATTATTACCATTTTAAATCTTCTATACCAACTTTCGTTTCTTTATCTTGATCTAGCTAACCGGCTCATTAATGACCTCATGTGATTATTCTATTACACATTATAGGGTGACTGTAGATTTGCTTGTGTGGGGTTGCCTTTACATTAACAAATTTGTTTAGACCCCTTTCTTTTTACACATTTTTTCTTTGTAAATATCTATTATTGATTACATAGAGTTGGTGATGTCTCTTTAAAAATATTCCGGCACTGTATAGTTTGATTAATTTGTAGCATTATTTTCTGCAATTTTTTTCAGTATGTTTTGCCTTCTTGCAAACACTTCATACATACTGTTAATTCAGTATATGTAGGACCATTCAATATAATACCACCGATGAATTTATCTTAATATAATCTTTTTTTATTCATATATAATTTTTGATTTGACTTTCTTTGATTACTATTTGATTATTTATTTCATCTTTATTATTATTTTTATTTCTTGTTAACATACTTGCCCAGGATGTTCATGTTTTGTCTTCTACTGAGCAGCATTATATTATTTTACTTTTAGACAGTCTTACCTGTTTGTTGCTTTGTGGAAAATTATTTTCCATCAGTATAATATGAGGCTGCGTGAACAATCTGGTAATCTAGTTTACATTACTAACTGTGTTATTATTTATTTGCTACATTGTATCAATGGTTTATTTATTTTATTTTTTGCCGGTTTCTTGGTAAAGTATTTTGACATCGCAATCCCTCCCCTTCACCAAGGGGAGATCACGCTAGCAACAATGCTTATGTACTCTGATTGGCTTAAAGCCACTTATGTCAGTATGACGTTATTTATCCTCCCTTCGTAATTATAGTGACCACGTTGTCAAGATTACTGTTTGATCCAGCACGTAGAACTGTACAGCACGGATGACAAATAAGTAACGTATTACCGGTCCTTAGAATGGCCGGATTTAACGTACAAAGAATAGTCAAAAATACTAGCCGAGGTCAGGGAACACAGAAAGGGACACAGCGATGAGGAAAGCCAGTCAGGATACCAGAATATAGAGAAGTCAATAAACAAAGCCAAAGTCAAAAACCAGGTAGAAAACTATAAACAGGAACGCGCTCTCAGACAACCACAAGGAAAACCACGACAGGGCACTGAGCAGGCTGAGAACTGGGCCTAAATACCCCTCCTTTAGTTCTGATAGGCTGTAACCGGCCTTTGACCCCAAAGTCAGTTACCAGGTTTCATTAGCATAATTGCTGCTCAGCATTAACCTTTCTGTGGATTAGGTTGCTGCTCGGCACAACTTTTCCTGTGTGGACAGTAAATGTCATTAACCACTTTTCTATAAGCGGATGAATACATGACACCAGGTTTCATTTTGCACAATTACTGCTCAGCATTAACCCTTCTGTGGATTAGGTTGCTGCTCGGCACAACTTTTCCTGTGTGGACAGTAAATGTCATTAACCACATTTCTATAAGCGGATGAATATGTGACATTACCCCCACCTGAAGAACGCCCACTGGGCGGACAGGACCAGGCTTGAGAGGAAATTTAGCGTGAAAAGCGCGGATCTTACGGCCCGCATGCAGGTCAGGAGCCGAAACCCAAGAACGATCAGCAGGACCGTAACCTTTCCAAACAACCAAGTACTGTAAAGTGCCCGAGAAAACCTAGAATCCACGATAGAAGATACCTCATACTCTTCCTGACCACCCACCACCACCGGAGGGGGAGGAACACAAGGAACAGTATATCTATTGCAGACAAGAGGTTTGAGTAAGGACACATGAAAAGTGTTGGGAATCCCTAAAGATGCAGGAAGAGCCAGAGAGTAAGAAACTGGATTGATCCTACGAAGCACTCTATAGGGACCAAGGAATCTGGGGGCAAACTTCATGCTAGGGACCTTAAGCTTGATGTTGCGAGATGACAACCAAACCCGGTCCCCCACTTGGTACACCGGGTTGGCACTCCAACGCTTATCAGCAAAATGTTTGAAGCGTTCAGCAGCAGCCCCTAGAGCAGTTTGAACCTTAACCCAGGTATCCCGAATGGAGGCCAGACGCTCATCCAGAGCAGGAATGGCAGTATCAGAAAATACCGCAGGGAGAACCGTAGGATACCTACCATTATTGACAAAAAATGGACTGTGCCCAGAGGAGTCATGAACAGCATTGTTTCTAGCGAACTCGGCCCACGGGAGTAGTTGGGACCAATTGTCTTGTGTGCTATTAATAAAACAACGCAAATAAACTTCTAATGACTGGTTAGCCCTCTCAGCTGTACCATTGGTCTGTGGATGGTAGGAGGAGGAGAAGGAGAGATCAATCCCAAATTGTTTACTGAACGCCCTCCAGAACCTGGACACAAACTGAGAGCCCCTATCAGACACAATATTGTGGGGATGCCATGCAAACGGACAATTTCACGTATGAAAATTAGGACCAAATCTTGCGAAGATGGCAACTTCTTGAGAGGAATGAAGTGAGCCATCTTAGAAAATCGGTCTACAATCATGAGAATAGTAGTGAACCCAGCAGAGCTAGGAAGCTCAACAATAAAGTCCATGGATAGGTGGGACCATGAAATCTCAGGAACAGGAAGAGGCTGCAACAGGCCACAAGGAAGTGCATGAGTCACCTTAGAAACTGCACACACAGAACATGCCTGCACATACTCCTTTACATCTTTCCTGAGTGAATCCCACCAAAATGATCTAGTGATCGCGGCAGTGGACTTATTGATACCCGGGTGTCCAGCAGTTAAATTGTCATGGAACACTTTCATGATATTAACCCTTTCACATAGGGGAACGAACAGTTTATCACACGGTTTACCACTGGGCGCCTGAGGCTGGGCCTCCAGTATGGTGCCAAGCAGTGGAGAAGACAGTGAGAGGACAGTAGTAGCAATAATACACTCTGGTGGAGCTGACTCATTATCAAATTGCCTGGACAAGGCATCAGCCTTGGTATTTTTAGAACCAGGTCTATAAGTAATGAGAAAGTTAAAACGTGAAAGGAACAGTGACCATCTAGCCTGTCTGGAAGACAAGCGTTTGGCATCCCCTATATATGCCAGATTTTTGTGGTCGGTTATGATCAACAGGGGGTCCTTGGAACCCTCCAAAAGATGTCGCCACTCCTTGAGGGCAAAAATAATGGCCAACAGTTCTCTATTGCCAATATCATAGTTGTGCTCAGCAGGAGACATCTTTCTGGAGAAGTAGCCACAAGGATGCAATGGTGTTCCCTGGCTTTCTCTCTGAGAGAGAACAGCCCCTACCCCTGTCTCGGATGCATCAACCTCCAATATAAAAGGTTTACTGGTGTCGGGATGTTTTAGTATGTCCGCAGAGGCAAATCTTTGTTTAAGAGTCTCAAAAGCATTCACAGACTCTTTGGACCATACCGTGCTACTAACCCCTTTGCGAGTCATATTTGTGATTGGGGCTATTACAGAAGAAAATCCCTTGATGAATCTTCTGTAATAGTTGGCAAAACCAATAAACCTTTGAATGGCTTTTAAGCCAGAGGGTAATGGCCAGTGTAGTACAGCCTCTAGTTTTTTAGGATCCATTTGAAATCCCGATGCAGAGATGTTGTAACCCAAAAAGTGGACTTCAGGCTGGTCAAATATGCACTTTTCTAATTTACAATAAAGTTTATTTTTCAACAACGTCTGCAGAACCTGTTTCACATGGGATTGGTGAGTTTGAAGATCAGGGGAATGCACAAAAATATCGTCCAAATAAACCAAGACAAATGAGTAAATGAATTCCCTGAGTACATCATTTATAAAGTCTTGGAATACGGCCGGGGCGTTGCATAACCCAAATGGCATTACCAGATATTCATATTGTCCACTACGGGTATTAAATGCCATCTTCCACTCATGATTCTCTTTAATTCTAACCAAATTGTAAGCGCTCCTAAGGTCAAGCTTAGTAAATACTTTAGCTCCCTGAAGTCTATCGAACAATTCGGAAATGAGTGGAATAGGGTATGCATTTTTTACAGCGATTTTATTAAGTGCCCTGTAGTCAATGCAAGGGCGTAACTCACCACCCTTTTTCTCAACAAAAAAGAATCCTGCACCAGCTGGTGAGGATGACTTTCTTATGTGCCCTTTGCTCAAGGATTCTTTGATGTATTCCTCCATTATTTTACTCTACTGGGGAGATAAGGCATAAACTGCCCCCTTAGGTGGCATAGCGCCTGGAAACAGGTTAATGGCACAGTCATATGCTCTGTAGGGAGGCAATATATCGGATTGAGCCTTGTTAAACACCTCCTGAAGTTCTCGGTATTGTATGGGAACTCCAGGAGTTTGGGGAGTGGTAGTGGGAAGGTCAATAGTATCCAATCTCTTTGGTACTGGTTTTATACATCTCCCCATACACTCTTTACCCCATTCTAATATCTCCCCATTAGCCCAGTCAATATAGGGATTGTGCTTACTCAGCCACGGAAACCCTAATATGATAGGACATGATGGAGAAGTAATAACCTGAAACATCATCTCCTCCCTATGGGAGGCCCCAATGGAGATCGTAACAGGGACAGTTTCGTGGGTTATAAGCGGTTGTGTGAGTGGTCTACCATCAATAGCCTCTACAGCTAGCGGTGTAGGTCTCTCCCTGACCGGTATCTCATTACCCCTAATAAACTGGACATTAATAAAATCTACAGCAGCACCTGAGTCCATTAGGGCACTGCAAGAAAACTTCTTGTTATCAAGGGAAATAGATACCTCAAGGAGGAATCTACTTTTGTTTTTGTTAGAGGACAACTCCATCACACCTAAGATCTGTCCCCTTAAGGTTCTTAGATGCGGAAGTTTTCCGGACGCACTGGACAATTAGTTATCATATGTCCCTTTCTACCGCAATATAGGCATAACCCCTCCCTTCTCCTATACTGTTTTTCGGCCTCTGACAGTCTAGTGACCCCCAACTGCATAGGTTCGGGTTCGGACTGTACAGGGAGGTTAGACAAAACAGGTTTAGAGAATTAAGGTGCTAGGGACATAGCCGTACGTCAGGTCTTGCTTCTGGTGACTTCTCTGAGTCTTAACCTATTATCAATATGCATGACAAACGTAATAAATTCGTTAAGACTCTTAGGTAATTCTTTAGCGGCTATCTCATCTAGTATAGTCTGAGAGACCCTTTTTGAATGCTGAGATTAATCCATTGTTAGTCCAGTCTACCTCGTCTGATGTGCATTAGGGCAGTGGAGGCGTCATCCTCTCTACCCAATGGCTCAAACGTGAGCTTGAATTCGGCAAGGAATTCCTGGTAATTATGAGCTATGCTCCGATTACTCTCCCACAACGGATTAGCCCAGGCAAGGGCCTTGCCCTTTAATTGATTCATTAGATAACCAATTCTTGCTCTGTCCGTGGGGAATGACCCTGGTGAGGCCTCAAAATGGTACTCCACCTGATTAAGAAAACCCCTGCATTCCTGGATATTGCCATCAAACTGTGGGGATGGTGATAAGGAGATGCAAGGAGTCCTATTAACAGTGGGTGGAGGTACACAGGGTAGAGGTGCTATAGGAGGAGACGCTGCAGGCTGCAGACGCTCCATTCTAGCGAGAAGCGTACTTAAAGTCTGAGTGAATTGATCCATGCAGTGATCATTCTCCTCTAATTTCCTCTCGCAAGCAGCTATGTGCTGACACAGTTCTACAGGATCTATGGCCATGTCGTAATGTCAGGATTACTGTTTGATCCAGCACGTAGAACTGTACAGCACGGATGACAAATAAGTAACGTATTACCGGTCCTTAGAATGGCCGGATTTAACGTACAAAGAATAGTCAAAAATACTAGCCGAGGTCAGGGAACACAGAAAGGGACACAGCGATGAGGAAAGCCAGGAGTCAGGATACCAGAATATAGAGAAGTCAATAAACAAAGCCAAAGTCAAAAACCAGGTAGAAAACTATAAACAGGAACGCGCTCTCAGACAACCACAAGGGAAACCACGACAGGGCACTGAGCAGGCTGAGAACTGGGCCTAAATACCCCTCCTTTAGTTCTGATAGGCTGTAACCGCCTTTGACCCCAAAGTCAGTTACCAGGTTTCATTTGCATAATTGCTGCTCAGCATTAACCCTTCTGTGGATTAGGTTGCTGCTCGGCACAACTTTTCCTGTGTGGACAGTAAATGTCATTAATCACTTTTCTCTAAGCGGATGAATACATGACACCAGGTTTCATTTGCACAATTACTGCTCAGCATTAACCCTTCTGTGGATTAGGTTGTTGCTCGGCACAACTTTTCCTGTGTGGACAGTAAATGTCATTAACCACATTTCTATAAGCGGATGAATATGTGACACACGTGAGCTTTACGCCCACTTTTTTCTGATTGGTCCCTTTTGGGTTATGACGATCGGATGAACCCCGACTCTTTGAGGAATTTGATTGGAGGACGTCACCTTTGGGGAAGTGGCTACTACCCTTTATAAAGCAACCCCTAATCACTGAACAAGTTGCTCTTGATAAAGGCGTGTTTAAAAACGCCGAAACGCGCGTCGAGTTTAGATAGCTTCAGCGGATGCCACCATTTGATTTAGACTTTTTAGTCGTAGCCATTGCTTTCCATATATACCTTGTAGACAGTTGTAGCTGATGCTAATCTTCTGTTGCGAGTTTAGATAGCTGTAGCTGACATTACCTACGTTCACCCGAGATTTTGACTGCAGCTGAAGCTATTCACTACCTTTCTAGGCAGGCTCTAGTCGGATTATTATTTATTTTGAGACACTACCTTTAGTATTTTTTAATTTTATGTCTCCCATTTATTTTTCTAGTCTGGAGCTGTCCCTAAGAGATTATGCTGGTTTATTCTAGACATTAAGGGGATTTAGATAGGCTGCCTTTGAAGCAGCATTTAGACGTATGGTGTAGGTTTTGTTGGAGTAGTGTTATTTAGGGGTGTTTTAGGCGACCTATATATAGAATCTAGAACTATATTTCTATTTGACTTTCTTTCTTTAGGTCTCCACCCCCTCTACCCCCTTTTTTTGTACCTTTATTTCCTATTATGCTGTTATCCTTTTACCTATCTCTATCCATACATCTCCCCTACATTGTGTTCTCTATAACCATATAGGGACATCTAGTCCATCCTTTTTCTTTTTTCTACTGCCATTAGATACTTTTGGCAGTATTTGAGTATTTAGTATTTTTTATATATACTTCAATAAAGGTTATATACCCTCATTTATGTGTTTTTTTTTTTAACAGTAGGAGGTATCCTCTGAATGGTCAGGGTAGTCCTCTCTCCTTTTCCTTGGGGATTAGACCTCCCTCTCTATTCTTTCTTGTCATTTTTCTTAGTTAATTGGGGTCAAGCCCCTATTACCTCCTGTAACCTTCTCTTTTGAAGGAATAGTTTTTTTTGGGGGGGGGGGGTTTGTCTACCTCCACTACTCCTTCTTTTGATATAGAGATATATATATTCTAAGTATATATACACACACACACATATACATTGTCTAGGTGTATTTTAATATATATATATAAAAAATTTAATCTGTAAATACGTTAAAAAATAAAATTAAAATAATTAATATATAGATGTGTGTTATTTCGTTCTAACTGTATTGTGATATTAATGTATATATTTATATCAAAATACATGTAGAACAAAATAATATATATCTATATACCGTATTTTTCGCTCCATAAGACGCACCTAGTTTTTAGAGGAGGAAACCCAGAAAAAAATATTCTGAACTGTTCCATAGTGTTTCTTACTATGGGACAGTTTGTTCAGAATATTTTTTTTTCTCCCCTGTCCCATAATGATCTTTAAACCCCCCCTCCCCTGTCCCATAGTTATTTTAACCCCCCTTTCCTCTGTCCCATAGTGATTGTTAACCCCTCCTCCCCTGTCCCATAGTGATTGTTAACCCCTCCTACCCTGTCCCATAGTGTTCTTTAACCCCTCCTCCCCTTGTCCATTAGTGTTCTGATCCCATAGTGTCCCCCCCTCCCATTGTCCCATAGTGCACTTTCCCTCCCATAGTGTCCCCCCCTCCCTTGTCCCATAGTGTCTCCCCCTCCCCTTGTCCCATAGTGTCCCCCCTCCCCTTGTCCCATAGTGTCCCCCCTCCCCTTGTCCCATAGTGTCCCCCCTCCCCTTGTCCCATAGTGTCCCATAATTACTTACCTGTATTGTAGCGTGGGCCGGCTTAAGAGCTCGCACCGCACTACAGGAACTTCAATTTCAGGTTCCGGTTTTCGGCAGGACTGAAAGGAAGTGTGCACACTGAGTGTGCACTTCCTTTCAGTCCCGCCAGAAACCGGAACCTGAAATTGAAGTTCCTGTACCGCGGAGCGCACTGTGCTGCCGGCCCCTGCTACAATACAGGCAAGTAAAGCTTCACATTCGCTCCATAAGAGGCACAGACATTTCCCCTCACTTTTGAGAGGAAAAAAAGTGCGTCTTATGGAGCGAAAAATACGGTACATAAATATATACGTGTATATATATATATATATATATATATATATATACACATATACACATATATATACATATATATATATATATATATATATATATATATATATATATATATATATATATATATATATATATATATACATATATTAATTCTACATATATATTTATGTAATATTTTTACATAATTAGGTATCTTAATTAATTACAATTAGCGGGACCTGCCTGACAACCCATGCCGAAAGTAAAGGGAATTTAATTTGCTAGCACTATATTTAACCCTATAACTTTCCAAGACACCATAAAACCTGTACATGGGGGGTACTGTTCTACTCGGGGGACTTCGCTGAACACAAATATTAGTGTTTCAAAACAATAAAATGTATTACAACGATGATATCGCCAGTAAAAGTGACGGTTTTTGCATTTTTCACGCACAAACAGCACTTACACAGACGATATTATTGCTGTGATACTTTTTGCTGTTTTGAAACACAAATATTTGTGTTCAGCGAAGTCTCCCGAGTACAACAGTACCCCTCATGTACAGGTTTTATGGTGTTTTCAAAAGTTACAGCGTCAAATATAAGGCTTGTGTTTCATTTTTTTCACATTCAAATTTGCCAGATTGGGTACATTGCCTTTGAGACCCTATGGTAGCCCAAGAATGAAAATTACCCCTATGATGGCATACCATTTGCAATAGTAGACAACCCAAAGTATTGCAAACAGGGTATGTTCAATCTTTTTTAGTAGTCACTTAGTCACAAACACTGGCCAAAATTGGCGTTTTTTGCATTTTCACACACAAACAAATACGAACGCTAACTTTGGCCAGTGTTTGTGACCAAATGGCTACTAAAAAAGACTGGATATACCCCATTTGCAATACCTTGGGTTGTCTACTATTGCAAATGGTATGCCATTATGGGTGTAAATTTCATTCCTGGACTACTATACAGTCCCAAAGGCAACGTAACCAATCTGTTGAATTTCAATTTCAAATGTAACGTGCTATATTTGACCCTGTAACTTCCCAAAACGCCATAAAACCTGTACATAGGGGGTACTGTTTTACACGTGAGACTTTGCTGAATACAAATATGTGTATTTTATTGCAGTAAAAGCAAACAGTATTATGACATTGACCGTTAAAATGTCCTGTAGAACTAAAAAAAATCTTATTTTCTCCCATTTTTTTCATATTAAATTATGTTTCATAGCTAAATATTTGATATTAAATGAAAGCCCTGTTTCCCCTGAATAAAATTATATATAATAAGGGTGGGTGCATTTAATATGAAAGAGGTGAATTACGGTTGGACAGACATGTAGCGTTCATGCCAGGTTTTGTTTACATTTTGTTTAGTTCACAACGTGTACATTTGGCTCCGTCCTTAAGGGGTTAATATTTTATGCAAATAAGGTGTGGTTTATTTACATTGTGCACAAATATCCATGCAGCAATCAGTTTGTTCAAAACTGCAGCAGAATAGAAAGAAAAATCTACAAACAAAATCCTAGCTAAAATTCGAGCACTTACTAACCATAAAATAATGTCCCTTACTAAATCAGGGTAATAATCTAAACAAATCAACAAAATAAACATTGGTTTCACCAACCTTTAGCACTTTTTTTTCTGGTGCTGCTCTGCGCAGATCTGCTCTCTCTGCAGGTCAGATTGTATCTTCCCCCTTTCTGAGACCTGCTAATTAAAGCCTCCGCAGTTGCTAATTGGGCAGGTGAATGAGTACAGGCTATGGAGGATTCTGGGTCCTAAATACCTTCCTTCTATTACCCTCCCATAGACTCTGACACAGGTGATAGCCAATTACGTACAAACAAACGTTTGAGTGGTGTATTTTGAGTTACAAGAACTTGGTTTAGGAGCATCAAACTACAATTTATAGAAGATCCCTTTTGCCAAGCTATCTTTATAGACCAGCATGTTTTTATTGGGAATTGATGAAAAAGCACAGTGACTGGGACAAAATATAGGATATTAGATAGAATAAGAGAAAGGGGACGAATATAGGGGGATATCTATAAACTAATTCCCCAAAACAAAAAGTGCACTGTGTAGATATAAGGCGCTTAAAGATATTAAAATACAGAACCAAATTTAATTAGCAGCTCAACACACGTGCAAGTACTTCTTAACTTAACACAAACTCATGCAGAATGTGGAGTGTTTTGAGTGAAAGGATGTATCAAATCAAAATATACCCAGTGGAGCGCTGATATTTAACACTTACCCTTAAAGTAAGGGAACCATTTGTATATAAAATATCTAAAGAGGAGAAACAAATAGACACAATTTGGTGCAGTATGTCTAGACAACTAGATAGTGTGGAAGTATATAAGCAACACACTCACATGGCTTACAGCCTGGGGATGAGAGGCTCAAGCCACAACCGCAGGGTATTTATAGATAATAACAAACTTATTCTACATGAAGATCCAGGTACTCAGGAAAGAAAAAAGAGAGTGGAACAAATTCCTAGTGTATTATCTTCAGTGTATGAATATAAATAAAATGGTGCAAGTAATTGCTCACCTTTTAGAGAGCCAAAGTTTCTGGGCTCTCAGTGTTATAAGCACTGTGCCTTTAAGGGGGCACAAATCTTCTTTAGGAGCAGGAAATTGCAGAAGTTCGTAGGACTTATGTAAATTAAAACAATTTATTTGAACAAAAAATAATGTAACAATTTTTTTGATCAAAATACCGTATATTGATAGTCCCAAATAAAGTCATCGTCACCCGAGACGCGTTTCACCTTGTCAAAAAGGCTTTTTCAATCGGATACCTGCTCTTCGTTTCTTTCCTGTGTTTATACCAAAGGGTCCTGTTGCAATTGGTCCTCGTATCTTCTAACCAGCCAATCAATCAGCCCATGTATGGGAGTATGTCCCGGCTCAGCTGTTGATAGTTTTTCTCACATGAACGGAAGTGACGTATTGGAGTTGCTGTAATGTCACTTCCGGTTCGCTCAGATCTCCATTTTAAGTGTTTGCATTTACCACATTAGTCCGTGCAGGGCTACATAATGGACATAATTCCCCAAAACAATTATGAATATATCAGGGGCGTACCTGGAGCATTTGGCACCCGGGGCGGATCCTTTATTTGGCAACCCCCCCCCACCTTAAAATGTAAAAAACAACCACAATTTTTTTTTATATGTATTTAGCACTGAGCAGTGTTTGTATATTTTTAATGTAAGTGTCACGTATTCATCCGCTTATAGAAATGTGGTTAATGACATTTACTGTCCACACAGGAAAAGTTGTGCCGAGCAGCAACCTAATCCACAGAAGGTTTAATGCTAAGCAGTAATTGTGCAAATGAAACCTGGTCTCATGTATTCATCTGCTTATAGAAAAGTGGTTAATGACATTTACTGTCAACACAGGAAAAGTTGTGCCGAGCAGCAACCTAATCCACAGAAGGGTTAATGCTGAGCAGCAATTATGCAAATGAAACCTGGTAACTGACTTTGAGGTCAAAGGCCGGTTACAGCCTATCAGAACTATTTAGGCCCAGTTCTCAGCCTGCTCAGTGCCCTGTCGTGGTTTCCCTTGTGGTTGTCTGAGAGTGTGTTCCTGTTTATAGTTTTCTACCTGGTTTTTTACTTTTACTTTGACTTTGGCTTTGTTTATTGACTTCTCTATATTCTGGTATCCTGACTCCTGGCTTTCCTCATCGCTGTGTCCCTTTCTGTGTTCCCTGACCTCGGCTAGTATTTTTGACTATTCTTTGTACGTTAAATCCGGCCACTCTAAGGACCGGTAATACGTTACTTATTCGTCATCCGTGCTGTACAGTTCTACGTGCTGGATCAAACAGTAATCCTGACAGTAAGCATGTTATTGTATGGAGTATGTGTGAGTGAATGTACGGGTGTGTTTGCACGTATTGGCATTTGAATGCAGGTGTGCATTTTTCTGTAGTGTGCTTTTTGAATATGGTGGTGTGTTTATATGTTGTGTTGACATTTGGATGCAGGGTTGTATTTGTGTGTAGTTTAGGCAAAATGCTAAGCTGTACACACATATACTCACATATACACAAACTGGTACACATATAGATACACAGACACAAAGGTACACACATGCAGTTACATAGAAACACAGTCATACACAGACACAGAATAATACTAACACACATACAGACACACATACAGACAGATACATACAGATACACAGACACACCAAAACAAACACGGACACACAAACAGATACACATGTATAAGTGTGTGTTTGCATAGTGAATGCAGCTTGTATATATAATGAATGCAGTGTGTGTATAGTGAATGCAGTGTGTGTATAGTGAATGTAGTGTGTGTATAGTGAATGCAGTGTGTGTGTGTGTATAGTGAATGCAGTGTGTGTGTGTGTGTGTGTATAGTGTATGCAGTGTGTGCGTGTATAGTGAATGCAGTGTGTGTATAGTGAATGTAGTGTGTGTGTGTATAGTGAATGCAGTGTGTGTGTGTGTATAGTGAATGCAGTGTGTGTGTGTGTGTGTATAGTGTGTGCGTGTATAGTGAATGCAGTGTGTGTATAGTGTATGCGGTGTGTGTGTGTGTGTGTGTATAGTGTATGCAGTGTGTGTATAGTGAATGCAGTGTGTATGTAGTGTGTGTGTGTGTGTGTGTGTGTGTATAGTGAATGCACTGTGTCTATAGTGAGATTGCCGCCCTTGTGAAAGTGCGCCCCGGGCTCCCCCCTAGTGAGTGGCACCCGGGGCGGGCCGCCCCCCCTTAGTACGCCACTAGAATATATACTTTTGATAATCCACTCTAAATTAAGCAATAGCAAGTCCACTAAAAGTATTTTTTGTACCTCCATAGCAAAACATTCAAAATAGAAAATGTTGGTCCACTAAAATTTGAAATGGGTGAGTGGGTAAGTGCAGAACCTTTAAAAGGGACACTCCACTGCCCAAATTTTTTTTTTTTTTATCAAATCACTGAATAGTAGATATATGGCAATGAAAACATGCATGCATTTCCTTGTGCATTTTTTCATTGGAGGTATATCTAGAAACAGTTTGCAAATAGTGATGTCGTGAACATGAAATTTTCGGTTCGCGAATGGCGAATGCGAACTTCCTCAAATGTTCGCGAACCGGGTGAACCGCCATAGACTTCAATGGGCAGGCGAATTTTAAAACACACAGGGACTCTTTCTGGCAACAATAGTGATGGAAAAGTTGTTTCAAGGGGACTAACACCTGGACTGTGGCATGCCGGAGGGGGATCCATGGCAAAACTCCCATGGAAAATTACACAGTTGATGCAGAGTCTGGTCTTAATCCATAAAGGGCAGAAATCCCCTAACATTCCTAAATCACAATGGATATGGATTGATACCTGACAAATGACATATTGACACAGAGCAGAATAGGGACTGTTCCCCCTACATAGGGTCACTTGGCAGGTATGGATTGACACCTGTCCTCAGAGACCATGATACACACTGACACAGAGCAGAATAGAGACTGTTCTCCTACATAGGGTCACTTGGCAGATATGGATTGACACCTGTCCTCAGAGATCATGATACACACCGACACAGAGCAGAATAGAGACTGTTCCTCCTACATAGGGTCACTTGGCAGATATGGATTGACACCTGTCCTCAGAAACCATGATACACACTGACACAGAGCAGAATAGGGACTGTTCCCCCTACATCGGGTCACTTGGCAGATATGGATTGACACCTGTCCTAGGGATCCCTGATACACACTGACACAGAGCAGAATAGGGACTGTTCCTCCTACATAGGGTCACTTGGCAGATATGGATTGACACCCGTCCTCAGAGACCATGATACACACTGACACAGAGCAGAATAGAGACTGTTCCCCCTACATAGGGTCACTTGGCAGATATGGATTGACACCTGTCCTCAGAGACCATGATACACACTGACACAGAGCAGAATAGAGACTGTTACCCCTACATAGGGTCACTTGGCAGATATGGATTGACACCTATCCTAAGGATCCCTGATATACACTGACACAGAGCAGAATAGGGAATATTCACTAAATGCCAAACATTGTTATACAGGGGAATATTCAGTAAATAAGGATAAGGGGGGACCTACTGTCCTCCCCCCTGGCCTCCACCCCTGCACGGTGGGTGGGGGCCATAAATCTCAATGGGGGGGGGACCTACTGTCCTCCCGCCCACCCCCACCCGTGAGCGGTGGGTGGGGGCCATAAAAATAATGAGGGGGGGGACCTACTGTATGTTGTTGTATCAATCAGGTAGTGTAAGGGTTACGTTAAACTCCCCGTTTAACGCACCGCAAACAACCGCAAACAGTCCATTTGCACAACCGCAAACTCCCCATTTGCACAAGGTTGGATACCAAGCTAGCCATGTCCCGTTCCTTGTCCTCATTGATGTCATTGAAGGTCTCTTCCTCCACCAAGCCACATACAACATCAAGGGTCCCCGAAAGGTGACAACAAGCCCCCTGGGACGCCTGCTGTGTTTGGTCTTCCACCTCCTCAAAGCCACCTTCCTCCTCTGACTCCTCTTCTTCAGACTCCTCTCACTGCGTTGCCTCTCTCTGCATTATTATAAGATGTGTTAAGTAGTATTATTCCTATCAGTTTAATCCCTGTTACGTCCCCTATCAGGGGACGTGTATATGGCATCTATTTTAGGAACCGGGAGATGGAAAAAGATGATTGGTTGGTCCTCCTACTTCAAATTTGGGGCACTGCGCGTGCAATCTAATGTGCCACCAGATAGAAGTGGTGTGTTAACTAGTACTATTCTTATCAGTTTAATCCCTGTTACGTCCCCTATCCGTTGATGTGGAGCAAGACGCAGCAGCAGAAGAGGACTCAGCCGAGGAGGTTATGGAAGAGGATGGAGTAGGAGGAGTAGAGGAGGTGGCAGCAAGCCTGCCTGCAAGTCGTGGCAGCCGTCAGCAGGTTTACCCAATGTGCAGTGTAGGGGTGGCCTGCCTCTGCCTGTCATTTTTTTTTCGATTAGTGGTACTATACGTGCAAGCTACTGTGACACCAGATATGAGTGGCACTGTGAACTGGCAGAGGTTGGCAGAGTACACGCTGTAGGGCTGACACTCCCGCTTGAAGACAACTAACTGCTATTCAATCTATAACAGTGAAAAAGGTTTTTGTTTTTAAATGCAAGCTATTGTGACACCAGATAAGAGTGGCACTTTGAACTGGCAAAGGTTGGCAGAGTACACGTTGTAGGCCTGACACACCCGCTTGAAGACAACTAACTGCTATTCAATCTATAACAGTGAAAAAAGTTTTTGGGTTTTTAAATGCATGCTATTGTGACACCAGTGAGTGAGTGGTGGCACTGGGCAAATGGGCACAGTATACGCTGCGAGCCTGACACACAGACGCTTGCAGACAACTAACTGCTATTCAATCGATAACAGTGAAAAAAGTTTTTTGGTTTTTAAATGCACGCTATTGTGACACCAGTGAGTGAGTGGTGGCACTGGGCACAGTATCCACTGTGAGCCTGACACACCCGCTTTGAGACAACTAACTGCTATTCAATCTATAACAGTGAAAAAAGTTTTTTATTTTTAAATGCAAGCTATTGTGACACCAGTGAGTGAGTGGTGACACTGGGCACAGTATCCACTGTGAGCCTGACACACCCGCTTTGAGACAACTAACTGCTATTCAATCTATAACAGTGAAAAAAGTTTTTTGTTTTTAAATGCAAGCTATTGTGACACCAGTGAGTGAGTGGTGGCACTGGGCAAGTGGGCACAGTATATGCTGTGAGCCTGACACACAGGCTGGCAGGCAGGCAACTGCAATTACATTACACAGAAAAAAAAGCAGACTGATGTTCTAGCCCTAAAAAGGGCTTTTGGGGTGCTGTCCTTACAGCAGAGATCAGATGAGTCCTTCAGGACTGTAGTGGACACTGAATACACTAGCCTAGCTATCAATTTCCCTATCAAATCAGCAGCAGCTACACTGTCCCTCCTCTCACTAAGAATGCAGCTTCACAATGAATGTAAAATGGATGCTGTCCAGGAGGTGGGAGGTTCTGGGAGGGAGGGTCTGCTGCTGATTGGCTGGAATGTGTCTGCTGACTGTGAGGTACAGGGTCAAAGTTTACTCAATGATGATGAATAGGGGGCGGATCGAACCGCGCATATGTTCGCCCGCCGTGGCGAACGCGAACATGCTATGTTCGCCAGGAACTATTCGCCAGGGAACCGTTCGGTGCATCACTATTTGCAAACAGTGCAGATCTCTTGTCTGAAAAGACAGCTGCTCTGGGCAATTGCTGCCTCTTGAGTTTAGCTCCACTGAAATAAACAGGACCTGTTGTCTGATTGAACCTGGCTTATGGTACAGCATTCTGCACAGCATTTATTGTTGTTTTTTTTTAATGCAAAAACTATGCGATTTGAGCATACAAACAATACAGCATATTAATGAGGCCAAAACCTCAAGTACATTATAGTTGTATTATTGCCCAGACTGTTTCTGTAAGTGTTGTTCTTCTTTTTATACCAAGGAGGAGCCAATGGCTGATGGTTAAATCAATTTAACAAACATCTTATGCTAACAAAGCGATTGACTGATACATAATAAAGTGGTAAATTAAACAAATCAAAAGACTGCATTTTTGAGTCTTATAGGATTCACTCTTTTCTGGCATGGTGCCAAATGGTTAACAAAAAAGCCAAGTAACTTATACTCTCAAGTAGGTTATGTTAAGGGAATCGGTGAGTGAGAAGGATATGTAATTATTAGTAGACAGTGCCAACAGTCGGACGTTACAATGACTAGTAAGGAATTATGAAGTATAGAGCCATAGGTTACACAGTGCAGGGTGAAGAGTAGCTATATTTAATTATGTCCAAGAGACTAAGGCTTCATGTCTGAAACATCGTATCCTTGTTTTGTTTTGCCTCTAGGACCAAAATTAAATATGGCTACTCTTTACCCTGCACTGTGTAGCCTATGGCTTATAGTTTTGTGTTTATATTGGGGGCTAGAGGATCTCCCTCACAGAGCTCTGGTGCATCGATATACTATTGTACAACACTCTACTACCTAGTAAGGAATTATTTTTAAAATGAGGTATTTTTTTTATTTAATTATTGCCTTCTTTTTTTGTGTTTCCTATCTCTTTTTCTTCCTTCTTTCTTTAGGTTCCCCTTGTTTCCCCCTTCCTTTTCCTTCTTGTATTTCTTGTCGTGTTTTTTGAGAGTCAATAAATGGATCAGGACTTGACAACTTCCTTATGTCTGTCTTGAATTACTATAAGCATCATATTTTGTTTTGTGTTCTGTCATGCTTTTTTATTTTTATTATTAGTATTGTTAAAAAAATACCTTAAAAAAATTTAATTGCAAAAATATGGTATAATTAAATATGATAATAATCTGATTTGCCTCATTATGAAGCAAGAGTGAGAACCTTGCATATGCAGTGCAGGTGTGAGCATTATTTCTCAAAATAGACTTTGCAGAACTGGGACGTAGTGGGCATGGAAATTAACAAAGGTAATGCAAGCATTAGTTATGAAAAAAAGACAAGAAAATGGCAATTTCCTTCACTAAAAAAAAGCATGATTGTGGGGATGTATACAGGCAAATACAAACCACGTTCTAATGTATTCACTCTCTGTTCATTACAGAACTGTACAAAGAACATAATGGCATGCAATGACATCTGTAAATTCTGTTTACAGCAGCAGGGAGCAGCAGAGAGACCATGCAATTCTATTTACAGCCATGATTTTGTAAATTTAAATGAAAAAGAGGTCTTCAAAACTTGTCTAGATATACATTTAGCAAATCAGAAAATATAATAATAGATTGAAATACTTAACACCTTCAGCACCAGTGTAATTTTATGTTGTATTATGGGGTTGATCACAGTCTAGCATTGGTTTTTCTACAAAATTATTTATTAATTTTATTAATAGTTATTTAAGGTATAGAGCACATGATTAGTCATTATGTTGTCAATTTATTTTATAACAAATTGTTCTATCAATCTTTTATAATTATAGATATGCCATTGATACAACCACAGATCCACCAATACATCAGAATTGTGTACAGAAATGATACAGAGCAGTGAGATGTTTTGGAATCATTGGCACGTAGTAGAACAATCAAGTTATACATTTTTGCTATCTGATGCAATTATTTTCAGTACATCCATTACTGTGAGGTGCAGTGGCGTACACATGACCCATGGGGCCCCTGTGCGAAAATTGATCCGTGGGCCCCTCCCCCACGCTTATTCTGCGCGGGCCGGGGCCGCAGCACATGGTGGCGGGCACCTGGTCGCAGGGATTTCAGGGCTGCGACCCCTGCGACCGTGGTATGTACGCCAGTGCATGCAGATGTACACACACTTAAAGGACCACTACAGACACCCAGATCACATCAGCTCAATGAAGTGGTCTGGGTGCCAGGTCCCTCTCATTTTAACCCTGCAGCTGAAAACATAGGGGGTAAATTCAGCCTTCAGTGGCTGTCTCATTGACAGCCGCTAGAGGAGCTTCCATGATTCTCACTGTGAAAATCACATTGAGAAGACACTGAACGTCCATAGGAAAGCATTAAGTAATCAGTGTGGTGCGTGAGGGAGCACACAGGGGAGAGTGCTGCCTCGCGTGCCCGCAGGACCGGGGCGCCCTGAGGTGGCCGGCTCCTGGGCCCCCCAGGGAAAGAGGCTGGCCACAGTGGCATACATACCGGGTCGCAGGGCGGCCGGGCCCCCTGGTGGGCCGGGTCCGGTCGCAGCCGCGACTCCTGCGACCCTGGTATGTACACCACTGCCCCTGAGTGCTTCCTCTTCAGCTCCCTCGAGCGCCGCGTACTGATGCCGGAGCCGGAAGATGACGTCATCTTCCGGCTCTGGTATCAGTGCGGTGTGCGAGGGAGCTGAGGAGGGAGCACACAGGGGAGAGAGCGCCTTCGAGGGCCCACAGGTCCGGCCGCCCAGTGACAGCAGGTCCAGCCTTGGGGGCCCTGAGGTGGCCAGCTTCTGGGCCCCCCAGGGGAACAGGCTGGCCACAGTGGCATACATACCGGGACGCCACTGGTGAGGTGGACATGGACAGCTTAAGATACATTTATATAAAATATAAACCACAAGACAAGATGGAACTTTAAATTAAAAAGAAACCTATAAGCACAGTTTGCCCAAAAGCGATACTACGTATCTTGTATTGTGTGAGATATTAAAGGAACACTATACAGCCCCCAGCCCCTTGCATCGCTTTGACAAGGTGTTTTTACTCAGTTCCGCCTAACTTCAGTCTCAGTCAATCCAGTGCTCTCCCATAGGAAAGCATTGGGAGGATATTGCGCATGCGCAGCAAAATGCCACACTACGCCAATCAGCATCTCATCATAGAGATGCATTGAATCTAGAATGGCTTTGGTGACTATAGTGTCCCTTTAAGTTTTGATTTGGAGATTTGTGTGAGTGTGGTAGTATTAAAAAAGGGGAGGAGGGAGATACGACACAAATTCCAATCCAATTTTAGAGACCTCATAGAACTGATTATAACACATTTCCAACTATGCTTCCCGAGCCTCCCAAAGTGGGGGGAACCACTTCAAATAGTTTCCCTCACTGCACTAGCATAAAGTAACAGTACCACCAAATATGTACAAGTGAACCCTCCTCAGTACAATTTTGCCAGTAAAGAGAGAAGGTGACCGGGAATATCGTTGAAATAAGAGTTTATATGATTTAATATGGTTAGTATATCGAGATATAGCATTTATTCCATTCCCTTTCCAAAAAATCTTCTTCATGTAGTCAGTTTCAAAGATCTTTTTTATGAAGGGGGATTCAAATGAGCATAATGCAGTAGGCTTTGGTTGCAAACATAAATTGCTTTTGCAGCTTTTGGGCCGCCATTATCAGTTTAACTAGAGGAATCTCCAGTTCCTCTGGAGGATGGGGTTTTGCAGATAGTAAATAGTGTCTTATTTGAAGATACTTATAGAAATATTGCAAAGGAATCAACCTTATTTTGCACTAGCAATTGGATACATTGTGTATCCCTCCAGAGCACCATTGTCTGAAATCAATGTCCAGTATGACAATTTGGAATGTGCTTTGCTATTAGAGTCAACAAGGATATGTTTCATTGTGGTTCTTTCCATATCTGGAAATTGTATATACTATGGTATGTGTAAATATGGATGTAACGGATCACCTGGCACCCCAACTGCGTACCTCCGTTGAAGGATGCTCCTAGCGCTTCCTGAGGGCTCCAAGCACTCCAGCAGACACCATAACCACCGTAGACTCCTTCAGCGAACAAAACAGGAACATTTTCTTAAAAGAACTTAGTAGTGATTATAGTAATCCCTTGTAGCAGATTCCCCCAATAAGAGACGGCACTCCAAATTGAGGGTGAAGTAGAACTGCCAGAGTTGTGGGTTTATTGTTCTTATATACACATTCTTACACATTAGTACCACCCACAGGGTTTTGTAAAACAACCAATAAACATGTACAATACACTCAGACACTCCCACACAAAATCCTCCCCTCTGCTTGTGATACAATTATCTTATACAATGGGTTAATACAATTATCACAGGCAAGAAAATACAAAGTTTTACACAATATTCATAACTTTAAAAGTATGCATCACATTCACATAAACTCACATTCACTTTCATTTTCAGAATCAGCATACTCCAAATACAAACATACGTCAAAATCATACAAATTGGTCCAGTGGGTCAAAAGTTAGATCAAAGTCCTTTGTGACCAAATGAAGCATGGCTTTTCTGCCCAAAACCGGTTCCACAGAGATAATTGGGAAGTAATCCAATTATCTCCAAGGACAGAGGCAAAACTCCATTCGCCACATGGTAGCAAAAGACAATAAAATACATAAATATATATAACTGTGCAGCTATTGCATAAAACAGGTACAATCAACATATCCCCAGATAGCTTAGATCTGAGCGCACTTTATTACTGAATGGCGCTTAGATCACATACATACAGTTCAATTGCCATGGAGCCAAAGTCTTTCACATAGTCTTTCGTTATACGAATGGGCTCCATAGCGTAGCTATCTGGGGTATCACTGTTCAAATAGGGAAGTACCGAATGACCCGGCTTTCGAGTCTTTGCAGGGGAAAATCAAGCATTTCAACATGGGGCCATAGTCACAGGGCAGGAGGCTGGCAATTAGTCTTCTCCAATGCCCAGTGGTGAGGCTGGTTCCGCTAGAATGGAGTTGCCCCACTTGCGGACCAAGGTGATGGTGTGATAACATGCTGTCCTCTAAATCAACCCAGGCTAGTTGGCCACAAGAAGAGCAAAAGAGGAGGGATTGAGTCAGGGAGGTAGTTTTGCAGTAATACTCTAAATTTGTTAGTTCCAACCCACCAGACTTCCTTGGTTTCTACATGTTGCCAAGGGGATCCATCTGCGTTTGTAAACATGTATTCATCAGTTAGACGAGTGCTGTATTGCCAAAATTGAGTGACGTGTGAAAGAAAGGGGTATGTTTCAAAGTAAATATAACACTTTTGGCATTACCATCATTTTTATGGATCCTATGCATCCTAACCAGGAAAATTAAAATTTCCTCCATTGCTCTAGGTCACCTACAAGTTGGGTTCATAATTAGATTAGATGCTTCCCAGGAAGGGAGTCATTGTCTGTGTAGAGTCTTATGCCTAAGTCTTGTATGAAGAAGTGTTTCGAATCAGACCTATGTAGTGATTTTAATTCTAGAAGTTGTTCTGATAGTACATTGTATGGCAGTGCTCAATATTTTCATGGGTTTATTTTATGATAGTAAACTGAAATGTAATAGGTGAGCAGGTTGTGCAAAGTAGGAAAACACCTGATCTGTTAAAATCAATAATCTATCATCTACAAATAATGCAAGTTTTTGGGTCTGAATCCCAGGAGCACAGACTTCCACTACTGTAAATGGTTCCTTCTTAGTCAATTAAAGCAATTACAAAGCAAATAGGCACTGTTGCAACAATATAAAATTGACAGCACACGAGGTGTGGCTTGGCACGCAACAAGGATGGCCGCCTGACTAATTTGATCCTGGAAATTCTGCTCCCAGAGCTTATGTACTGTCACCTATGTTCCACAACTGGCATCCCTTAATAAAAGGGACCAAGGGGAAGCAATCCCAAGTCAAATTGAATACCTACCTCCTATCGGAGACCAGCAAATCTTCAAAATAAAGCTCCTTCATGCGACCTAGACAACATGGCACTATCAGCAACTGCCCTCCTAAACTCACAGGTATTTCTTGAAAATATGAGAAGCATAATGGAGGACCTGAGATGGGACTCTGATTTAACTAAAATAACTAAGGAGTAGTTTATAATAATAAATAAGGAGTTGGTGGAATCGCTTAATAACTTAAGAGACTGCACTGATAAATTAAAACACAATTTATTGGTTGGCAATCAAGTCTCATTTGCAGAGGAAGTGGCTGATTTAGCACGCAAACTTGTGGACCTCGAATATAGGTCCTGCACATCCAGGGTATCCTGGAGGAGGTCACTAACAATAAGCCGTATACACCACTTGCCTAGAGGAAGCAACTTATTAAAATATTTTAGAAAAGAAAGATTTGAATCACGATTAAGAAACAGATACTAGAAGTCACCAACTGCCCTTGTTAAACACCCCTTCAGAACCAAAACAACCACTGCTGCACTTCAAACCTTCAAAAACCCTATAGAGCAAATTCACCTACAAATCCCCCTCCCCCATAAAAAGGCACAACAAAATCCCTCTATGAGATCCACCACATAAATATATATATCTCCAAAACCACAAAGGAAAATAATCTCTACCACCCACTTCTGAAAAACTAAGACCCCTAATAGACAAACCCTGAGAGCACCAATATCACCAAATGAGTTAATCAAATGGACCCATTTCTTCACTTTCTCTTCGACTATAGCTCCGATATAGATGACAATTTTTTTAGAAATTGGAACCACCCAATCCTGATCAGAAGAAAAAAAAGAAAATAAGAAACCTATCGCCACAGGAAGAAGAAGTGGTAAAAGATTTTTTTAAAGGAATAAAAGCATAATCACCAACAACGACAAACAAATATATATTCTCAAGATCCTGGTAGTTTTAATTTATCAAATAAGATTTTTAGCACCATAGAAGTGGCCATTTTAAATAAAGAATTAAAATGTGTTCCATTACAGAAATGTAACCACTTCTCAACATACATTGATATCAATAAGTGTGTAAGACAGGCCACTTTAAAAAAGGTTTTATGTATGTCGTAATAACCAGAATACTAACAATAGTCAAAATAATCTCCCAAATACCTCACCTATTTTAAATGTTCCACAGACAATACTCACTAAACTGAAATCCAAACCTACTTTTTAAATTTCTTCTTTTAAAACTAGTTGTGTAAATAGGTTTAATAAAATTCAGTCACCAAAGATATGAAAAAATCCAAAACAGCAAATTTTACAAAAACAACCTTTAGTTATTCTACAGGTCGAGATGTATATGAAAAAGACTACAGGCAGCTTAATGACAATTTAGTTAACCAAAAAATTTTAGCAGACGAATACGTTTATGTGAACATTACTCACCTACCATAGCAGTTATTTAATTCCTCCCAAATGTCCACAAAAACAAAAACAAAACTCCTGGTTTTCTGATGTTCTGGTTTTTGAGTTTCTGGTATTAATTCTATTTTATATAGCTACCTTGATATTTTCCTCAAGCCATATGTTCGTAATATGAAATTTTACGTAAAGGACAGTATGAGCCTTTTACAGTTATCAAGTAATTTTAAATGGGAATCCGATTATTTTTTGGTGACAAGAGATGTGCAATCCCTCTACACGTGTGCCTCTGTAAAAAAATATCCTCAAAAAAGATGGAAGTGTTCTCCTCAGTACAAATTGATTTAATTCTAAAAGGTATTAATATTTTTTTTATATTACATTTGGTTTTATGATTCATTTCACCTACAAAAAAAATGAACTACCATGGGTACTCGAATGGCCCCAAGCTACACTAAACTTTTTATGGCTGATTGGGAAGATTATACCAAATAAATGGAGAACAAATCTGATTTTATATAAAAGATACAGTTGCCCGATTTTTATTCGGAAATCTGTGTCTGTAAAAGTAACCAACCTTAAATAGAAAAGATACTGACATAGCGTAATTTTGTTACAGTTTTTTTTCCCATATGAAAATCCCCCATAAGAAGAACTCTTACAATAAAATGTTGTGAAACTTATTTCTAAAAATCACAATAAAAGCGTGTGTTGTACAGAGCATAAGCCAGAAAGATAGTTGTTACTGCTCCGTGGATGTAAACTTTCAAACCGATCTTGTGCACTCAGGTCGATCTTCACAGGAACGCCGACTAACCGGTACTGCTGTGATCACCGCAAATGCAAAAATCCTGCCAAAACACGATCCACGCGTTTCCCCCGTTAGATCAGGCTTTCTCAAGATGCATCTGGGATACAGGTGACTGATCCAGATGTTTCTCTTCCTTGAGTGTTTACCCTAGCAGAATGTTTAGCCTATCATATTTTTAACATTTACCCTGCCTAGAATTGTTATTTTATTTTAACACTGTGAACCCTAGAAAGCAGGTGGTCATGTTTGCTGTGCTTGACATTGAACCTAAGCTATAGCTGCTTCCCTCTTCCATAATGTTGCCTTAACACCAAAGTTGAGGAGTTAGGCTAGTGAACACCACCTAGACAGGGTGCATTAATTGGAAGATGTTCAGTACACCATACTTAACTCCAGGCCTCCATCTATAAAAAATCCCTAATGATCCAGATTGCTAACTGCTTGATATCTCTTTTCTGGGGAAAATACACACTCCCTCCCATCACTCTATGGTTCCAACACATGGAGGAACTCGGCTCCATGGAAGAACTTCTATTCCAATCCAGCTGCAGATCACAGATATACCTGGACATCTGGAGTCATTGAACACTCACCATGGCACCAGCCGACTTCCAACCACTCATATGATAGGCAGCATGCATTGACCCAATCAATCGAAGTGATGTGACACACCCACTGAGACCTATGTGACCCGAGATTGAGATAACTGACAGCTTTGGTTGAGGTGTTAGGGATGGGAATGGAGTGGTAATCCTACCCCCTCCACTTCCCCCCTTTTCTTCTTTCTTCCTTTCTCTTTCCTGTCCCTCTCCTTCGTAGAAGGGGAGGCATCGGACTGGACCCTTATACTTGGGAGGATACACTGCAGAACCCAATGGTTTCACTAAATTGCTGGCTCTACTCTCTGAACAATATAACTACAAACAAGACTTACATTTCAATGCAAACTTACCAACAGATGGAAAAGCAGTTTGAAAATATGATTTTGCCTTGCCTTAGTTTTCATGGGTTTGTGCAGGGACGTTTTAGCCGCGAGGGTGGCATTTTCCAGGGGGCGGCAAAAAAAACGCCCCCAAATGCCCAGGGTAAATGTCTTGTTAGCCTTGCGGCTAACTGACATGCCAGACGGGCTGATGGGCTGGCTGCTGGGTGGGCGGCTGGCGAGGGAGCACTTCCCCTGAGCTGTCTGCTCAGCTCCCTCGCGCGCCGCAGAGTGAGGCTGGGAGCCGGAATATGACGTCATATTCCGGCTCCCAGCCTCACTCTGCGGGCGGCGCGTGAGGGAGCTGAGCAGAGAGCTCAGGGGAAGTGCTCCCTCACCAGCCGCCCCCGCCAGCGCCGCCCGCCCAGCATCCACTGGAACCCCAGGGAAAAAGAGAACCATCCCCCAGCATTCCCAAAGGTAAGGAGGCTGGGGGGGTTTAAATAAAAAAAATGTGTTAATGTGAGTGAGTGAGTGTGTGTGTATGTCTGGGGGCCCCTAAGTTTTGTCCAGCCTAGGGCAGCACAAAACCAGGATACACCACTGGGTTTGTGAAGTAGAGACCTGCGAGTCTCATTGTTTGACATGCTATATATGTGAACTCATATACAAAATTAATAATGAAATAAAACGATATTCCCCCCCCCCAAAAAAAGAAAAATGTTCTTTTTAAAAAACTGGGTAATTTTGAAAGACAAGATACTCATATTCTTAGATATTTTTTCAGAAAACCCTCACATCTTTTTTAGCTACCCCCAAAATGTCTTACAAATATTTTACACAGAATAAAATAATCCATACTAATTCCTTTTTATGATAGAATGTTTTAATAAATGCAAACAATGTGCAGCATGCAAAAAGACAAATAATACCCACACAAAAGTAGAACAGTTCAAATCTAATCATTCCCACAAGATGTTCAAAATAAGTAATTGTATAACTCGTAATTCTAAAATTGTAATTTACATTCTTGAATGCCCATGTGGCTTATAATAAATTGACATAAATACTAGACATTTAAAAACCAGGATTGACAAACATTGCAGGAATATCTCTAATGGGTTTTTAAATGAACCTGTTTCAAAACATTTTCTTATACATAATAAAGTACTTGAAATTTTACACCATTGAAAAAAATCACCTATTCATGGCGAGGTGGTAATTTTATTAAAACACTAGGTAGATATGTAATGAAATGGATTTTCAAACTAAACCCTCACTCCCCATGGGCTCAATGTAGATTTTAAATTCTTTAATTTTATTATAAAATTTAGTAAAATTATTTATATTCGGGGGGCGGCGCCTGACTAGCGCACAGGGCAGACGTGCTCTGAACCAGCTCCTGTGCACCGAACATAAAACCGGTGGATAAATCAAGCTAAACTGCGCTCACCCTTCTACAAGTGGGCCCACTGAACTTGGGAAACTGGCCCGGACCCAGGGACACCAAACCCGATGTCCGGGGTAAACGGGCACCGCATCGGCAGACTGGGGCCTACAGAGGGAGGCGGCGGAGAAAGGTGGCCGCTTTCCCGCCAGACACACACAGCCAACAGTAAGCTTGTAGCACAACCTCCCCCCCCATGGACTGGGGGCATCTCAGCAAAGACTCACCGCAGGAATAAACCTGTAACGCAAAGGGGAAACTCGGCCGAAGAAGCTCCTAAAATGGCAGAGGTAGCGTGCTCCTTCAGCATCCTAAGCGAGCAGCCAGAGGTGGAGCACCGACTAGACAGGGCTTTCCAAGTATTCTGGGAGAAACTGGAAGCTTTACTGTCCCCAGTGATGGTGCCGGACACCTGAAAGCACACTCACCTAAGCAGCACCAAGTCGCCCAGTGGGACGGAAGCTGCGAGAAATTAGCGAACAACAGGTAACCGGAGACCCGACAAGCGGTAAAAGGAGCAAGGCGACAGCCTCCAGGATCCGGCAAGTAAAGGTGCAGAAGCACACTAGTCGGACATCCCGCATACCTGATGGTGGTGGTCCGTCACAGGGAGGCACGCACAGAAGATAAGCAAGCACCGCACCAGACCTGACGGGCAGTAATCAAAGCAGCACGACCTTACCTGCTGCAGTCCACGCTGCAAATCGAGTAGATGAGCGGCTGCACACATTGTGGGTCAAAACCAGAGCGGACCCCCAACGCGGGGGCATCATTGAAAAGTCCTACCACAGCAAGGTACGCTTAACCTGGTCACGGGACTCTGTCTGCCCCCTAGAGGGCATCGGCTAAGCGGGGGTCCACTTGTCATTCCCTGAACCTTGGAGGTGATAACATGCAAGTCTCATACACGAGGGATGCTATCCTGGCGTTTTTACATTGTTAGAGTTCTTTTTATTTAGTTCTCTCATCTTGACTTTTGTAAAGGGATGCAAGTATACTTCATTCATGTTAATGAATAGGCTCTATCTCTCACTTAGCATATACACACATGAGATTATGAATAGGATGTTATACCAAACAATACAGATATAACACTTTTAATATGTCAAGCTATGTGCAAAGCCATTATATTACTGTTTATTAGATAGGAGCAGGAATTAAGCTACGTTTACCCACTGTTTATATTTCCTCTCAAAAAGGTAAAAAATCAGCGACCGTTATATGCAAACATTTTTTTGTGCTGCTGCTTGATTGATTGGGGGAGTGTTCATTAATTGCACCTGTGTGGGATTTGTATCCCCATAAAGGCACACCCCTAACTCACTGAGCTTGCTCACATTACTTGAAAGCAGACTCTATTAAGTAGGAGTTAGAAAACCAGGAGTTGAAACAAGCAAGGGGTTTAAACTAACAAAGTAATTGTTTTCATTTTCTGTTTCTGGGGAAATGAGTGTTAGCAAGATTGCTGGTTTGACTCAATGCACATCTTGTTGCATGTATGCAGGGACGTATTAGCCGCGAGGCAAACAAGGCATTTGCCTTGGGCGGCATTTTTCAGGGGGCGGCAAAAAACGCCGCCCCCCAAATGCCCAGGGCAGATGCCTTGTTAGCCTTGCGGCTAACTGACATCCCGGGCGGCCGGCGAGGGAGCACTTCCCATGAGCTGACTGCTCAGCTCCCTCGCGCACCGCAAAGTGAGGCTGGGAGCCGGAAGATGACGTCATCTTCCGGTTCCCAGCCTCACTCTGCAGCCGACGCGCGAGGGAGCTGAGCAGTCAGCTCATGGGAAGTGCTCCCTCGCCGGCCGCCCACCTGCCAGCGCCGCCCGCCCTGCAGCCACTGGACCACCAGGGAGAGAGACCCCCCCCCAGCACTCCCAAAGGTAAGGAGGTTGGGGGGGGATTTAAATTAAAAAAAAAGTTAATGTGTGTGTTTGTGTCTGACTGTGTGTGTTTGTGAGTGCGTGTGTGTGTTTGTGTCTGACTGTGTGTGTGTGTGTGTGTTTGTGGACTGTGTTTGTGTCTGTGTATGTGTCTGACTGTGTGTGTGTGTGTGTGTTTGTGTCTGACTGTGTGTGTGTATGTGACTGTGTGTGTCTGTGTGTGTTTGTGTCTGACTGTGTGTGTCTGACTGTGTGTGTCTGACTGTGTGTGTGCTTGTGTCTGACTGTGTATGTGTGTGTGTGTTGACTGTGTGTGTGTGTGTGTTTGTGTCTGACTGTGTCTGTGTATGTGTCTGACTGTGTGTGTGTGTGTTTGTGTATGTGTCTGACTGTGTGTGTTTGTGTATGTGTCTGACTGTGTGTGTGTGTATTTAGAAGGTGGGGCGGGGGGAAGGGTTGGGTGGGGGTGGCGCGGGGGGGAGGGGGGCGCCTGAGTTTTGTCCTGCCTAGGGCAGCACAAAACCAGGATACACCACTGCATGTATGGATACCTAGATGTACCCATCCAGGGTCCATACCTCTGTGATGGTTGTGTGCGAGTAGCTTCTCTGGAAGCTCAGATTGGAGATCTCGAGAAGCAAATCACAACTTTGAGGGAGACTGACAATCTTGAGAGGAGTCTGCTGCTCACTGAGCAGAGTTTAGTGGGGACAGGTAGTGGAGAGGGAGGAGATAAGACAGATGGGGAACAGGCATGTAGCTGGGTGACAGTGGGGCGAGGAAGCGGGGGGGAGGGAAGAGGAAAGGGCTAGCTAGTCCTGATTTGGTGCAACCTAGCCAGTTGCCAGTTTGAGGGAAGATGTTGGGAGCATCAGCTCAGGAGTAGCTGTATTAGAGGAAGCTGTTACTTCTAACAGCCGAGCTAACAGCCCCCCTAGCACGGGTGGGGATCAAAATGTAAGGAAGGCTAGACAGGTTGTGGTGGTAGGGGACTCTATCATTAGGAGAGCAGATAGGGCAATCTGCCGCACTGATCGGCTCAACCGGCCAGTTTGCTGTCTCCCGGGTGCTCGGGTCCGGCATGTTGCTGACAGAGTGGATGGATTATTGGGAGGGGCTGGGGATGACCTAGCGGTCATGGTCCATGTTGGTACCAATGACAAAGTAAGAGGAAGATGGACGGTCCTAAAGAATGATTTCAGGGAATTAGGTAGCAAACTTAAGAAAAGGACCTCCAAGGTGGTATTCTCTTTGATATTACCTGTGCCACGCGCTACAGTGGAAAGGCAGCGGGAGATTATAGAGGTCAATGCGTGGCTTAAGTCTTGGTGAAGGAAGGAGGGTTTTGGGTTTTTAGAGCACTGGGCCGACTTTGCGATTGGGTACGACCTTTATAGTGGTGATGGATTGCACCTAAACGGGAGAGGGTCTGCAGTGCTGGGGGATAGGATGGCTAGAAGGTTGGAGGAGATTTTAAACTAGTAGTGGGGGGGAGGGTCATAGCAATCTACAAAATGGAGATAGGACAGAAAGGAGATGGGCTTTAGCACAGTATAAGGGGGGTGGAAACGGGGGGAGGGGCAAGCTCAAAACAGAGAAGCTGTGTAATGTTGAAAATTCACAAAATATACAAGTGTCGCATAATATTAAATGTATGCTTACTAATGCAAGGAGCCTAAATAACAAAATGGGGGAACTAGAGGCATTAGCATACACTAAACAATATGATATAATAGGCATAACTGAAACATGGTGGGATGAGACACATGACTGGGCAGCTAACTTAAATGGGTACATGTTATTTAGGAAGGATAGGAAAAACAAGAAGGGTGGTGGGGTATGTTTGTATGTCAAACATGATTTAAAGCCAAATGTTAAGCAAATGGAATGCGAGGAGGATAATGTGGAAGCTTTATGGGTAAATATCTGCTTGGGGGAAAAGAAGGGAAACCAACTATTGGTTGGGATATGTTATAAACCACCTAATGTTAATATTGACGAGGAACAACAGCTGTTTGAGCTAATTGAGAAAGCTGCAAATCTGGGTAACACTTTAATTATTGGAGATTTTAATTACCCGGATATAAATTTTGACAGAGGGACTAGTACCTCAGCAAAGGAAATTAGGTTTTTAAACTTGTTAAATGACACCTTCATGTCACAACTTGTACAAGCACCAACTAGAAAGGATGCTTGTTTGGACCTGGTTTTAACAAACAACGTTGATCTTTTGACCAATATTCAAGTAGGTGAGCACTTGGTAAATAGTGATCACAATATAGTGTCCTTTGAAATAAACTCAAAAAAACAAAAGCAAATGGGGAATACTAAAACATATAATTTTAAAAAGGCCAATTTCAATAAGTTAAGGGAAGCTTTACAATATATTGACTGGCATAAACTCTTTAGTGAAAAGAACACTGAGGATAAATGGATCATCTTCCAACAAATATTAAAAAGGTACATTTCTCAGTATGTACCGTTGGGAAATAAATATAAAAGAACCAAATTAAAACCAACGTGGCTTAGTAGACAAGTAAAACAAGAGATTACAACTAAGAAAAGGGCATTTAAATCAGACAAATCAGATGCATCTTATAAAAGATATAAGGAAACAAATAATGCGTGCAAAAAGGCAATTAGACTTGCTAAACTTCAAAATGAAATAATGATAGCTAAAGAGAGAAAAACCAACCCCACAGCATTTTTTAAGTACATAAATTCTAAAAACAAAAACAAAGTGAAAGTGTAGGTACACTAAAAACTGAAACTGGGGTGTTAGTTAATGAAGACCAGGAAAAGGCAGGAATTTTAAATAACTATTTCTCCTCCGTATATATTAAGGAAGAACCCATGGCAATAGATGTGCAAATGTTTGCTACTAAAAACTTGCAGAATAATTGTAATTGGTTAACTCAAGACAAGGTGCTGCAGCAACTAAAGAAAGTTAATATAAACAAAGCACCAAGGCCTGACGGTATCCATCCACGTGTACTTAAGGAACTAAGTGCAGAAATAAGTGAACCTCTGTTTTTAATCTTTCAAGATTCTTTTCTTTCAGGAAGTGTTCCGGAGGATTGGAGAAAGACAGATGTGGTTCCTATATTCAAAAAGGGTTCAAAATCCTTGCCTGGAAATTATAGACCTGTGAGCTTAACTTCTGTGGCTGGTAAAATGTTTGAAAGGTTATTAAGGGATAGTATTCAAGAATTCCTTGAGAAGAACATGGTTATCAGCAAAAATCAGCATGGTTTTATGAAGCACAGGTCATGTGAAACTAACTTGATTGCTTTCTACGAAGAAGTAAGTAGAAGTATAGGTCAGGGTGTTGCCGTGGATGTGATCTATTTGGATTTTGCTAAGGCATTTGATACAGTTCCACACAATAGATTAGTGTTCAAACTCAAGGAAATCGGTCTAGATTGGCTTAAAAACAGAGTACAAAGAGTTTTCATTAATGGTAAATTTTCAAGCTGGACAGAGGTGGCAAGTGGTGTCCCTCAGGGGTCTGTTCTGGGACCCCTTCTATTTAACATGTTTATAAATGATCTTGAAGACTGCATTGAAAGTCATGTTTCAGTGTTTGCAGATGACACAAAACTTTCTAAAACAATACAATGTGAGCAAGATATTACTTTGCTGCAGAGGGATTTAGATAGACTGGGGGACTGGGCACTCAAATGGAAGATGAAATTTAATGTTGAAAAATGCAAAGTTACGCACTTCGGCGTAAAGAATACACAAGCAACGTATACCCTTAATGGAAGCGAATTAGGGATAACAACACAGGAAAAGGACTTGGGAATTGTTATAGACAACAAACTATGCAACAATGTGCAATGTCAATCAGCAGTGGCCAAGGCCAGTAAGGTATTGTCATGCATGAAAAAAGGCATTCATTCTCGGGACAAGAATATAATTTTGCCTCTTTATAAATCACTGGTAAGACCCCATATTGAATATGCTGTGCAATTTTGGGCACCTGTTCTAAAGAAGGATATTATGGCACTAGAAAAAGTGCAGGGGCGGGCTACAAAATTAAAAAAAGGAAAGGATCATATCGGCTATGAAGAAAGGTTAACAAATTTTAAACCTATTTAGTTTAGAAAAACGTTGCCTGAGAGGGGATATGATAACATTATACAAATATATTCGGGGCCAATACAAACCATTGTGTGGAAATCTATTCACAAACCAGACTTTACATAGGACACGAGGCCATGCGTTTAGACTGGAAGAAAGAAGATTTCTTCTAAGGCAAAGGAAAGGTTTTTTTACTGTAAGAACAATCAGGATGTGGAATTCTCTGCCTGAAGAAGTGGTTTTATCAGAGTCCATACAGATGTTCAAACGGATACTAGATGCATACTTGCAAGAACAGAATATTCAAGGATATAATCTTTCAATGTAGGGTAATAACTGCTAGATCCAAGGATGAATCTGACTGCCATTCTGGGGTCAAGAAGGAATTTTTTTCCTAGCTTGTTGCAAAATTGTGCTTCAAACTGGGTTTTTTTGCCTTCTTTTGGATCAACAGCAAAAAACAAATGTGAGGTAGGCCGAACTTGATGGACGCAAGTCTCTTTTCAGCTATGTAACTATGTATTTAATATTTAAGAAAAGAACAGCTAAGGTTTAAGCAGATATAGTACCTTTGGTGTGTCAAGCTAGGTGCAAAACCATTAAAATACTGTTTGTTAGATAGAAACAGGAATTAAGCTACGATTACCCATTGTTTATTTTGACTCTTTAAAAGCTAAAAATGTGCTGTCAATTCATATGCCACGTTATGTTTCAACTGTTCATTACCTTCCTGCTTGTGACTGCTATTGTGGCTGATTTTTTTATATGTGTTTTTTTTATTTATGTATTTTTATTTATGTTTTTGTGGATTTACGTGTTTAGATATTTGATATATTATGTGGTTACATACTTTATGCATATTCATGCTTTATTTATAGCCCTTTTATTTCCTTTCCATTATTCATACTATTTAGGCAGTCTTTTTAAGGCTTCACTGCCATTTTGATCCAGTTCCCCTTTTATCCTCTAGAATGTAAGCTCATTGAGCAGGGCCCTCCACCTCTCTGTTCGTGTACGTCCAGTTGTCTGGTTACAATTACATGTCTGTTAGTCCACCCATTGTACAGCGCTACGGAATCTGATGGCGTTATATAAATAATATAACCCTTGTTTTTCATTTCTTTTGTTATATATTATTTTCATTTATTTTATAGAATTCTTTTTCGTTTTTGTTGTGCATAGTTATGTCAAAGACAATTTTACAACCAATGAAAAATCAGCAATAGAAGGAGACCTGTCCAGGAATGAACAGAGACATAGGATAACAGCACATTTAGTGTAATAAGACAAAATGAACACTGTGCTAGGCATTCAAAAATATAGATGAAAGAAGGCAAAGCATAAGCACAGCTAGTGGGTTTAACTGCTTGTAAGGAAAACATGATAAATCAGATAGCTGAATAAATATTTGAATACACAGGAGCCATCCCCACCACCTTCAATATATATTTTGGAAAAAGCCTTCGATTCAGCCCAGGATCAGCCGACTCACAATCTACAAGACTTCTGGTGTCATCATCCACCAAAGGCAGAGTCAGACTAGTATTCAGGTAGAAGTGCACTGTTGTTTCTTAATATCCTCCTAGCTTCAGAAATATAATGTTGCCATCTTAAGGGAGAAGATGTGGATGTACTACTAGAGTACAGTCCCCTGCTTGTGCCCGTACCTCTGCATGCTTTGATTTGAAGTAGGAGTAATGTGCAGGCCGATGTGGACAGTGGCGTAGAGGGAGGGTAGAAAAGGAGCAGTGTCCCTGCGGCCCGTGTTGCCACACGTCTGTAACCCAACGGTGATTCTCATATTGATCAGTATGTGAGTAGCAGCTTGTAGGTGTCGATGGGCTCCTCTGTCTCTCTGCTATGCGACTCAGAAAGGCAGTGAAAATTATGTTCAACTTTTGAGTAGTTGACCGCTGCTTCGTTTCAAAAGAGGGCCTTCTCGCCATCACCACTATTTTCGGGCTAGTGTGCTACTTTTGGTGTAGGCACTGCAAGCTGTGTAGATACTCTCCTAGGACAGTTATAACCCCCACTGGTTCGAAGGGGGGAACGAGAACCAGGACTCAAGGCATAAGCCGGAAATAGCAACGGAGGCCACCTCCTCCGTATTAGCCATGTTAGTAGGTTGCAGAAAATTAGCAGGCAGTTGCTGGGGAACAGTCAGCTTAAACGGCATCCTCATGGAGACCGGCATCCTCATGGAGTCCCCTCTCACTTGGTGCCCAAATTGTAACGATTAATGTCTTCCAGCAGCCAATAATCGTCAAAATTGACTATGAAGTGCAGGAGCTGCAAATACTTGCTCCCTTGACAAAGGCTTTTCAGCCGAAACGTTGGGGGTTTTTTGATTGACTCTGTCCCTACTTCTCACTGAATTTGGTATGGTTTGCTGCATTTTTTTATATGTCTGGGTTTTCATTATACTAGTATTATAGTGGACTGTTTGCATGATATTTCTTTCATTCATTTATAACGCATTGAGCGTTTATATTTGCCTATATCATTGCTTTTCTGGTAAATGCTTTTGAATAGCATGACTTTGTACCTCTGTGGATAATATTTAAAGAGACAGTCCTATAGTATATACCCATTTAATAAAGATTTTTTCATATATATAAAGATTTATGGTTGTGCTCCTTACTCTATTCAAGCTGCAAAGACTTGCGTCTGCTCTGCTCAGTGGTCAGGCTCCACTCCCTCTTTTATATTTTTCATTCCCCTATTCATGTCCACACCGATCACTTGATTCGGTCGCTTTGCCGTTTTATTCTCTCTGGATGCCTAGATATTATTACTCCCAGCATCATTCTGGCTGTTATACTTCTTTTTTCTATCTACACTTCTCTTGAGCTACTTGAAGCTCTAGGTGTTTTAATTTCAACGCCGCAGCTGAGATGCTCACATTGTGCGGACCATGGCACCATCTTTCTTCACCTTCATTATTGCTATTTTTACCACATTATTATTTATTTACATTTTTTTTTTGCAATATTTTTCTATTTTTCTAGGTCTCCCTACCTATTACCCTAAAAAGAGTTTTTCGTTATTTTGTAATTTCCTTAAATTAATTATAACCTATGATGTCATGTGACTGTTACTTCCAAATGTTGTACTCTGGTATATATCTGTAAATACTTTGAAAAAGCCTTATTACTGGGTGAAACACAATTACTATACTATTTTATTTTTACAATTACTTTTTAAATTAAGTTTCTATATTATTATTATTATTATTCCTGGACATTTCTGTTAAACTGACGCAGGTACATCATTTTCGTTGGTGGACATATACCACCTATGCCTTTGGATTTAGCAAAACCCTATTTTGCTCTATACTAAGTGAGTACAGTACATCTCCTGTTATCTTATAGCACTTTTTTAACATAGTGTGCACTATATATTTCTTTTTTTTTTTTAATATATATATATATAAATCAAGGTGAGGATTTTAACCTGCATATATTGCATAAGAGAAATCTGAACACATATCACAAAGTGGGTATCGGTCCTCTCAAAGCTCTGTATAAGGAGTCATCAGAAGGCTCATTAGTGTGATATAAATATATATATAAAGGCTGGGCCTGTAGTTGTGGGACGTCCTTGGGTCCCCTTTATAAGAACTTACAATCCTCTCCCACTTTATCGTTGTTGGTCTGACAAGATCAGTGCGACTACTTCCGGTCAAGTCACCATTTTGCTGTCTCTTACCTGTTTCCTCGTGGTCCGAGTTCCTTGCTCCTGTTCCGGGTCCATGATCTTGCCCACATATATCTATATACTCATATACTTATTACGTACTTCAACCTAAAAATGAAAACATTTCTACTCCCACCCTTCTTACCCTGTTTCTGCTGAGAATCATCATTTCTGATTCTAAACATCTCAGGTACGACATTTACAATTTCCTATATTTTATTCCATTTTAGGCAGAGAGTACTGGCTATCAGGGATTTGGGTTGTCCAAATAGTTTATGTTTCTGGCTTTTATGCCATAGGCTAGTGGTCCCACAAGGCCAACACCCACCCTCATTCTTGGAGGTAAATGCCCATCGGTCCAAAGCATAGTTATTCGCCTCACATAGTTGCATAGAGAGGGCCTCACATGTCACTCTTATACTACCTTCTGCTTTAATTGTCACCAAGAGGCCAACACCCCGCCACATCATTCGGTGGCCTCAAATCCCTTCGGGCCAACGCATAGTTAGAGCCTCTCAAGCTGCTTGGCGACTAGCAAGACCTCACTTGTCACTCTGTGGTAGTATCATTTTTCACCACTTAGCCTTAGCTAGTCAACCAGTACCAGGCTACGTTGTCTCACTTATGGTAATATATATCAATATGTCTCAAGTTCCCGAAGTAACGGAAGAACTGTCTCTTATTAGCACCCCAGCTAGGTCATGTCCCCCTGCTCACGGGGCAGATGCGACTAGTCCATCTTCTCTAAGATCATGAACTATTCCACATCTCACAGCAGAGTTCCGTAGAAGATGTATTCCATTTCCGGCTACTGAATTATTCAGACTTCTCAATACCAACACTGACAACTCAGATGCAGGGGAAGGGCCTAGTGGGTCCCAGATGCTAGATGTTCATGCTATGATGACCTCATTAATGTCTTCCATTGGACTAATACATGATAGACTGGAGAAATTAGAAGCAGTCTGTTCCTCTACTGTGCCTGCAGGGCCGCTAATCCTGATTCTGCAAGTTCATATGTCATGCCTGGTAACCAGCTTATCCCATTTAAGGTCCCTGAAAGTATCAACCCATCGCATATGGTCCTGGCTAATCTAAAGAGACATCCTGGAGGGCAAGGATGTTAACCTAGTCTCGCTCCTAATTGCCTTCCAGGATGTCATTGAGAACAGGACGTATGCGTATGGGGACATATCAGTGGTGCCGAGGGCAAGAGATCCTAGGCTGAATAAAAAATTGTCTATACCTGAATTTGTGTTAGGTCATGGGATTTACAGGGATGAATATTGCTCAGTTTATCCTGAGAAAAGGTAAGAGTTGGATGTATAAATGCACAAGCTGGTTGATCTGGGGCACAAATACGGTGGTACAGCCTTCTATGACTAACACTGTTCCTTTTCCGCAAAGGTGGCTGCAGCTCTGACTCAGTTTAACTTCTGCATATATTGGAGTAGATTGGATACTGAGTTATTCTGCAGACTTTTTGTGGGCCTCAGGACTCTGGCTTGTGCAGTTTGTGCATCCACGGCGCACTCTACCAACCTATGCCCTAATACGGCAGAAGTTGAGCAAGGCCACTCAGTCCGTAACTCTGCAAAATCAAACAAAGGTTTGAAGGATAGGCTGGGTAGGGATATTGTCTTCCTGGGCAAGTCCTAGATATGTAATAATTTTAATGCTTAAACTTGTGGCTTTAGTTCCTGTGCCCTAATAAAATGTTCCCTAAACCTTACCTCACTTGCATTAATGTCACGTTATTTGCTATCCTATAACAACACCACACCTCACAATATTTGGTTAAATTTCTCACAGAAGGGTTGTCTAAAGGGTTTCATAGAGGTATCATACACTTGCCACCTGGTAAGCTGGAATGCAATAATTTGCAAACGGCGATAGCAGATCCAGAGTTAGTAGGTGATCTTATCAGAACTGAATTGGAACAGGGTTTTGTGTTCGGGTCATTTAGTTCCCCACCTTTGACTTCATGGAGAACTAATCCTATTGGTGTTGTCACTGGTAAAACTTCACATAAACACAGACTGATCATCGACTTATAGGCACCACATTCTTCCACGATCTTCAGTATTAATTCCCTCATACCATCTGACGAACTCCCTCTGCAATATTTCACCATTGACAATGCCATCTGGGCCATTTTGGCTGCTGGGACAGGAGCATGGCTTAGTTAAATGGATATTGTGAATGCTTTCAAATTACTTCCCATTCACCATTCACTTTGGCATCTGCATGGCATTAAGTGGCAAGGTTTGTATTATTTCTTCTCCTGGCTCACTTTCGACTCTAAGAGCAGCCCCAAAATATTTCATATTTTCGCTGAGACCTTGTGTTGGTTGCTACTTAACGTGTGCAGATGTCCGACTGTAATTCACTATTTAGATGACTTCCTCACAATTGAAGACAACTCACTACCCCCTAGCAGCCTCAAACATATGATTGCTCCTTTTGAATCCCTGGGTATACCAGTCTCCCTTAAAAAAACAGAAAGTCCTGACACGGTTATACATTTTCTGGGGTTTCAACTGGACTCATTTAACAGGTCAGTCTTCCACAGATCAGTCTTCATTTAACAGGTCAGTCTTCCACAGGATAAGATTCAGCACACCCTGACGAGCATTGAGCTTTACTTACAGCTAGGTTCTTGTAACCGGAAAGAACTTCAATCTCTGCTTGGGTCGCTCAATTTTGCCATGAGGATCATTCCCCAGGGTAGATCATTTATTTCCCGTCTACTTTCTTTGTTCCCGGACCTCCCCTCAGATGAATCACGCATCACGTTAGACACACACGCAACAACTGACTTACTTATGTGGCGCACTTTTCTCACATCATGGAACAGCCAAGCCATGTTCATCCCCCCAATTTCCGACAATTCTCCTACATTCTGGACAGATGCTGCAGCCAATACAGGCTTTGCAGCCATCTGTGGCAACAAATCGCTTTGGGGTCCATGGCCTAAGGAAGTTAAGTCCCTACCTAGCTTCTCCACTTCATCCGCCTTGTTTGAATTATACCCAATCGTGGCCACTGCTATTGCCTGGGGGCCAGACTGGGCTGGTCACTCAGTCAGATGTTTTTCTGACAATTTAGCCACTTGCCACATTGTAAATAAAGGCCGGTTTTCCTCTTTGGTAATTATGAGGTTTTTGTGGAGACTCACATGGATAGCGGCCACTTGCCAATTTTTCATCGCCTGTATTCACATTCCGGGGGTCACAAATATATCAACTGATCACTTATCTCGTTTTCCCTTTCAGACTTTCCTCCAGAATCTGCCCACCGCTTTCAGTCTGGCTACCCCTGCCCCTCCATTCCAGGAAATGCTCCTGGATTAAATGTTTTATTAACTCATGCACATAATCTTTCCCACCTAGTACTTTCAGTTAATTCTAGGAAATACTATGTATGATAGGGCTTTGCACGTTTTCACCAAATTCATAGCGGAATTTCAAGTTCAGGACGTTTGCTTTGGATACAATATTGGGGTTCACTTCTTTTTGCCACCTTAACTTCAAATTATCTTTCAACACAATCAAAATTTATCTAACGGGCATTTAACACCACATGCTATTACCACACCCTAGTAACACAGGATTCCTTTCATCATACCAGATAAAAACTTTGCTGAAGGGAATCCAAAAATCAGACACACATCTACCCTCTAAAAGACTACCCATCCACAATAAAATATTCCAATCATTATCTGACTTTTTACATACAGCTCCATTCGAACATATAACCAATATGCCATATATCTAGCTTTTTATGGATTCTTACATCCAAGGGAATTCACCACCAGCAATGTAATGGCCACAGACAACATTAAAATAATAAAGATCCATAAATCCGTAGACCATTACATTCTTTCATTGCACCACTCTAAAACTAGCCAGATGGGATGCACGGTTGACATACCCTTTTTCCCTACCTTTAATAAATGGTGCCCAGTTAAGGTTTTGGATACATATTTCAACACTTTTCACAAACAACCACACCAACTACTATTAGAATTACACGGTTCCATTCTCACTACTGCTAAATTTATGTTCTACGTCCGTGTGCTATTGATTAGACTTTGCCTGAATGCAAATCATTATTGAGGACACTCTTTTCGCATAGGGGTAGCATCATCTGCTTCTTCCAACCCCATTCCAGCTCATATAATCAAAGCTATGGGACACTGGAAATAATCTGCTTACACTCTATACATACCAAATCCAGTTAAAGAGTTATGGCAGGCATTTCGTGATTTGTCAAAATAATAGTTTTTTGTAGTATGAATACATTTTGTATGGTACACTTTTTGTTGCCCTCTTTATTACAGGCCTACTGCATTGTCGGTTCCGGCACACCACAACCGACTGGTGTTATTGACTGTTTTATTGTATGTTCTGAGCTTTTATCACTACTGTTTCCTCATAGTAACTCATAATTGATATAGTACTACCATACTGAGGTGGAACAGTACTCATCATAGAGCCAGGGGAGCATTTGTCGGTGTTCTTGACATATTTCTCTCCGATACAGCTCCATGTGGGGGATAAACTGACTTTTATAGTAAATAAAAGTATTATTTTATTTGAAAACTATTACAGACCTTAGTGTGGTCCTTTCTACTGTATGATCTATATATATATATATACATATATACACTACACACTATACTACATTACATATACCATAGGCACACTATATCACTCTATGTTCCTACACCCTATGAGATGGATGACTTATCCAGGTGTTTACATAGCAACATGTCCAGAGGTGCAGGTATCTCCAGGTTTCCTCTCATTCCCACACCCAATGTGAGGTGGAGTCTTGGAATAGAAAGGGAGCAAATGGGGTAGCCTAAGCTAACATATGCTAACAAGTTCCTCTCCAAGTGCAATATTCTGCATTAACATGTTTTGTCACCTTGCGTGAATATGGTGTCACCATCTCAGGCAGCTGTCATGCTGTAGTGCGTGCATATCTAATAGAAAGGGAGCAGTGGGGTGGTTAAACATTGATAATTCGTTTTCACCTCCCAATATGCGTGTTTACATCAGTTATTATAGGAGCACGTCCCTTTAATGTGTTTAACTGCATATGTATCCTGTATATTGTGGTGGAATCTCGGTAAAAATAAATTTAGTAGGCCGAGATTACCACGTGGCATGTGTACGTGCATATGCTGACGTATCGATCAGTTGGTTGCACGAGGCAAGATACGATCAGTAGTGTACGGAGCATGTGCAAGAATACAGGATGTAGTATTCCCCTCCTCCATTGTGCTGGACAAGCCATGCGGTCAAGCAGGAAGTTAATTCTTATTTGTAATGATTGGTCAAGAGAATGTGCGGGTGGAGCTTAATATGGGAGGAGTTATGTGCCTATATAGGGAGCCTGCACTATTGTTCAGGGCTCAGAACTTGCTGTATTTTTGGTGACATTAGTCCCTCTGAGTCCCGATCGGTGATCCAATAAAGAATCTCTTCCTTCCTGAAGAAACCTGTGTCCATCCCTCTGTGCTTTGCTTCCGTCAGTTTCTCCGGTATCATTTGGTGCATTGGCCGGGAAGCTCATCGTTCAACGGTAGCTGAGAGGCAGAGGCGTGAGACGGTCTATCTTTGCCCACGTTCTCTACGGCTGCACCCCTGAACTTCTGCGTGGACCTCCCTTCGTCTCGGCGCCACTGGTCTGTTGTCCAGGAGATCATCGGCCTCTACGTAAGAAGTGCTGGGGTGTCCCCGTCGATGAGTGTGAACTCAGGTTCAGGAACGAGGAGGTAAGACAACTGCTGTTTTAGACGGCAGACCCACTAGGGGTATACCGATTGTGCGGTAGGCCCAAAAGGGGTTTAAATCTGTGTATGGAATCTGCCCCCTCTGTCGGAGGGAAGGAGCGAAGGCGCACCGCTCGATCGAACGCTCTTTAGTAAGACCGTTTGATCTGGTTAGTCAGGCGGGGTCCTGTGTAAATAGCCCTAGCCGGACACCGGTGTCTTGTCTAGACTAGCGTTCTAGGGTGTATATTACGTTCGCTAGGTCGGAGGGACCGGGAGACTAAGCGGCGCCTGTGTAAATTCGGTTCGCTAGCTCTCAACCTATCTTGGCTAAGTGGGAAGGCGTGTAAATTTGGAACCCACTAGACTTTTGATAGAGTAAATAGACTAGAAGGGCAATTTTGTAAATTTCGCCCTCTAGTTCGCTATATGTGGTGTTTGGGCAGTGTGGCTAACCAAAACGGGTGTATATAGTTTTAGGTAGTCCATTCAAGGTACTGGCCAATAGTTTAGTTGGGATTGTAAATGTGTTAAAGATTGTTAGTAAAGTGTATATCTTGTTAGATAGCGCGAGCTCAGCCGTCTAGCGAGAGTGTTAATAGTGTGTTGCTGTATCATAGTGCACGGTACCATAACCCTGTATATTTACTGACACTGTATATAAGTACTAATCATTGTCGTCTATTGCATGTTTAACACCGTAACCACTAATAATTGTATTGTGACCTTAAATTGTGCTTTGACCTATGCTAACCGTACTGTAACCGATACTAGTAAAAGACGATGTTACTGGAGTGTGTTATAGACGGGTAATTCATATATAGAGAATTATAGCGTGGGTGACTGTATAGTTTCGCCAAAGGGCATAATATTGATTATTTAGTGACTGGTGTAACAGCTGTGTGTGTACGGGAATTCCCTGAGTGATTATTGTGTTATTGTGTACGTTTCACTCGGTAACTGTACCACGTGGTGCTGTTGCCAGAGGAAACGGGTGTGACTGTTGAATAAGAACGCGTGCATAGTATTCGTTGTCAACGACGTTCCATTGATAAGTATGGGCGCGTCAGAGTCAACGATTTCGGATCCCTTAGGTTGTATGGTAAAGAATTTTAAAAAGGGATTCAAAACATGTGATTTTGGGGTTAAAATGTCTCCTGTACGTTTGGTCACTTTGTGCACTAGGGAGTGGCCTATTTTGGTTGCGGCATGGCCGCCGCGTGGCAGTTTGGATCCAACCCTGGTACAGCGTGTACACGTGGCTGTATCAGGTAGGCCTGAACTTTACGGACAGTTTCCATACATTGATTGTTGGGGCAGGCCGTAAACGACTCGCCAAAATGGATCCGGATATGCCACGAGGAGCAATGTCGCCTCATGGTGGCCAGGACTTGTTTGTCCACTAGGACTGGTGTTAGGCCCATTTTGGACACGCCCCCTGAGTCCGAGATCCCTTTGCCGCCCCCTTACTTTCCTTTAAGAGGAAGTGACGCGAATGCAGGAAGTTCTGCACCCCTTCCCCTATTGCCCCCATCCACTTCCGCTTCCTCCTCCAGTACAGAATCCACCCCCCCTCGTATTAAAACTCCCCTTCCGGAACCAGGACCAACCCCCATTAGATCTGAATATCCTGATTTGGCGCCACTTCAAACTTCCGGTCAAGCTTCTTCTAGCTCGGCTCGGAGTATACTATTCACTAACTTTTCCCAAAATCAAGTTCCCACATCCTCATGCCCTATTACCTCTCGACCGGAACCTTTAACTGACGCCCCTCCACGTAGCCCCATACTAACCCGACAACTGACCGGTACCCAACAATTAAAACATTATCAGATGCCTCTTCGTCTGAATCCTGGGTCAGCCTATATCGATGCCGCAGGTCAAATGGCACATGCTGACCCAGTCTTCGTATATGTCCCGTTCACGACTACCGATCTCTTGAATTGGAAGACCCACAATTCCTCGTACACTGAGAAACCACAAGCTATGACCGATCTGTTCACCTCGATAGTTCAGACACATAACCCGACATGGGCTGATTGCCAGCAGTTATTAATGACATTGTTCAATAATGAGGAAAGGACAAGGATTAACCAAGCGGCCATTAAGGCGCTAGAGGAGAGAGCCCGTGCTTTAAATCAAGCCAATCCGGCAGCATGGGCCGCAACACATTACCCTAACACCGATCCTGACTGGAATGTAAATGGCGCAGATATGGCTCAACTTAAAGCCTATAGAGATGCTATAATTGCTGGCATGAAAGCCGGAGGGAAGAAAGCTATTAACATGTCGAAGACAGTTGAGGTGATTCAGAAAAGTGATGAAGCGCCCAGTGTCTTTTATGACCGATTATTGGAGGCATACCGCTTGTATACCCCCTTTAATCCGGAAGACGCTGATAATTCCCGAATGGTAAACTCCGCCTTTGTCAGCCAAGCTTACGGAGATATTAAGCGCAAGCTACAGAAATTAGAAGGGTTTGCAGGTATGTCTATCACCCAACTAATGGAGGTAGCGAACAAAGTATATATGAATAGGGAAACAGAAAGTAAGAAAGAGGAAGAGCGCAAGATGCGTAGAAAGGCAGATATGCTAGCGGTAGCGATCGCAGGCGTAGATAGACGGGGCCCAGATAGAGGCGATGGTAGATGGAATAGGGAGCCTTTGAGTAGGAATCAGTGCGCGTACTGTAAGGAAGAAGGGCATTGGAGGAACGAGTGTCCGCAAAGAGAGCAGTATGAGAGAGACTTACCCAGGGCAGGTTACGGAAACTTTAGAGGCAGAGCGAGAGGTAGAGGAGGCCCCGGAGGGAGTAATGGTAATAGAGGGAGTAATGGGAACAGAGGAAGTGTAAGGGAAGATAGGTACTATCCAGCAGCGCAAAGGTCCCGCGATAGAGAAGGTAGGGACTTTGTGGGATTGGCTGACACGGTCATGGAGGACTATTGATACCGACCGGGCTCCATCCCCCTTGGTCGAGCGGAGCCTATGGTCGATGTATCAATAGGGGGAAAAAGGAGTGCGTTCATGATCGACACTGGTGCTGAACATTCGGTGGTGACTAATCAAGTTGCTCCTCCATCTGGAAGAACTATTACTGTAATAGGAGCAACTGGAAGAAGTGCTGAAAAACCGGTTCTTAAAAGTCGACTCTGTACATTGGGAGGCCACGTAGTAAAACATCAATTCCTTTATATGCCTGAGTGTCCAGTCCAATTGCTGGGACGTGATATGCTATCCAAATTACAAGCGCAGATTACGTTCCTACCAAATGGAACAACATCCTTAAAGTTTAATGGACCTTCAGGTATTATGACATTGTCCGTACCAAAGGAAGAAGAGTGGCGACTTTATACAGTGTTGACTAGCCAAAACCCGAGGAGTGATGAATCCTTATTTAACATACCAGGAGTTTGGGCAGAGAACAACCCACCAGGACTGGCCCGCAATATTCCACCTATTAAAATCGAACTAAAACTTGGGGTTTATCCAGTAAGCCTGAGACAATATCATATTCCGCAGAAGGCTAAGAAGAACATCCAATCTTATCTGGATAAGTTCATACGGTATGGTATCCTAAAATTCTGTACTTCCCCCTGGAACACCCCATTGCTGCCTGTTCAAAAGCCCGGTACAGATGAGTATCGACCTGTGCAGGACTTGAGAGCAGTCAATGATGCGGTTGTTAGTATACATCCAGTCGTGCCCAATCCATATAACCTGCTTGCTTTAATTCCGGGCGGGGCTACTTACTTTACAGTCTTAGATCTCAAAGATGCCTTCTTTTGCCTCCGAATTGCCGCAGAAAGCCAATGTATCTTCGCTTTCCAATGGGAAAATGCTGTAACGGGCTCGAAACGCCAAATGACCTGGACAAGATTGCCCCAGGGGTTTAAAAATTCACCTACCCTATTTGGTTCAGCTCTAAGTCAAGATCTACTAGATTTCGAGTCTATCCCAGGAGAGTGTGTATTATTACAATATGTAGATGACTTGTTGATAGCAGCAGTTACAAAGGAAGTATGTCAGCAAGCAACGCACGATCTACTACACATTCTCTGGAAGGCAGGATACAAGGTGTCAAGAAGGAAGGCTCAGTTGTGTTTGCCAACTGTCAAATATCTGGGATTCCATATCTCTGAAGGTCAAAGAATTATGGGGCCAGAGAGAAAAGAAGCTGTGTGCCAAATACCGATACCCAGGAATAGAAGACAAGTGCGAGAATTCTTGGGGGCAGCAGGCTTCTGTAGGATATGGATTCCCAGCTACGCGATACTGGCAAAACCTCTGTATGCAGCTATCAAAGGTACAGAGCACGACCCCTTCTTATGGACTCAAGAACAGCAAACGGCATTCGAAGATGTGAAGAGGGCTTTGATGAGTGCCCCAGCATTAGGTCTACCTGACCACACACGGCCATTCTACCTGTATGTACATGAGCAAAGAAGAATGGCTGTGGGAGTATTGACACAGTACTTGGGATCATGGCAAAGACCTGTTGCCTACATGTCTAAGCAACTGGATGCAGTGGCCAGCGGACTTCCACCTTGTCTAAGAGCTGTAGCTGCAGCCGCCCTGCTAGTAGCTGAAGCCGATAAACTCACTCTGGGTCAAGAACTTTATGTACGAGTTCCACATGCAGTACAGACGTTGTTGGATTACAAAGGAAATCATTGGTTTAGTAACAGCCGTATGACCAAGTATCAAGCAATGTTGTGTGAAAACCCAAGAGTGCATTTAGAGACTGTAAATACCTTAAATCCAGCTACCCTTTTGCCACAACCTACTGAAAGTCAACATGATTGTTTGGAAGTAATGGATGAAGTATTTTCAAGTAGACCAGATCTTCGTGATTTTCCCATCCAGAACCCTGATGTTCAATATTACACCGACGGCAGTAGTTATGTAAAAGAAGGGATCCGCTATGCAGGATATGCAGTAACAACGATAGACAAGGTGATAGAAGCTCGGCCACTGGCAAAAGGAACATCAGCACAAAAGGCAGAATTGATAGCACTGACACGAGCGTTACAATTGGCTGAAGGTTTAAGAGTGAACATCTACACGGACTCCAAGTATGCGTTTTTAACCACTCATGCCCACGGAGCTTTGTATAAAGAAAGAGGACTATTGAATTCAGAAGGCAAAGAAATCAAATACGCAGCTGAGATCCTACAACTATTGGAAGCAGTGTGGGAGCCGAAAGAAGTCGGTATTATACATTGTCGGGCGCATCTGAGAGGAGATGGTGATGTAACCAAAGGGAATCGGATGGCAGATAGTGCAGCTAAGCGTGCTGCTGAATCAGGAAGACAGGAATATGTGGGGCATATAGCTGCTCTTATACCAACTCCACTGTCTCAATGGACTCCAATTTATACAGCTCAAGAAGAGGAGTGGTTAAGGACTGAACCTGGAAAGTATTTGGAGAACAAATGGTATCAGTTAGAAGATGGAAGAATAGTTATTCCAGCATCACTAGCGGTAGAAATTGTCCAAAACTATCATAACGGGACACATTCTGGGAGAGACAGTACAGAAGAATCTCTCAGAAAACATTTCTACATACCAAGATTGTCCAACTTGACTCAGGCCATTGTACGTAGATGTGTAACGTGTGCTAAAAATAATGCAAGACAAGGACCAGTAAAGCCACCAGGAGTCCAGTTTATGGGGGGACTTCCCATGTCCGATTTACAAATTGACTATACAGTGATGCCTAAATCGGGTGGACATCGCTACCTGCTGGTAGTGGTGTGCACCTATTCAGGCTGGGTAGAAGCATGTCCTACTCGTACAGAGAAAGCAGGAGAAGTCGTGAGATTCCTGCTACGAGAAATAATACCCCGATATGGACTACCCTGCTCTATAGGATCGGACAATGGTCCAGCTTTTGTTCATCAGTGCCTACAACAATTGACTCATATGCTTGGTATAAAGTGGAGGCTTCATACGGCATATAGACCCCAGAGTTCTGGTAAGGTAGAGAGAATGAATAGAACTATTAAGAATCAGTTGGCTAAAATGTGTCAGGAAACCCAACTTAAGTGGAACGTTCTCTTGCCCATAGCTCTATTGCGAATCCGTAGTACACCTACCAGAAGGATGGGCCTCTCTCCTTTTGAAATCATGTACGGGCGACCACCTCCCGTGCTTGGTAACTTAAGGGGGGATTTGAGTCAGTTGGGAGAAGGAATTACCCGGCAGCAGGTTGTAGAGTTGGGTAAGACTATGGAGGAGGTACAGAAATGGGTACAAGATAGATTACCTGTGAATATTTATCCCCCAATTCATAGTTACCACCCAGGCGACCAAGTGTGGATTAAAGAGTGGAATAATGTGCCGTTAGGGCCCAAGTGGAGAGGTCCTTATGTTGTTCTTCTGTCTACCCCTACAGCGATAAAAGTAGCCGAAGTGGCTCCGTGGATACATCACTCCAGGGTTAAACCAGCAGCAGCCGATTCCTGGCAAGTTACAGCAAATCCAGAGAATCCCTGCAAGATCCGGTTAAAACGCACGACTCAGTCGGAGTGACGAGGAACCTTGTGGATTACAAATTTTATTGTTTCAGAGACTTGGTAAGTGAGTGAGAAGGCCATAATAAAGCCTGTCCACTCACCAACGAGTGTATAAGTCAGGGAAAGTCTTGAGGGGACCCCTGTGAAGACGAGCAGAACTCCATTCCCTGCAGTCCTTACATCCTGGAAGCTGAGGTGCCTTCACACGGACGAAGACTGAGGATGACGACGAAAGATGTATTTTTAATAATGTTTATTTATGTGTATTTTTATATTCAGGAAGGTAGAGGTACCAACACTCCTAGCTGTGAGGTATGCATTAAGACTACAAGAACAGGTAACCATATATCCCAGACCCTAATTTGGCATTCGCAATATGAGTGTAAAGGAGATGTATCAAGATGTAGATACTTAAATATAGAATATAGTGTGTGTCATTTAGGAGTAGGAGAACCTAAGTGCTTCAGTCCTGAGTATCAACCCCGTACAATTTGGTTGACTCTCAGAAATGGAGATCCTCAGGGGACCCTAATTAATAAGACGGTATTAGAATCCGTATATTCTTCAGGTGCTCTGCTATTTGATGCGTGTAAAGCAATATCAAGTGGTAGAAAGCCGTGGAATGTATGTGGGGATCTTAGATGGGAGAGGACGTATGGGTCTAACGATAAATATATTTGTCCCAGTAGTAAAAATAAATATGTAAGTCCAAGATGCCCAAATAGAGATTATAACTTCTGCCCATATTGGTCTTGTGTGGGGTGGGCGACTTGGGGACAGACAGCAGACAAGGACATGATTGTGACTAAGTTGCCTACTGATCCATATTGTAAGTCTATGGAATGCAATCCAATCCATATACTTATAAATAACCCTGACAAGTTCTTAGATAAATATGGTAATTTATTTGGGTTTCAAATATATGGGACGGGTTTAGACCCTGGGACAATATTGTTTATAGGGATAGAGACTGATACGGTAACCTCCCAAACTCATCAAGTATACCATTCCTTTTATGAAGAGATGAGCATAGATAATAAGATCCCCCATAATGCTAAAAACTTGTTCATTGATTTAGCCGAGAGTATTGCCGGTAGTCTTAATGTTACCAACTGCTATGTGTGTGGAGGTACTAACATGGGAGACCAATGGCCTTGGGAAGCAAAGGAGGTAATGTCCGGTTCTGAGGCAGTTGACCAATTAATATCTACACAAGCCGACTATCATATGAGTGTTAGAGGTAAATCTGAGTGGAGATTGAAGACCTCCATCATAGGTTATGTTTGCATAGCGAGGAAAGGAATGATGTATAATACTTCTGTAGGAGAATTAACTTGTCTAGGGCAAAAAGCTTATGATGATGATACAAAGAATACAACTTGGTGGTCGGCTTCAAATGTCTCAGAACCATCTAACCCGTTTGCAAGATATGCCAATTTAAAGGACGTATGGTTTGATCTATCCATCACATCTAACTGGAGAGCCCCAGCGAATTTGTACTGGATCTGTGGTAAGAAGGCCTATTCGGAGTTACCACAGGACTGGGAAGGGGCATGTGTGTTGGGTATGTTAAAACCATCCTTCTTCTTGTTGCCTATTGAAACAGGTGAGACTTTAGGTGTTAAAGTGTATGATGTGAATCATAGGAAGAAAAGGGGACCCATAGAGATAGGTGCCTGGGAAGATAATGAATGGCCTCCCCAGCGTATTATAGATTATTATGGGCCAGCCACGTGGGCAGAGGATGGTACCTTTGGTTATAGAACCCCTATTTATATGCTCAACCGCATTATAAGGTTACAGGCGGTGGTTGAGATCATTACTAACGAGACATCACAAGCGCTCAATCTTCTAGCGAAGCATAATACCAGGATGAGGACAGCAGTTTACCAAAATAGATTAGCCTTGGATTATCTTTTGGCAGTAGAGGGAGGTGTATGTGGGAAGTTTAACCTGAGCAATTGCTGTCTTCAAATAGATGACGAAGGGCAAGCAATAGCTGAGCTTACTAGCCATATGGTTAAACTAGCGCATGTGCCTACTCAGGTATGGAAAGGGTACAATCCAAGTAGTTGGTTTGGTAGCTGGTATGAGTGGTTTGGAGGGCTTAAGGCAGTGGTAGGTGGAGTCCTACTGATTTTAATGTTGTGTCTACTCCTGCCGTGTCTTATACCCTTAGTAGTTAGGTCTGTGCAAAGCCTGATAGAAAATATAGCAGAGAGGAAGGCTGCTGCACAGATAATGGCAATTTATAAATATAAGGCTCTAGATCAGGGAGAACCAATGCAGGAAGACGAGTGTTGAAGATTCACATCATAGGATAAGTCTGGTCTGGTTCAAAGGTAACTTGTGGTGTATGCAAACCAAGGTTAAGTGATGCCTCAAGTAATTGTAAAATATCAAGAGGCATCAAAGGGGGGAATGTGGTGGAATCTCGGTAAAAATAAATTTAGTAGGCCGAGATTACCACGTGGCATGTGTACGTGCATATGCTGACGTATCGATCAGTTGGTTGCACGAGGCAAGATACGATCAGTAGTGTACGGAGCATGTGCAAGAATACAGGATGTAGTATTCCCCTCCTCCATTGTGCTGGACAAGCCATGCGGTCAAGCAGGAAGTTAATTCTTATTTGTAATGATTGGTCAAGAGAATGTGCGGGTGGAGCTTAATATGGGAGGAGTTATGTGCCTATATAGGGAGCCTGCACTATTGTTCAGGGCTCAGAACTTGCTGTATTTTTGGTGACATTAGTCCCTCTGAGTCCCGATCGGTGATCCAATAAAGAATCTCTTCCTTCCTGAAGAAACCTGTGTCCATCTCTCTGTGCTTTGCTTCCGTCAGTTTCTCCGGTATCAATAAATCTCTGGAAAACACTCCACATGTATATATTTTTTTTAAAGTAGACAACCCAGGGTATTCATCTAAGGATATTTTGACACTTTCTATGCAGCCATTTTACCACAAGTCTTTGCCAAACTTTGCATAGATAGTTTTTTTTCACATACATTGCAATTCAGGTATAAACTTACAGATCCTGTTATGTCTTGCTGCCAAAAAACACACTAATATATGTTCAGCAATATCTCCCGAGTACAGTGATACCACTCATGCATAGGCTTGTCGGATTGTTTGGGGGCTAAAAGGCCACATTTGGCAGGTGCGCATATCCATTTTTCAACTTGGAATTTTGACATGTAGTCAACCTGCGCACATGTCCTATTTGGGACATTTGTAAGGCCGGCCAATGTATTTTACCCCCACCAAACCATATATTTTTGGAAAGTAGACACCCTAGGGTATTTCAAATGGTGGTTTTTTAACACTTTCCATGCACTAATTCTACCACCAGACTTTGTCAAACATTTAGGTAGTCATTTTTTGTGTGTTTTTTTTCACACACATTGTACTTTAGGCATGAATTAACAAATCGTGTTATGTGTCACTGCCAAACAACACGCCAATATGTGTTCAGCAACATCTCCTGAGTACAGTGATACCACCCATGCATAGGCTTGTCGGATTGTTTGGGGGCTAAAAGGCCACATTTGGCAGGTGCGCATATCCATTTTTCAACTTGGAATTTTGACATGTAGTCAACCTGCGCACATGTCCTATTTGGGACATTTGTAAGGCCGGCCAATGTATTTTACCCCCACCAAACCATATATTTTTGGAAAGTAGACACCCTAGGGTATTTCAAATGGTGGTTTTTTAACACTTTCCATGCACTAATTCTACCACCAGACATTGTCAAACATTTAGGTAGTCATTTTTTGTGTGTTTTTTTTCACACACATTGTACTTTAGGCATGAATTAACAAATCGTGTTATGTGTCACTGCCAAACAACACGCCAATATGTGTTCAGCAACATCTCCTGAGTACAGTGATACCACCCATGCATAGGCTTGTCGGATTGTTTGGGGGCTAAAAGGCCACATTTGGCAGGTGCGCATATCCATTTTTCAACTTGGAATTTTGACATGTAGTAAACCAGCGCCCCTGTCCTATTTGGGCCAATGTATTTTACCCCCATCAAACCATATATTTTTGAAAAGTAGACAACTCAGGGTATTTTAAATGGTGGTAGTTTAATACTTTTCATGCAATAATTCTACCACCAGCCTTTGGCAAACTTTTGGGTAGTAATTTTCTTCATGTTTTTTTACACATACATTGTACTTTAGGCATGAATTAACAGATCCTGTTATGTATCACTGCCAAACAACACCCCAATATGTGTTCAGCAACATCTCCTGAGTACAGTGACATCACCCATGCATAGGTTTGCTGGGTTGTTTGGGGGCTAAAAGGCCACATTCAAGACTTGTACATATCAGTTTTTCAACTTGATATATAGGTATGCTTGGCCTATCTTCAGTTTGGCATATTTTTGCATCCCCCCGTTAATGTTAACATCATGAAAGTTTATATTTTTATAAAGTAGACATTCCAGAGTATTGTATATGAGGTGTTTTCACATCCTTCCCCCAACCATTGTGCTAAACAAATTTCAGAGAACGTGCATGGTGGTAATTTTTTAATTCTGCTTTTTATGCACACGTCATCTGGTTTTGGCCAGCCAGTTATATGTTACTACCATAAAACTTTTTTAACCAAATGTGCAGGTATCAAATGCACCTTTAGCAGCATTCTCTAAACTAACTCCTGCAAAAAGAATCTAATTGGAGATTTGGGGGGAAGGAAACTGACTAACTAAAATTTGCTGCTTTCAAAAGAAAAAAAAACAGTGCAAAGGGGTGTCTGTCCTTTTCCTTTTTTTATAACAGACCCAGCAACATTTCAGGGGATTTGTTTTTTTTTTGCAGTTGGTGGTATCTTAAAAATAAAATGTCTGGACTCCTTTGGCACCGTTGTTGGAACTTGACCATCTCCATAAATTATTGTGGAAATCAGCTTGAACTAAAATTGGAGAAAGGTGGTTCTTTCTGGATTCATTTTTTTTTAAAGAGTAAAAATTAATTATGTGTTGCTACTTGCATCAGGTAGATAGCCACCTTTTTATACCAGGCTTTTGTCTTTCTTAAGATAAGATATGGCTGCATCAGCTGATCAGCCAAATCAACACCCCCCATGTGCCTGTTATAAGCCCTGATGCACACCGGTTTTGTCTGTACCCTGCCTCGGACAGTGACGTCTGACATGCCCTCGTTATGGATGGTTGTTAGCATGTGAACATCCTTCCTGTCCTTAAATTTTATTGCAAGCACTTTAGCTTTGTGCAGACCTTTACATTCACTTTTTTTTTTTTTTATTTGGCCTCTATAAAAGGTCTGGGGAAATCCTTGGCATATCTTCTCACACTGCCACAGGCCAGTATCTAGAAACCCTAAAGAGTTTGAAACAAACGGACAATGCTATAAAAATTGTCCACATAAAGGTGGTAACCCTTATTGAACAAGGGGATCAGTAAGTCAAAAACAAGTTTCCCGCTTGTCCCCAGAGAGTCAATACAGCCAGGAGGGTCCAGTTGACCATCTTTCCCCTCATATATACGAAAGGCAAATGTATAGCCACTTTCGCTCTCGCACAGTTTGTAGAATTTTACGCCATACCTAAAGCGCTTTGAGAGGATGTATTGTTTGAATCCTAATCTCCCTTTATATTTCATTAACGATTCATCAATAGATACATTTTTTTGAGGAGTATAAACTTCAGTAAATTTGTGCTGAAGATGGTCTACCAGTGGGTGTATTTTATGAAGCCTATCATATTGGGTGTGATCTCTGGGGTGACAGAGGGTATTGTCATTGAAATGTAAGTATCTCAGCAGCAGCTCAAATCTTGTTCTAGACATGGTTTGAGAGTACACTCGACTAGAACAGATTGGGTTGGTGCTCCAGTAAGAGCAAATTGATGGCTTCTTTATAATCCCCATGAGAATTGTAAGAGCCCAGAATTTTTTAAGTTCAGCGACATCTGTGGGATGCCAAGCACACTCCTCCCTGACTGCATAGCTATCTGGATTGGTATCAATAAATTGGGTAGCATATAAATTAGTCTGGGGAGCAATCTCCTCCCACATGGTATCCCCTAAAAATAGCTCCATATATTGCATAGGGGAGAAGTCATCCACATTGACATTAATGCCTGTGTTGGCACTAAAAGGGGTGATTTGGGGCTCAGCTAACTGTGGAGAAACCTGTTCCTCCTCCACATTCGGCGTAGCAGAGAAAGCACAGCTTCTTTTTGCAGCCGGCTCACACACAGATGACATGTCAGAAAACTGACCTGGGTCAAAATCGGACGCAGTGTCAGTGGCGTCAGAGTCTGGCTAACACAGAGTTACTAACACACAATTTTTTTTTATTTTATACTAAAAACAGACTAAAACTGATAAAAACAGACTAAATGAGACTAAAACTTCTGTTAGCAGCAATCTGTAAACTAACTCCTGCAAAAAGAATCTAACTGGAGATTTGGGGGAAGGATACTGACTAACAGAAATTTGCTGCTTTCAAAATAAACAAAAAAAATAAATCAGGAACAAGTATTATAAAAATGTATTTTCTGTGTGGTAGACCTTAAAACATGCTCCAATACACAGTCCAGGTTTTGTAGGGCAATCGGGACAGTGAAAAGGGGTGTCTGTCCTTTTCCCTTTTTTATAACAGACCCGGCAACGTTTCTGGGGGTTTCTTTTTTTTGGTGTTGGCGGTATCTTAAAAATAAAATGTCTAGATGACTCTTGCACTGTCGTTGGAACTTGACCATCTCCATAAATTATTGTGGAAATCAGCTTGAGCTGAAATTGGAGATAGGTGGTTCTTCCTGGATTCATTTTTTTAAAAATTAAAAATGAATTATGTGTTGCTACTTGCAACAGGTAGATAGCCACCTTTTTATACCAGGCTTTTGTCTTTCTTAAGATAAGATAAGGCTGCATCAGCTGATCAGCCAAATCAACACCCCCCATGTGCCTGTTATAAGCCCTGATGCACACCGGTTTTGTCTGTACCCTGCCTCGGACAGTGACGTCTGACATGCCCTCGTTATGGATGGTTGTTAGCATGTGAACATCCTTCCTGTCCTTAAATTTTAGCGCAAGCAGTTCAGCCTTGCGCAGAGCTTTGCATTCCCCTTTTTTTAATTTGGCCTCTATGAGAGGTCTGGGGAAATCCTTGGCATTTCTTCTTACAGTGCCGCAGGCCAGTGTCTGTAAACTATAAAGAATTTTAAACAAGTGGACACTGCTGTAAAAATTGTCCACATAAAGGTGGTAACCCTTATTGAACAAAGGGTTCAGTAGGTCCCAAACAAGTTTCCCAGTTGTCCCCAGAGAGTCAGGACAGCCAGGAGGGTTCAGTTGAGCATCTTTCCCCTCGTATACACGGAAGGCAAATGTGTAGCCACTTTCGCTCTCGCAAAGTTTGTACACTTTAATGCCATACCTAGACCGCTTTGAGGGGATATATTGTTTGAACCCTAATCTCCCTTTGTATTTCAAAAGGGATTCATCGATGGATAAAGTTTGTTGGGGAGTATAAACTTCAGAAAATCTGTTCTGAAGATGGTCTACCAGTGGGCGTATTTTATGAAGCCTATCATATTGGGGGTGATCTCTGGGGTGACAGAGCGTATTGTCGTTGAAATGTAAGTATCTCAGCAGCAGCTCATATCTTGGTCTAGGCATTGTTTGGGAGAATATAGGAGTCGAACAAATTGGGTTGGTGCTCCAGTAAGACCGGATTGATGGCTTCTTTATTATCCCCATGAGCATGGTAAGAGCCCAGAATGTTTTAAGTTCAGGGACATCTGTGGGATGCCAAGCATGCTCCCTGACTGTATAGCTACCTGGATTGGTCTCAATAAATTGGCTAGCGTATAAATTAGTCTGGGAAGCAATCTCCTCCCAGATGGTATCCCCTAAAAATAACTCCATATATTGTATAGGGGAGAAGTCAACCACATTCACATTAATGCCTGCGTTGGCACTAAAAGGGGGGATGTTGGGCTCAGCTAACTGTGGAGGTACCCAGTCCTCCTCCACATTCAGCGTAGCAGGGGAAGCACAGCTTCTTTTAGCAGCTGGCTCACACACAGATGACATGTCACTAGACGTGCCGCTAAACTGACCTGGGTCAAAATCGGACGCAGTGTCAGTGGCGTCAGAGTCTGACGCCAAGAAGGCATATGCCTCCTCCAAGCTGTACATGCGCTGCATGTTTCACACTAACAGACTAAACTAACAAAATACTAAACACAATTTTTTTTTTTTTTTTTAAACACTAAAACAGACTAAAACAGACTAAAACAGTAATCCCTAAACTAACTCCTGTTAGAAGAATCTAATGGAGATTTGGGGGAAGGAAACTGACTGACTACGACAGACTATGATAGACTAAAACAGACTACGACAGACTAAAACAGACTACGACAGACTACGACAGTCTAAGACAGTCTAAGACAGTCTAAGACACAGATTTTTTTAAATAAAGTTAACCCTTAAGGGCAAAAAAAAAATAGTTTATTCGAATGAAACTACCGAACAACCAGACCTTCCCTGTGTGAAGTGTGTCCTCAATTACCCGTTGCAACATTGTTGCGAACGGGTAATTGAACAGTAAGTAGCCGTCCTTTGTTCTCGGGGGTGGCCGCCATTCGACAAACGAACACGTGGCGGCGGCCATTTTAAAACTCCCGAACAGCGGTGTTTAGCCGTCGAGTGTCTGGAACTAAAATCGGACACTCGAGTAGGCGAACACCGCTGAGACCTCCACAGCCCTGGTCCGTTCGGTTCCAAACTACCGAACGGCCCCTCGTTCGGTAGATAGAGAATACCGAACGAGGGGATTCAGGCGAACCCTCCCTAGCCTCTATAGCTAGAGGTTTTCGTGTATTTTATTCCCTTATGCCAGGACCGACCGCAGGGCCCATTCACATGGAACCGAATTCGGCTATCTCAGTTCGTGCGGTCGGTCATTTTATTCCCTCCATACTTTTCCCGAACCCCTGGTCTGATCTGGGTGGTTTTTGGATATGTTGTTCACCCAGATCAGGGCTACCAGGGGATGTAGGATTTAAAGAGGTACCCCTACGTTTAGGGGTACATCCAGAAACGGGGGGAATTGGTGTACTGGATAAGGGGATTATGATGCTGGCTGAGGGGAGGAGATGTGTGGGAGGTTACCAGGACAGGATTGGCTACTGTAATAATTACTGTAAATCCCTCCCTTGCATGGGAGCATGCTTTATAAGGAGACTGTGATTAAAGGCTTGTCAGTTCTGCTCCTGAAACTGTGTGTCGTCCAGTTATTGGGATTGCTGTGGGGAGATTGCTGTTATTTTACCTGCTGGAAACTTTGCCTATGGATTTATTATTTACTTGTTCCTGAGCCTCACTTGGATTATAAGCGGAGACAACCTGGGGAATATTGCATCTCCGCTACATTGGTTGGCAGCGCTGGGATCCAGACTCACAAGGGAACAAGGACTAATGGAATACGGATGGAGAGTGATTATGCCAAGCTTAAAAGATCCACGCTAAAAGATCTCCTGGAAGCGAAAGGCATTGCAGCCAGCAACAAAAAGAAAGCAATCCTCATTGCAGAAGTGATGGCTGAATACCAACAGGAGGACAGGGTAATCCCTGAGCAACAGAGTGCAGCAGATGGAGCTGAAAACGAAGAGTTCCGGAGAGAGGTGCAGTTCAGGCTGTCCTTTTATGGAGAGAATCCAACAACGGATATTATATCCAGGACAATGTCAGAGGTACAGGAGTTTATACTGCGCCAAAGGCCACTACAGCAGCTGGAGAGGAATGCTACCACAACTACCATCACACAGGGTAAGACAAAAATCCCTTACCAAGCTTTTAAAACCTATATCGAAGCAGAGGAAGATATAGATGCTTTTCTCCAAGACTTTGAAAGGCTGTGTGCCTTGCATAATATTAGCCCAGATGAGTGGGTGCCTATTTTAGCAGGGAAGCTCACAGGGAAGGCGGCGGAAGCCTATAGAACTGTACCTGATGAGGAAATTCGGAATTACCGCCGAGTAAAAGAAGTGATCCTGGCCCGATATGCAATCACGCCAGAGGCATATCGGCGACGGTTTAGAGACCTAAAGAGAAATGACAAGGACTCTCATGTGGAATGGGCTTGCAAGTTGCATCGGGCCGCTCTGGGGTGGGTACAGTCTAATAAGGCTCGGTCCATGGAGGACTTATTGCAAATGGTGTTGTTGGAGCAATTCTATGAGGGGGTAACAGGCGAGGTCCAGGAATGGGTGAGGGACAGAAACCCTACCTCCCTTACCGAAGCTGCTAGGAAGGCCGATGAGTACTTGGATGCACGCAGGCAGCAGAAACCAGCAGCCCCAAAAGCTATTTTTAAAACCTTTGGGGGAAACAGCTACAACCCAGCTCCACCGAGGCAACTACCACCACCACCACCCGCTGTACAGCCCCGGTTTCGCCAGCCCGCTTCTGGCCCCTGTCATCACTGCCAGAAGTGGGGACATTATAAAAGGGAATGTCCCCAGCTGAGGGATCGTTCTACCTGGATTCGCCCCGGCCCACCACCACCACCACCGAGAGCAGCCGCCGCCCATCACTACCAAAATATAGTGGCCACACCATATGGGTCAGCTGTTCCCATAACAACCGTGGAACAGTGGGAAGTACTACACGAGGCGGATCCAGTCCAGGCCAATGCTGATAACAGACAGCATCACAGGCAGACCGTATACTTGGAGGGTAAAGCAGTACAGGGCCTACGTGATTCGGGGGCTACCATCACCTTGGTCAAAAGTCATCTGGTCTCGGATGAAGCGAGACTAAGTAAAACTGTGGCCGTCAGGGTAGCCGGGGGAGCAGTGTACCGGCTACCTACAGCAAGGGTACATTTACATTGGGGAGCGGGGGCAGGACATGTGGAGGTGGGGTTGATGCCGCAGTTACCGGCGGAGGTTTTATTGGGGAACGATCTGGGGAGGCTCACATCTGCTTTTGAGCCCCAGACGTCCACCACAGGAGAAGCTCATCCTGTGGTCACCCGTCAACAGGCCCGCACCCAGGACTACAACACACTTCCGGAGGTTCAGGTAAGAGACCCTTCCCCTTCCCTTGACTGTGTCCCCTGGGCCCCTCCTAACGAATTCGCAGCAGAGGTAGTGACTGACCCCACCTTGCAGGTATACAGAGACAAGGTGACAGCAGACCCTCCGGGGGGAGAGGGGGTGTAATATTTATTTTGTAATACTTCTTTAATTGGAACTCAACTGCAGAATTTCCTGGTTGCAGCAACAATAAGTTTCACCTCCTTTTATATTGATATGAAACAATGGTCACTGTACCTTTAAATACACATGAAGGAAAAATTAGGCTTTGTAGCAATCCCTTATGAATAAGAGGAATAATTAGACAAAGTGACACTTTAGTGAGTTTTAGATACTGTGTAACATAAATAATAGGAATTGGCTTGTTTGGTAAAAGTATTACTTAACTTAAAGGCAGTTCTGGCACTGGAAGGGTTAATTCACCCAATGAAGGAGAAATTAGAAGTCCGTTTCAACAAGCTGAGAACTAGGAGTGGAGAGTGGGGAAGTCCGTTTTAACAAGCCGAGGTCTGGGAGTGGAGAAGGTAGAATTCAGAGTTACAAGCCGAGGTCTAGGAGTGGAGAAGGTAGAAATCCGTTTTACTAGCCGAGGTCTAGAAGTGGAGAAGGTAGAAATCCGTTTTACTAGCCGAGGTCTAGAAGTGGAGCAGGTAGGATCAAAAGTTGAACAGCTGATCTTTCTGCAGCACCTGTGCGAATAATCCAGCCCTTTGAATCTGGCGCGGTCTTCCTAAGTATCGTGGAGGGACCGCGTCAGAAAAAAGGGCGGGGCTGAGCGCCGTGAACCCGGAAGTGGGTTCCGGCGACGAAATACATGCCATGCTATACATGACAGTACCCCCTTCTCATGGGGCATCCTCTGGGTGCACTATTTCGGTTTGGAGGGATAGCGTTTGTGAAAGGCAGTAACTAACCTCCTAGCATGTACATTAGATGAATCTTCCCAAGTGTCTTCATCAACTCCATAACCTTTCCATCTGATAAGGTATTGTAAGGAGCCACGGTGGACACGAGAATCCAAAATTTTGTGAATTTCATATTCTTCTTCACCTTGGACGATGATAGGTTCAGGAGTTGTTACTATTTCTCTATGGAAAGGATCAGGGATGTGTGGTTTAAGCAAAGAGACATGGAATACTGGATGAAGTTTAAAACTTGGAGGAAGTTTTAGTTTAACAACGTTATCATTAATGGTAGTAATTACTTGAAAGGGACCAAGAAAAAGAGAGCTCAATTTCTTTGAAGGACGGCTTGTGGTAATATTCCTTGAAGAGAGCCAGACAAGATCCCCTACCTTGTAAGGAGGGGGAATTCTTCTATTATTGTCAAAAAACTTTTTCTGGTTATTTTGGGCGAGTTGAAGATTCTCCCGTAATTTGAGAAATAGAGAAGACATAAATTCATTTTTTGATGTAACAGTAGGATTGGATGAAGTAATGGTTTGGATGGGGAATGAAGACGGATGAAAACCATAGTTGGAGAAGAAAGGAGTCATTTTCGTACTAGAATGAATGGTATTATTGTAAGAAAATTCGGCCATAGGTAACTATGTGGTCCAGTCATCTTGGAGGTATGAACAATAACATCGAAGATATTGTTCCAAACATTGGTTAACCCTTTCTGTTTGCCCATTAGTTTGGGGATGATAAGCGGAAGAGAGTTTGCGTTGAATTTGAAGGGAGAGACACATCTCTTTCCAGAATTTGGAGGTAAATTGTGTCCCCCTATCAGAAATAATTTCTTCAGGAAGACCATGAAGTTTCACAATATTGTCAATAAAGACCTTAGACAATTCTACAGAGGAGGGTAATTTTTTTAAGGAAATGAAATGGGACATTTTTGTGAAGCGATCCACAACGACAAGAATAGTGGTGAAATGTTGAGAAGGTGGAAGATCAACGATAAAATCCATAGAAATGGATTGCCAAGGTTTTTCTGGAATAGGTAAGTTAAGTAGTAATCCAAAAGGTTGATTATGTTCTGGTTTAGACCTTTGACATATAGGACATGTTTTGACATATAATTCAATGGTTCTATCCTGGCGAGGCCACCAATAATATCGTGAAGTTAGTTCAAGTGTTTTCTTTATTCCAGGATGTCCAGCGAGGGGTGAATCATGAACCATCTTAAGTAATTTATTCCTAAGAATGGGAGGAATATAAATTCTATTTTTAAAATAAAATATACCATCCTTTTTGTTAGTATAGGTGTTTTGGGAAGTTCAAGATCCTTCTGATTCAAATTCTTTATGTCATCATGAAGAGAAGAGAGGATTCCTATTATTTTGGTAGAAGGATAATCATCGGTAGTAGTTTTAGAAGGAATTCGAGAAAGAGCGTCAGCCTTTTTATTTCTATTTCCAGGTCTGTATATTAATTGGAAGTTAAATCGGTTAAAGAATAGGTTCCATCTAACTTGTCTAGCTGTAAGGGTTTTGTTAGTATAGAGATATTCAAGATTTTTATGGTCAGTATAAACTATTATAGGTTGTTTTGTATCTTCCAGAAGATGACGCCAATTTTCGAAGACAGCTTTAACACTTAATAATTCTTTTTCACCAATAGGATAATTTTTTTCAGCAGAGCTCAAGGATCTTGAAAAAAAGGCAACTGGATGAAGTGGATCTTGTGGAGTCTTTTGTTGAGAAAGAACTGCTCCGATGGCTGCATCTGATGCATCAACTTCAAGAACATATAGGAATGTTGGATTAGGTAGTTGTAGAATAGGTGCAGTTGTAAATCTTTTTTTTAATTCGTCGAAGGCTGTTTGAGCATCTTTATTCCAATTAAAATGACGTTTACTACTGTTGAGGAGGTTAAGAGGATGTGATACATCCGAATAGTTTCTAATAAATTTTCTATAGAAGTTTGCAAATCCAAGAAAACGTTGTAATTCTTTTGTAGTAGTAGGAGCAGGCCAATCAATAATACATTTGATTTTGGAATTATCCATCTTCAAAGAATGAGGTGAAATAATGTATCCTAGAAAGGAGAATTCAGTAACCTCAAAAAGGCATTTTTCTGGTTTAGCGTATAATTTATGAGTTCTCAGTCTAGATAGAACCCATCTAACATGTTTCCTATGTTCATCCAAATTGTTAGAATATATTAAGATATCATCTAAATAGATAATAACACATACATCCAGAAGATCTCTAAAGATATCATTGATAAAATGTTGAAACGTTGCAGGGGCATTACAGAGCCCGAAAGGCATCACTAGATATTCGTAGAGACCATATCTTGTCCGGAAGGCGGTTTTCCATTCATCTTCCTGTTTTATTCTAATGAGGTTATATGCGCCTCGAAGGTCGAGTTTAGTGAATATAGTTGCAGTTCTTAACCTTTCAATTAATTCATTTATTAGTGGAAGGGGATAACGATTTTTAATAGTTATTTTATTTAAGGCTCTGTAATCTATAATAGGACGGATGGTTTGGTCTTTATTCTTCACAAAGAAAATACTAGAAGCAGCAGGAGAGGTCGAGGGTCTGATGAACCCTTTGCGTAAATTTTCATTAAGATATTCTTTTAAAATTTCTAACTCCTTTTCAGAGAGTGGATAAATATGACCATAAGGAATAGGAGCTTCGGGTATGAGATCTATTGGGCAATCATATAGCCGATGAGGAGGAAGTGTTTCCGCTTCTTTTTTACAAAAGACATCTGCAAAATCGGAGTAGAATGGAGGTATAACTGGTTCTACAGTAGTTTGGAGAATAGGAATGTGTTGTAAGCACGTTTTTTTACAGAAATCAGAAGCAAAGGAGATGGAGAAGGGAGACCACTTAATTAAAGGATCATGGTTTTTTAACCAATTAATTCCTTGAATGACGGGATAAAGTGGAGATTTAATAATATCAAATGTAATGAATTCGAAATGTACGTTGTTGGTAATCATTCTTAGAGGGATTGTTTCATCTTTGATGGGTCCTGAGGATATAAATGAACCGTCAATAACTCTGATTGGAATAAAATTGGTTTTTTGAACACAAGGAATTTTATATTTTGAAACAAAAGAAAAATCAAGAAAAGTTCCATTAGCACCAGAATCAATGATGGCCTCAGTCACGATTCTTTTTGTATCCCACTGTAATATGAGAGATATAGAAAAATAAGTAGATGCTTTTCTTTTTTGAAAAACGTTCAATATAGAGGTAGATGAATGAAGCTTACCACCTTTTGAATGTTTCAGTAGAGGACATTCGGAAATTAGATGTTCATTAGAAGCACAATACATACATAAGTTTAGTTGTCTCCTTCTTATTCTTTCTTCAGAAGTAAGAGGACTTTTTATTATACCTACTTCCATAGGTTCAGTTTGTGGAGGAATTTTTTCAGGTAGTTTTAGAGTAGTGAAAGGTTTTCTCCAGGTAAAATTAGTAAGAATCCTTTCAGCTTTTCTTTCTCTTAGACGTCTATCAATACTGATAGACAGTTGAATCAATGCATTTAAGGTAGGAGGAAGTTCTGTACGAGAGAGTTCATCTTTCACAGCTTCAGATAATCCGAGACGGAATTGATTGCGTAAAGTAATGTCATTCCATTGGGTTTCTGTAGCCCATCTTTTGAATTCTGCAATACAATCTTCAACAGGTCTATTCTTTTGGTGTAATGTTCTGATGGTTAAATCAGCAGTAGTTTGTTTAAAAGGATCTTCATATAATAAAGACATAGCTTCAAAGAACTCATCCAATGAATCCAATATGGGATCATCATTTTCTAAAAAGGAATGGGCCCATGCCATAGGTTCACCTCTTAAAAAAGAGATCACTGAACAGACTTTGGATCTTTCGGTGGGATAAGATCTAGGTTTTAAAGCAATTAGTAGTTTGCAAGAATTCAAAAACTCTCTGTACTTTGTTCTATCTCCATGAAATTTTTCTGGATTACAGACAGCAGTATCACCAGCCGATTGAAGAGCGGCATGAGGAAGATGACCTTGAATGTCTCTAACATAGGTTAATATTCTCTCATTTGTAATTTGCAGTTCCTGTAACCCTTGAGCAATCGTATCCACTCTATTGGTTAGGGCAGAAACTTGAGAGTTAATATCTGCTGGTTCCATTGATGGGCTGGATTATTCTGTAATACTTATTTTGTAATATTTCTTTAATTGGAACTCAACTGCAGCATTTCTTGGTTGCAACAACAATAAGGTTCACCTCCTTTTATATTGGTATGAAACTATGGTCACTGTACCTTTAAATATCCATGAAGGTAAAATTAGGCTTTGTAGCAATCCCTTATGAGTAAGAGGAATAATTAGACAAAGTGACACTTTAGTGAGTTTTAGATACTATGTAATATAAATAATAGTAATTGACTTGTTTGGTAAAAGTATTACTTAACTTAAAGGCAGTTCTGGCACTGGAAGGGTTAATTCACCCAATGAAGGAGAAATTAGAAGTCCGTTTCAACAAGCTGAGAACTAGGAGTGGAGAGTGGGAAGTCCGTTTTAACAAGCCGAGGTCTGGGAGTGGAGAAGGTAGAATTCAGAGTTACAAGCCGAGGTCTTGGAGTGGAGAAGGTAGAAATCCGTTTACAAGCCGAGGTCGAGAAGTGGAGAAGGTAGAAATCCGTTTACTAGCCGAGGTATAGAAGTGGAGCAGGTAGAAATCCGTTTACTAGCCGAGGTATAGAAGTGGAGCAGGTAGGATCAGAAGTAGAGCAGCTGATCTTCATGCAGCACCTGTGCGAATAATCCAGCCCTTTGAATCTGGCGCGGTCCTCCTAAGTATCGTGGAGGGACCGCGTCAGAGAAAGGGGCGGGGCTGAGCGCCGTGAACCCGGAAGTGGGTTCCGGCGATAAATTACATGCCATGCTATACCTGACACTAAAATACATATACGTTTTGTTCAGGGGTATATTTCAGGGGACTGTTTCTTTAAATCTAAAAATAAAAAAGGTATTTATAAAGTATCACTGCAAACATTAATTTTTGGAAAAAATTATCTTTGGAATACTTTATAATGCTAACAGTTAAATGGGAGAGCCCATTCATCATTCACCTCCCTTACTGTAGGAATGTTATGACTCAGTGAAACCTACTTTATTGTTTATGGTTTATTTTATTGTTTAAATATTGACATTTTCAGCATACTTGCAGACCTTAAGTGATATCCAGTAAATCCTGACAGAAAATGTGTTTCTCTCATTTCAGGGGTATAAATGAGTGACTTACGCAGTCCTGTGGATTCCATTCGTGAGGCAGTATTTACGGTGTCTCCAAAAAGACAGTAACGTGGCATTGTAAGGCCCACAACTCCAGCCACGCAAGGTCCTGGTATAAAATAAGAGGCATATTGTTAGATTAGATCTCAGCAGCAACCCCTGTAGTAGAATTTACATAAAAACAGATGCATCCAGTTGCATCCAGTTGCTGCAGGCATCTACAATTTCATTTTAAAAGATAATTTAAACATCTGGAAACGTATACTAACCACAGTCCTGCCATAAAATATTTCAATAAGGACTCACATATTCCGTCTTGTGCCCTTTGTGCCCAGCATCCCAAAACATTATACCCCATAGGGTTTAATGCCCTATATAGCTATTAACGTCTTAATTATTGCTCTAATGTGCCATTTTCAGGACCTCTCCAGACTGACTGCAAATCATGCAACCTGGCCCCATTAAGGGCTGAGCATGCGCAGAGCGCTGTTACAGTGCTCTGAGACTGGTCCAAGTGACCTAGTGAGCATGTCTATTGATTCTCATACTAATCCAAAACTGAGGCTGATATGCCAGATTTGGGATAGTTGGGAGGTGTGCCGCTGGTTTATAAATGGGTGGCTGACAACCAATTTAAAGGGTTTTCCTGGATCCTATCAACACAAATCAGATTATTCACTAAATTATGAATTGTACTTTATTAAAATACAAATTACAAAAAATATATGACTATAGCCGAATTAGAGAATGTTTAGATTGGTTTTTAATTCTGTTCAATTTGTTTAGTGAATAACTCTTCAAAGCTCTCCTTATCCTATTTAAAACTCAAGTTTTGGAAAAAACGAGCTAAAACTTGTTATAAATCTTATTAAAACAGAGCAGAGATCATTTCCATTTGCATATTAGAAGCAATATATTTAAATGGAACGCATAAATTGCATAAATAAAATAAATGTTTTTAAGCATGCCCCATAAGCTTATGTAATGTAATGTTGGTGCCATTACGTTCACATTAGCTTATTAAGTCCACCCTGAACATATGGAACACCCAAAAACAAAAATAATGTATCCACTCAATTCAGAAACCAAAACATAGGTATTTGGACATCAAACATTGTACCTGAATGCAATCCTATCCTAATCCTGACAGGTACATCGGGCATGTGTCTCATTTGGAATGTTCCTACAGAGCTAAGGATGTCTAAGGACATATTGGCGATCTCTGCTGCATGCTTGTTTCCGTTCCTCTTTGGGAGTCCAGATGCCACCATGTAGGCATCACCGATGGTTTCCACCTGAAATAAAATACATACCATGCGTTGACACAATATTTTAGTCTTGATGTAGCAGCACAAATTCACACACACCATTTACTGGCATCCAGCCATGACTGCGGAATTAATAATCTAATTTGTATTTGTTCCAGTCCCTGAGATTTATTTGTTTGCTTACAATGCCAAGAATCTATCAACTAATAATCTATAGTAAAACACAAAGGAAAAATGGTTTAAGTGATACATAAAAGAACAACATTGTAAAAACATGACATGTAACTACAACATGACCGTTAGCACAATGTGTTTTTTACGTTACTTTCTTGTTCTCTTGAACTTTAATTTTAGATTTTTTTTTAATTCTTTATTTATGAGTGACAGTCATGACATTAACATCACATGTAACATTAGGTAAACTTGGTACAGATTCTCTGCTGATAAATACAAGCCGTAATAGTATATTTCTAAAAAGGTGTGCGGACTTTCCTTTTGGTAGTGCCCCTGTCAAAACTATGTCACATTTTTATGGTTTAGGTATATCATGCGCGACAGTTAAACGAATAATAGTTGTTAAATTATAATGCTCCATCTGTTGGTGCTGTAGGTAGCTTATTTTATGGTTGGATAGGAAGTGTAAAATGTGATTCCGTGAACTCACAACATAACACAACATTATTGAACCAACAGGGGTTAATATCGGGTCTTTGATACATTCCCATCTGGAGAAATAGAAGGAAAGAGTGAGTAAAGGAAAGTAAAGAAAAGGTACGGTCTAGATAAGAGGAAGAGTCAAGTAGTAGGTAGGTCAGTGGTGAGCCATGAGTGGCCGGGCGGGTAGTACTGTATAGTATAGTCTTCTGCTGTCTGAAACCATGTCCCGATTTGAGGGTCTTCATAGATCATTGTACTTTTTGTTGCTGTTAAACAAGTACAACAGGTACTGATCCCTTATTTAGCTTGCTTAACTGCAATTCAACCAGGGTTCCTATATTTTCCTCACATTTCTTCATGGAGCCTCTGATCCTAGTGGTCAGAGTTTTCTAGTGGTTTTTCATCAAATATGTAGGGCCCTTGAGGGCCCTGCTCAATGAGCTTACATGCTAGAGAGGGAGTGGGGTAAAATGACACAAAAAGGTAAGGATAGTATTAGACTAGTCACAGTTGCAGAAGAGGAATCAGTCAGGGGCTATTAACAGTTTAATTGATATGCTTTTATGAAGAAGTGGGTTTTTAATGATTTTTTGAAGGAGTAGAGACTGGGTGAGCATCTAACGGAGGAGGGAAGCGAGTTCCACAGGAACGGTGCAGCCCTCGAGAAATCTTGAAGGCGAGCATCAGAGGTGGGAGTACGGGCAGAAGTCTTCAGCAGATCATAAGGGCCTAGACGGGACATACTTGTGTATAAGGGAGGATAGATAGGTGGGAGCAGCATTATGTAGCGATTTGAAAGTAAGAACCAGAATTTTAAATTGAGCCCTATATTTTATAGGAAGCCAATGTAGGGACTGACAGAAGGGTGAGGCATGAGAGGTGCGGGCGGACAGGAAGATGAGCCTCGCCGCCGCATTCATTATGGACTGTAACGGCACAAGTTGGGAGCATGTAAGACCACTGAGAAGTGGATTATAGTAGTCAAGGTGAGAAAGGACAGTGGAATGGACCAACACCTTAGTCGCATCTGGCGTTAAGTAGGGGCGGATGCGCGCAATGTTTTTGAGATGGAAATGACAGGATTTGGCGATATAGATTGAACATGAGGCTTGAAGGAGAGGTTGGAGTCAAAGAGAACACCTAGGCAGCGAGTCTGCGTGGTGGAGCTGATGGTAGCACCGTTGACTTGGAGACAGACAGACACAGGAGTAACAACACTTGAGGGAGGAAAGACCAGAAATTCAGCTTTGGTCAAGTTTAGTTTAAGGAAGTGGGCAGCCATCCAGTTAGAAATAGCAGAGAGGCAGTCAGAGACACTAGTCAAGAGGGATGGGGAGAGATCAGGAGAGGACAGGTAGATTTGTGTGTCATCTGCATAGAAATTATATTGGAAGCCAAAGGAGCTAATGCGTTTACCAAGGGAGGTGTCACGATAGTGACCCCTTCACACAGAGTGAAACCCAGAGGAAGACGTATACCGGACCTTAGAGTGGCCGGTCTTGTGTCTGAGAGTAGTCAAAGGAATAGCCAGAGGTCAAGGAAATACAGAAGACGAGCACACGATTATCCAAGCCAAAATAATGGGAAACCAGAGAACAGAATAGTCAGAGTGGAAGCCAAGAGTCAGATACCAAAAAAGACAATCAGAATATAAAGAGCGCTAGAGGACTCAAACAAGTACCACACTAGGGCGCCTAACAAGTGCCATGGTTGCCTTTTTATAGTGTGGGATCTTTAGCTTTAAAGCCACGCCCCCAAAAGGTCCGGGAGCGTGGCCACGTTTGAATTTTGGAGTCACTATTTTGCTGACTTCCGCGAGCATGCGTCATAAAAATGGGCGTGTTGCGAGCGGCCGGCATCAGAAGGACTGAGCCGCCTCCCAGAAGTATGGGACTAGAACATTGATTCATCCTTTCCGTAACCCCGTTTGATTGGGGATGGTAAGAAGAAGAAAGGTTAAGATTAATACCTAGTTGGTCACAAAATGCCCTTCAGAACCGTGAAACGAATTGTGGACCTCTGTCCGAAGTAATATCTTGAGGTATGCCATGTAAACGTACCACCTCTTTTATAAACAAAGAGGCCAGTTCGGAAGAAGAAGGTAATTTGATTAACTGGACCAGTTGGGTCATTTTAGAGAATCTTTCGATAATAGTCAACTATTATTCTTGGAGAGAGGCAGGTCCACTACAAAATCCATGGCAATACTCGACCAGGGTTTATCTGGAATGGGCAATGGCAAGAGGAGACCAAAAGGACGACCTTCAGGTGATTTAGTAGAGGCACAGATACTACATGCAAGAACTCACGAACGTCTTTCTTGTATGAAGTCCACCAGAATTGTTTTTTGAGTAAAGATTCAGTTTTGTGAATATCTGGATGCCCTGCCAATTTGGAGTCGTGGACAAGAGATAAGACCTTTTTTCTATAAGCCAAGTGTACGTATAATTTTCCCCGGGGAACGGTTTGAGGCATGATCCTGGAATTTGGATAGTTCCTCCATTAACCCAGAGGAGACTTTGGCATGGACAGTGGCAATTATGTGGTTGGTTGGGATTATGGAGGAAAAGTGGGTTACGGGAGGTGATAAATGTTCATGTTGACAAGATAAGGCATCAGCCTTAGTGTTCTTTGACCCCGGTCTGTAAGTTACAATGTAATTAAACCGTGTTAAAAATAAAGACCATCGAATTTGCCTTTGTGACATTCTTTTGGCCCCTCCAAAATACGAAAGGTTTTTATGATCCGTAAGGATGGTAATTGGAATAGCTGACCATTCTAACAGATGGCGCCACTCTGTAAGAGCTGAGGTAATAGCCAATAATTCCCTATCCCCAATAGACAGGACTAGAGATCGAGGACTCACACAAGAACCAAGTGCCATGGTTGCCTTTTTATAGTGTGTGATCTTTAGCTTTAAAGTCATGTCCTCAAAAGGTCAGGG